>CM059874.1:7648041-8012470 GCA_030490815.1 Acer saccharum | reverse complement strand
GGGTTTTCGGTTTGGTTTGGTGGAGTGGTTGGCAGCCTGGTGATTTCTTTAGGTTTGGGTTTTTGTTTGGTTTTGGATGGAGAGGAGGGGGTGGTTGTTTGTTTGGGGTGATGGTTGTTGGGTGGTGAAATTGTTGGGGTAATGCCCTAAGAACCACATTTGTATCTTCTTGCTGAATAATAAGAGTTGACATTCTATTATATTTTGTGCATTTAATGTTTTAATATTGTATTAAAACATAAAATTCCCATGATTATTAAATGTATATTAAACATAGTATTAAATTGTTATATACATGATGATTATGCTTAATATAATAATCTAATTGTCTGTAATTGATAATTAAAGTTGGGATCTTTAATTAAATAAAATACTAGTGCGGTTCATTCCCATTAGATGGAACAGTTTTATCCAACGTTTGATATGGTGACATTAGAATAAAGGTACTTTGTATAATAAATTAAAAAGAGTGGACACGATAAATTGAATCTTTAAAATCTCCGTCTTGAAACAAAGTATTCCTACTATCAAATAGATGTCATATTGGAACGATCTTAATCCTGAGTATTTAACATACTCCTACTTGTGAGTTTGTCTTTTGACTTGCTCGGTAATGGTTTGCTCTAATGCAAACCTAAAAAACCTTGTATCTTGGAGCGACTGAGATATTACTTAGTTGGGAATGATAATTTACAAGATGGAATCCATTCCTTCTTAATTGAAGTAGCAACACAGTTCTCTTGAGTAAATGATTCGGGTCTTAAATAGAATGAGGCGCTCAATTTAGATAAGATCATTAAATAGTTGTTAACTGAGACTAGGTTCAAATCCGTTGACCCTCTAGAAAGACGTAAGTGAGAGGTAAACGGTTTGAACCTAGCTCATATTACGAATGTTTATGGAGGATTGATCTATATGTAATGATTATATCAATGGACTGTTCGATTCCTATCGAGTAATACTTCTATAATGACAAGAGTGCAGTTCCAGTTTTTAGTGGAATAAATCTGAATAACAAAATCTATATTAATTTAAAGAGTTTAATAATATTGAGATTTTGGAGCTTGAAATTATAGGTACCATCTCTATAACACTGTATTGAACATTAAGGTATACTGAGGCTAGTGATTAATTGGAATTATCATCTATACATAAAGAAGTTTAGGTATTGTTTTATTAATTAAATAATGTTTGAGTTTTTAATATATATATAAATAATATTTTGATTATTTAATCATATATGTATATATATAATATAATAAGTTGACTATTGTTTGTTTAAACAAGTGTATATATATATATATATATGTATTATATTATTGATTTTTAATACATATATATTACATTATTGTTGGGTTGGTAAAACGGGGGTTTAAATTTTTGTAATCAATAGTCAAAAAGGGGTGGGTTTATATATTGTAGCTAATGGTCAAAATGTGGTGCACGGCAAGCAAGTCTTCTTGCTTTTCAATAGGCAGAATTTTTGTTGGTTTTTTTCTTCATTGCATTAAAAGCAATGTGGAATATTGCTCCTATTTAGTTTTCTATAACCACCCACCCTTGTATAATTATAGTTAACAAAAACCTCACCACCCCAAGATATATAGCTCTCTCTCTCTCACGCTCTCGTGAGTTTTTTGAGAAGCATACAAAGTGTATTGAGTTGATTTCATTTTTATCTTGATAAAAGACAAGACAAGAAGAGTTCTTGCTTGAGAGAAACACCAGTCTTAACAAGAGAGAGTACAACAAAAGAGAAAATTATTATTTTTTAGGTCTAAGCCTCTAAAGAATGTTGTGAGAGTGTCTCTCAATACTTTTTCTAGTTGTCTCAAGTGTTGAGTACACAACAAGTACAGAAATTCGAGAGTCGAATTTTTCTGTTCATATGAGCCGCCCACTCGTCGGTTCTTTGGGTGTGGCGATTCGGGTGGGAAGAACTTGGTTCGAGGGAATCACGAAGATTCTACAGTAGAGGAATTCGATTCGAGCGAATCACAGAAAGTCTACAAGGGTAAACTATTTCCTTCCTTATTATTTATAATTAAATATTAGAATCAATACAATTACAACGATCCGGCTAAAATGTTTTTTTTGTTTTTACGAAAATTTTTAAAAAACCGGGCCCGCCGCCCTTCCGTTGGCGGATACCGATTCCGGTTCCTAGAACCACAAAAATCTGGGTGGGTGATGAAACAAATATGGATTATTTTTTTTTGGTGGTGACAGGGTTTTTTTTAAAGATAATTGATGGTTGTTGATTGTTGTTGTGTGGTGAAAAATCTGGGATTTTTTGTTTGTCAATTTTTTTTTAAAGATCTTTGTTTGTCAATTTTTTATTTTTTATTTTTTTTATTTTTTATTTTTTTGTAGTGATGATGATGAATGGGTGTTTTAGGGCAAAAAAAAAACAAAAAAAGATTTCCAGTTTTCTAATAACTCATTAACTTAAGGGTATTGTGTCTTTTCATTTTCAGTTGATGTCAAAAGTAACCTTTCTAACGGCTAGATCTATGGTAGGGGAAAATGGTGAATTTTGAAACTAGAGGGGGTAAAACGATTGTTGACTAAAACGTCAGGGGGGAAATTAATAATATCCCTATTTTAAAGAACATAACTGAATTTTATGATTGTGTTTAATTTTATTTATTATTTGAAATTTGTTATTTTTGTTTGTAGGCATGCCCATACATCGTCTCTTCGCTGACTCCAAGCTAAGTTCCACATGAAGAATGTAATCCTTAGACTCTGCCACCTTGATGTCACCCCAATGTGTCTTTACAAAAATATCAGTTTTTTATTTTTATTTTTAATGAAAACAAAAAAATAACAATGGAGACATTAACAGGTTCTAGTAAACGCTAGACGCTAGTCGGGCGGTTGGACAACGCTTAGCGCCTAGGCGGATTTCTAGGCGGGCCGGTTTTTTTTGCTTTGTATTTTATTTATACAAACAACTAATATATATATATACAAGCCCAATTGACTATTTGATAATTGTTATTTGGCCCAATTGACCCAATAGCGCAGCTGACCCAATTGCCAACAAGCCCACCAAGCCCATCTTTGACCAAGTTAAGTTAGGGTTCACTATTCAAGTCACTTTATATAAAATCCTCTCTTCTCATTTTTGTAGTTTGAATGTAGCTTTTATTTTTTTTCCTTTTAAACACAAACAACCTTTTCTCTCTCTACTTTGCTCTCCTTCTCTCTACAAACTGACCCAATTATTCAACAGAAGTTCTGCATCAGTTGCTTCAATTTATGGGTCTCCTCTCGCAATTTGGCCTCGATTTCTAGAATCTTCCTTGAATGCTCCACTGTTTGACTCTTTTTCTCAACACTGGCGCCAATATCTTCTTCTCTGTGTCCTTCTCAAACTAATTAAACAATAAAAATTAATCAAAATAATTTTGTTTCTTTGTTTGTTCGTCTGTTTATATTTGCGATTTAAAGCCAGTTTTTTTGTTTTTGTTTTTTTTTTTTAAATCGGTCTAGGCGGAGTCAACGGCTTTGTTGTCTTCGCCTGGACTCGATTAAGCGTCCGATTTGTGGTAATCACCTGATTTCTTACGTTGACGTGACCACCATTGACTTTTCCGTTGACTGATTTTTTACCAATTTTGCCCAACTCGGGACTGCTGACCAATGCACAACGTCTAGGCCGCGCCGCCCAGACAATTTTTCGAAACACTGCAATTAAGTATTGGTGAAACTAAGGATCGGATCTTCAAAGAACTCCTAGAAATAGTGCCTATTTTTGCCTGTAGGACTGTAGCCAGGCAACGAACAGACATTAAACTGATTAGAACACAAAATTTCCATCCCCATTCCCACGTTGCTGACTGCTCACAGTTTTGGGTTAAAAAAGATAACAAATTAGGATGCAATTTGTACGCCCCACAAACACCATTTAGTGGGTTAGTGTTAAGGGTTTCATACGATTAATTAATTATTAAATGGATCCTATTGGATCACTACAAGAAAAGGTTACATTTACAAGATTTTAAAAAATCAGGTAAAAACATTTCACTATTTAACAAAATGTCATACGAAGAATGTCTATATAAGAGATAGTCAATCTATTACAGTTAGACCTAATAATATTTAGTCTGTTATAAAATAGGGTTGCCCTTGGGTGCAAACGTTACATGATGCAACATAATTTTTTTTACTGTGATCATGTCTTCTTTGGCACAACCACATCAGCTATATGGATTGTATGTTCTAACATGCGATCACAATAATTTAATTGTGTGATCATATGCAATTCACATGCGATAACATATATATATTATGATCACATGTAATTATATGTGATCACATACTATTTTTCAAAATTATGTGGTGGTTATGTTGCACTCAAGAATGAGCCTATAAAATAAAGCTTAAAAGCAAAGAAAGTATACTAATGAAAGAGAGAGTGAGAGAAAATTAAACCAATTCAATTAGTTTATTTCTCTATGTATTTTGAATATGATACACAATAAGCCTATATATATAGGCATAGAGAGAATTGAATCTACAATGAAATAGGATATAATAAGGTCAAGATATGTAATTGCAATTACACAAGAAATTTTGTCTATGGCAGCATGCAAAATATGTTGTTAGAACCTTTCACAATGCACGACTGTATTTGTTGATGCACTGTGTCAAAAGTTTAAAAGCTTTTCGTAACGGCAGCGTGAGTTGTTTAGAACAACGACAACATACTATGTGTGTTGTGGTAGATAAAGACAACACACGTTAGACGTTGCCTTAAACATTTAAAACAACTCACTGAGTGTGTTGCGGTAGATAAAAGAAACATGTGTTGACTTTTTTTCATTGCCTTTACATTTGCAGTAACACAGACGATATGTGTTACTTTATAGTCATAGAATTTTTGGCTGCCTCATACACCAACTGCTTGCTAAACCACGCCTTATCATTTTGCTGCAAGCTTGACTTTGTTATCATTATGAACCTATTATATATAACCTATATATGTTTTAAATATTATTTTTAATTAATATTTAATTTAACAATTAATATTTTATACTAATAATTTAAACTCAATAAAGTAATGAGTGATGCTAGACTGCTAAAAATATTTGTTCAAAATCATGTCCAAAAGATGACATATGAGTTGTTAGATCATATCACACACTCGATGAGATAAAGTTGGTCCAATGATATACCTCTCACACCTGCATCACGAGATTGCGGGTTCGAGTTCTCCCAATTCTAAAAAAAAAAAAAAAAAACCCGAATTTCTATAATACTGCAAAAATTAAAAAGATCATATCACTCACACTATAATTTCATGATTTTCAAAATCTTGACAACTCATATGTCTCATCATTTGCACAAATATTTTTGCATTCTAGTATTATTTTCCAGTAATATTTTTAGATAACTTGTTCTAATTTTTAAAAGTGGCAAGATTAAATTTGTGTGGAAAATAATTTTACGAGGGATATCAACACCATTATTTTGAAATTTAAATTTTAAATAAATTTAACAATTTTAAAACATTTTCAACAAGAAAAGAATATAAATAAAAAAAAAATAAGACTTTTGACAAATTAGTAAAAATGCACATTGTCAAAAGTCACATACCGTAATGCACAAAAAGGTGTGTTGTGGAAGAACTTACAACAACACACAAACATGTTACCAATAAACGACACATACAACAACATTAAAATAGAATGTTAACTTTTAATTTCATGACTTTCTAAATGTTTATATATCTTCTGCAATGAAGAATAATGAGATTAAATAGATTTAAAGATCTAAAAAATCAAATAATAATTAGAATTAATAATTTAGTTATTGCAATATATCTTTCTATATATTGTTAATATACACATAGTTGTCTATTTACAATTGAATTTCTAATTTTTAAATTAAAGTGGTCAGATTAAATTAGTGTAGAAAATAATTTTATAGGTGATAACAACGCCATAATTTTTTTTTAATTACTGTTTTAAAAAATTTAATATTTAATAGACTTTTGTTAATATGGATAAAATGTTGTTAAAAAAACATTAGACTTAGTTTCAAAAAAAATATAATTAAAAAATAAAATAAAACTTTTGACAACATACAAATGTTGCTAATGCATCTATACCATAACATAAAAAAAAATTGTATGTTGTTAATTGTCACTCTACGACAACATACAAAACAATGTATGTTGCTAAAGATATATCTACACAACATACAAAAAACGCATGATGTTAATGATATCTCTACGCTAACATACAAAAATGCATGTTGCTAAATATATCTCTACAACAACATACAATAATAGCATATTGTGGAATACCGACTTATAACAACATGCGAAGATGCTGACCAACCAAATTTACATATGATTTTGGCCCCTATTCCGACTCTTTTCGCAAGTTCTCGGTAAAAACCTTCTATTTAATAGCTTGATTGAGAATGTGCAGGTAAAATAGTGTCACAGGGCATTTGAGCTTAACTTGAAGACTTAGAGGCAAATTGCAAAAAAAAAAAAAGGGAAGAAATGAAGCAAAGGACCAGGGTCACTACCAGGAATGTCATTGGCATTGCGTCGCTAACACAGACCGCGACACTTAGCTAGCCACATGTGACAGCTTAGCAAAATTGATGTTTTTCAGCCATTCAGCGAGGGTAAACTTGTCTTTTACCTGGAATCTTACCCTAACCTCCTCACTATAAAATACACCTCTTTGCCTCTCTCCTAGAGGACTATATTCCTTCATCAACCATTCCTAATCTCTTCATTTTTCTCTCCATTCTCAACAACAATATATCTACATTACTTCACTCAAATCATTCCTCTCTAATCATTCTCTACACATCCTTCCTTTGTCATTTTCCACTTGACTCGACCCATACACAGCTTCTTCTCCCACTCTTTACATCAAGGTTCAAGCAAAGAGCTAAAAGGGACAAAGCTTACAATAGGAGGCTCATAGATGATTTCTATCTCTTACCTCTTCTCTTATTTGTAATCATGTGTAACTAAATCCCACTCTAGGGATTGGTTTGAGAAACTATTGGACTTTGGGTATTTTCTTAGCTATCAATAATATGTTCTACAGTTATAGTTCTATTCACATTATAATTAGATATTATTCTTTATGTCACTACAAGAAATTCGATCAACGACTACGGGCGATGCCCGTTGTGGATGTGTATCCACTATGGACATCGCCCGTTATAACGTCCGTCGTCTGTGAAGGGGTGATAGAAAATGGCGCGTTTCGAATATGGGCAATGCCCGTGATAAATAAGTTCGTTTACAACAGGCAATGCCCGTGATAAATAAGTTCGTCTACAACGGGCAATGCTCGTGGTCGATACGTTATGACAATAGGCATTGCCGTAATCGATAAGTTTTTTTTCTAAAAAAAATAAAATAATAATTTATGATTTTATATGTAGCATGCTTAGTGCAAATAATTGGACGATTAAACTCCAAAGCATTCTATAAAAATCCACAAGCATTCAATATATGTTAACATTTATGAATCCATAAACATTCAATTAAAAATAAAAGTACTAACATTACATTCACCCACAAACATTCACTTAATTAAAAAGTTTATTAATCTTAACAATAAGTTCACCTATACATATATTCACCTAAATCTTAATAATTAATGATATGTTGATAGCCAACAATATAAGTGCCTCTAGCATCTTCAAGAATTGTAGGTCACTAGTAGGACGCATCAAAGGTACCTTGCTAACTAATATCTTCTTCACACAATCTCTCTGGCCCTTATCCATTTGCATGCAACCAAGCCTATATAGAATTATGAAAAACAACTTTTAGTAAGCAGAATTTACGAAACTTTTATGGATATGTTTGGTTTGCAATAGCAGAATTTTTTAATCTAATCTATTCTAGCTAGATACCACATCAACCAAGCTAAGATTGAGGCCACTCAAGTTGGAACAGATTTTCTTATTAGAATATCTCTATAAATCAGGAATCAAACTTGTTTTGTAACATGTTTTCAAAAATAATGTGGTCATAATAGATTGAAGGCTCTGGCAATGACTCCTCTGGAATTTAAACTCCTTGAAGTAGATGAAATATGGTTCATATTTACAATGTACAATTACAGTGCAGGCGTAACATTAGGCAATGATATCAGAAGAGATAAAAATCATCTGAAATGTACACTTCATCTAAATTCATCTCAAACATTGGGGAATCATCATAGCACTATAATCTAAATCATGATTAGGAGCAAAAAGATGGTAGCACAAATATAAAATTAAGAAGAGTAATTTAAAGATCGAAACACATTAGTCTAACTCCAAGTACGAATTCTCATGAAACAGTAAATCAATGGAAAAATTAAAAATCAAATAAAACAAACTCAATGTAAAGCCACTGAACACAGTACAATGCAATTAAAAACGATATTCACTTGATATGCAAAACTAAAATCAGGGTATACCTCAGGATGGTCTTTAAGAAAATCCATAAGCCGAGCATGAAAAACCTTCCTCAGATTCATATTCTTGCTATCGGACTTCAGCTTGTTGTCACATATTGCATCAACATCTATAGAAACAAGAAGATCAGGCTTCATGCAACTAGTCTTCACATCAAACATGAGTACTTTCTTATCTCAATAGCTTCTGGCAGTAAAAACTTCAACTGAGCCAAAGTCACTGTATGAGAACCTCCTATATAAATATCATAACACAAAATCAGACACAAGACCACATTTGGATGCTAACCAATCGATAGCTAAAACATTATAATCAAACCAAAGATCAAGAATTATTTGTTGTTCAAACCATTACCTGTCAGTCAAGCACTCAATTTTGGGAGATATATTAGTGAAGGTAGACATTGAGCTCTTCAATTTCAACAACGAATTGCACTATCCAAGCTATAAAAAAAATCACACAGCTGCCTATACCTGCCCAATATATATTATTTTAATTTCAATACAAAAAAAAATTCAAGAATGACAACAAAAAAAATCAATCAGAAACTCGAAAAGCTACTTTTCAGGCAACTTGGTTGAAGCATAGGGGTTTTGACGAGGATTGATTAGTTGGCGAGGGCAAAAGGTCTGCTTTCTGTGGCGAACCATATAAACGCAAAGCGTATATGACAATCATTTTCAACAATTTTCAATATTTACTGCCTTGTCTATAATTCCATTACCCAACTAAATCTTCCACGTTTTAGCAATTCTAAGAGAATCTAAAACACTAAAACAATTCAAGAAGCACTACGGCAATGTTTCAAAACTTACTTTAGACAAATCAAATCAATAAAACACAAAATCAATAACAAGCCCATGAAGAATCTAAAGGGAACCTAATTAGGTCACTTAGCACTAGGGCACTATTTCAAAACATTTGGTTTCTCACAAACGACTTTGAATCTCTTCACTTCCACTTTGTTTCTACACTCGTTTGATTTCTCACAAAACCCTTTGAATCTCTTCACTTCCACTTTGGGTCTACACTCGTGACGGTGCATATTATACAAAGCAATTGCCACTGAAAATCCACAAAAAACTTGGATCATTAATAATTCAGCAAAAGAATAACATATAGTCATACATACTGATTTTCCAACTCCAACTTGTCCAGTGATGACAAGAATACAAAAATCAATCAAAAATAAGCAAAATAAAAAACAAAAAAAATTAATCAAAAAGTCATAAAACAGATACAAAAACAAAGCACAGTCGGTGAACCAAATTCAAGAACTTTGACAACTGACGTAATCTGAATCATCAACACTTGAAAGAAAGATTAAACATTTAAAATTAAAAAACTAAAAAAATAAACAACAGAGATCATTGTAAGGTTCACTATTTGTATTGGCTTGATTCCATTGCAAAACACTCTATGATTGTATTAGTTGTGCTTAGGACATTATTTGAAGAAAGGAAGCTCAAAGAGTGAAGAGCAACATCTAGTGCAAAAGTCGTCTTCAAGAGGTGAAAATCGTCAAAGGTAAAACTTGACTTCCACCCCTTGCAAGGCGTTAGCGCACACACACACAATTCATACATGTGTCCCTGCATCGTGGTTCAAACATTTGGTATAACATTCACACACTTCATAGCATGCTCATGCATTGATCTGTATTGACAAACATTGTGAAATTGCATGCTTGTGACTATCTCTTTGATATGGCATGTTTGTGTGAATATGTGTTTATTTGTTTTCGTATTTTGTGTTTAGGACTTGAACATGTTTATTTAATGCCTTATCGAGTTCCGGTCGTTCGGTTATCACTCATAAGGTTTCGAGTCCAAACAAGTTGACTATGCTACTTTTCGTCATTTGTTGTGTTGATTTCATCATCGGATTCGAGATGATTTCTCAATCATTTTTCAAAGTTGAGTAGTCATAGTCGTGCGTGAGGGAGTCACGGTTTGTAATCCGAAAATGGATTCGAAATCGGAGGTCGGATGCTCAAGATATGGGGCAACACGAGGGAGCACGCGAGAGGTGGGCAAACCACGTGTGGCCACTTGGCCAGCCCGTGTGGGAGGCCGTGGGCCCCACGGGCAAGGGAGCCTTCTGCTCCCGTGGCCCCACGCGCCCCCACGGGGTGCTGACATGGCAGCACGTGATTTGCTCGGAATCCTCTCCTTTTCCCTCCTTTTAATCAAACTCCTTCCCTCCACACTTATGCAATTTTTGAAGAACACTCGAAATCCCGCATCAGTTTTTCAACAATTTTGTTTACTTGTTTTGATCATATCTCTCTCATACGAACTCGAAATCATTCGATTCAAAAACCAAAATTGTTGGTCTCGAAGAGAGCTACAAACCCAAGCATTTCCAGAGGCAGTTGATTCGGCATTTTTCTCAGCTGGTCCATTTCCAGTCCGTGGTCAGTACTGATTTTCAACTTCTTCTTTTTCAATTTCATTTTTGATCAACTATTGATTCTTTCCATTTGATTGATGAAATTTGTTAAGAAGTATGTTAGATCACATGCTAGGGTTATTTGATCATTTGTTAATTGAGTTTTAGCTTTGTAATGTGTTTTGAACATATTTGTGCTAAACTTGATTTATCATGAAATTGATTCTAGAAAACATATATGTGATGTGCTTCATGTTATTTCTATGTTTTATTTCATGATCTAAGAACTAGGTTTTTAGTGTGCTAAATCGAATATTGATACCTTTGTTCTTATTGTTTTGCATGTTTTGATTTCTAGATATCTTTTGTGATTGAGTGTTGAAATCATATTCTAGACTATCATTGAACATGTACATTTTGCTTGATTGATCATCTAGCTTAATTGTTTGTGCTTGCATCATTTGCATCACTTTAGATCATAGCCTTGCATTAGGTTGAAGTCTCTAGCAAAGTGAGTGAAGCTTTGTGGATAGAGCAAGGGAGCCTTGATTAGAGTCGGGAGGACGGATAATCAAGCAAGGAAGTCTTGTCTAGGGTCGGGAGGATCGGATAGGCAAGCAAGAAATCTTCCTAGAGACGTGAGCGTCTGGATAGGAAGTTGCTTCCTAGAGGTGTAGGACACATCTCGGATAGGAAGTAGGCTAGGTGGTTCACTAGGCCCGAGGGTAGACTAGGAGTGATAGCTTGAGCGGATATCATGAGTTGGTAGCTTGAGTGTGTAAGTCCTTTCATCATAGTGAATTGCTTCGCCGGTGGTTGTGGTATCAACCCGTGGATGTTTCCTCATGAGGTTTTACCACGTTAAAATCATTGTGTTTAATTTTGCTTTACTTTCCGTTATCTTCCATATAATACATTGATTGCACTTCTTGTAAATTGATTAACTCTTGTCTTAGTTAATTCAATTCATTTGCTAAATCTATTCAAGTGTGCATTCGTTTGTAATTTTCGCATTTTTAATTGGAAGAATTTGGAGCCTATACCTATTCACCCCCCCTCTAGGTATATTTCACTATACATTGAGGGAAATTTCAATCATTGTTGAGACAACACCTGCAGCAACCGACACATTACACAGTGAATGAACTGATAATGAAATGAAGAAACTGGTGTGTTCTTGGATCTGGCGACGATGCTTGGATCTGATGACGACGCCTGCTTTTGGGTTCCGGTGGTGATGAGAGGTGGTGGTCGGCGATGAGAGAGGCTATTGATGTTGGTCTAGGGTTGGGGATTTAGGGATTTACTTTTGTGAGAGAGAATGATTTCTAGGGCTTTAGGAATTAGCGGGATTTATTTGTATTCCCTCCAATAATATAATTTTCCAATACGGAATTTGCCTGTAGTGAATAATTTTATGAAACCAACTTTACTACGGGCTTTTAATTTGTGTAGTTAATGGTTTTCCAACACAAGCTTCCATGCCGTAGTGAATGGCCCGTAATGGATTAGCAGTTTTTTGTAATGTGTGATCGATGAGAATATCCTTGTGATTGAACCAAAATTGTTATGATTTTGGCCCCCATTCCCTAGTCTTTTGCTTGATTCTCGGCCAATTTCCCATGATATAACAATGTTAATCGAGTGTTTCAAGATTATTGATGCCACAAGGGCATTTGTGAAGATGGAGGAGTATTTGGTGTAAAAAGAACAAAAAAAAAAAAAAAAACAAAAAAAAAAAAAAAAAAAAAAGAGGTGAAAACAAAGCAATTGTCATGATTATGTCGTGTGGAGGCAAACAGTAACTCAACGCAGAGATGTGTCGCTGTCTAAGTGTCACTACAAAGACACTGCAACAGAGAACTAGTTGCAACAAAGACAATGGCCAAGGCATTGTCGCTATTTAAGTGCCGCGTTTAAGGATACCATGACAGAGAGGAGTTAAATCGAAGAAGCAATTAGGTATAATGTTGCGGCTTATTGTCGCTGTCAGAGCAACCGCGACACTTATGCAAGGAAGACAACGAAGACCAAAAGTTGTAGGAAGCCAATGTAGAAATTCCCACATAGGAAATTGTCACGGTTTATGTGTCACTATCTCGACACCGTGACAGAGAGAGAAACGATCAGGTGTGAGTGTCACGGTCAGCGTCGTGTTTGCCAACCGCGACACTGAAATTCCCTTAAGCAATTATAGTGTAATAATACCTAGAGGGGGGTGAATAGGTATGTGCTCAAACTCTCAAAAGTTCTTTTCAAATACAACAAGGTTGTGCACACTTGGTGTGTCTAACAAATGGATTGCTTTAACAAGACAATAAGAGTACAATTACACAAGTGTTACAAGCATACATGTTGACATGTTGTAAAAGTAAGGAAATTTAAAGTACGAAAATGACACAAGATATTTTATGTGGTAAACCTCCTAAGAGAAAATATCCACGGGTTGATACACCAACCATCGGCAAACCGCAATTCACTATGACTAAAAGGAGATACACACTAAAGACAATCAACACATGATACACTCCCCAAGCTATCAACTCCTAATTTACCTCAGGCCTAGTGAGTCACTTTACCTACTCCCTATCAAAGATGTGACCAACACACCTCTAGGAAGCAACTTCCTATCCAAGACGCTCACGTCTCTAGGAGGTTTCTTGTTTGTCTATCCGAATCCACTTGATCCTATACAAGATTCTTACTTAGTTATCCGGATCCCCTTGATCCTAACTAAGGCTCCTTGCTTGACTATCCAGACCTCTTGTCCTAGTCAAGTCTTCTTGCTAAACAAAGCTTCACTCACTTTGAAAAGAGACTTCTACCTATTACAAGGCAAAATGATCTAAGTGATGCAAATGATGCAAACACAATCAAATAAAGCAAGTAGATCACTCAAACTTATGAACATGCGATTAGATAACTAGAATGTGCTTTCAAAAATCAATCACAAAGTTATCTAGAAATCCAAGCATGTGAATCAATAAGAACTAGATTAGAATAATCAATATTTCAATCAAAAATCCTAGTTCTTAGAAACATGAAACTAGATCTAGAAATCAACAATCAAGCTCATCACATAAAGCTTTTCTAGAATCAATTTTATGTTAATCAAGTTTAGCTAAAAGATGTTCAAATATGATCACAAAGCATAAACTCAAAAATCAATCAATCAAACAAACCTAGAACATGAATCAACAACATCCTTAACACATTTCATTGATCAAATAAGAATATTCAATAAGATGATCACAAGAGAAAATGAAAAGAAGTTGATTCACTTACAAATGATGACTCACGAGTAGAGATCAATTTACTGCAGAAAATAAAGATATCATTTGGCTCTAAAATGCTTGGAGGTCGAAAAAATCACCATTGGGTCGAAATCGACCTCCAATGGTTGTCTTGATGAAGGAAATGAACAAAAAGAAATTGAAAAATTTATTTTGCCCAATAAGTCTCAAAAATTGTAAATATACTAATAATTAAGTATTGGAAACTACAATTAAGTGTCGGAAACTAGAAAATAAGTCTCGAGAATACAAAATAAGTCTTGGAAACACAAAATAAGTCTCAAAAATACCAAAATAAGTCTCGGAAACACAAAATTAAGTCTCAGGAAAAAAAAAAGATTAAGACTTATTCTTGTGAGTGTTTTAAGGGCATTTTGTCAAATCCACACTTTAGGTGCTATTAAAACTTAAGTTATTAAATTGGTGATGGTCTTAAACTCACTATTTAAACATGCATAATTTTTCAAACCTTTAATTAAATTTATTAGTAAAATATGATTATTTTTTTGGGCTGCCCTTGGATGCAACGTTACATGATGCAACAAAATTTTTTTGACTGTGATCATGTCTTTTTGGTACAACCACATCAGCTAATATGTGATTGTATGTTCTAACATGCGATCACAATAATTTAATTGTGTGATCACGTGCAATTTATATGTGATAACATTATATATATTTATGATCACATATAATCATATGTGATCACATACTATTTTTTAAAATTGTATGGTGTCATGTTGCACTCAAGAATGAGCTATTTTTTTTTTTTTACACTACATCTATTCAGTAATATAAGTATCAAAGTTGTATACTTATAATCTCATCCTAATTCCTCAACTAGGATGCCAATTCAATCAGCCACATAAAAAAGGGGATTGATATATTTGAGAAATTCAAATTCTAAAAGATTGGACACCTACGAAATTTGCATATTCCTACATATATATTTATACATTGTTATTTGTCTTGTTTAGAAGAATATATACAATTTTGTTTCATTAGAATAAAATAACTTTGAAGGATCCTTTTTACAATATTATCTAAAAATGAATAAAATTTTCGATTGAGATCTACTATCTGTTACAGATTTGATTAAAATTTGATGCTAATTGACATAACAGCAAAGTAAAGATAATATCCGTAAATTTTAATCATGCTTTCTTGTTAGAAAGAACCTGAACTTTCTTGATCTTTTCAATTATCAACATTCAACAGCATAACTAATTTTTTAATTTCAGCAAAAAATAATTAAGAACGTAGCGATTCTAACAATAAATTCAAGTAACACAGTACAAGATGGAAGTTGAACAAAATTTTTATTTGAAAAAAGACCAAGTAATTATCTGAGACAACAGATAATTAAACAAACAATTACAGAAAAATAATTATTAACTTATTAGACTTCCTGAAACTAAATAAAACACATAAGCACCAAAGTTCATCAAATAAATCTAAGGGTGAAGTAGACCACTGCCACCACAATCGCCACTTCCACCACCGGTGTCACCGCCAACACCACCACCTATGCCGCCACTAGAGCCACCGGCAACACCACCACCGGTGCCACCGGTAACACCACCACGTATGCTGCCACCAGAGCCACCGGTAACACCACCACTGGTGCCACCTGCGGAGCCACCTCCAACACCACCACCACCACCACCAATGTCCCCACCGGAGCCACCGCCAACACCACCATCGATGCCCCCAACGGAGCCACCTCCAACACCACCACCGATGCCACCACCGGAGCCACCACCAAGGCCTCCGAGATCACCACCAAGGCCTTCAAGATCACCACCACCACCCCCCAAGCTGCCAATACCACCACCTAGGCCTCCAATGCCACTACCTAGGCCTCCAACCCCTCCTAAGCCACCACCAATGCCACCAACAAAAACACCGGCCCCAGAAACTCCAGCCAAGTCGCTAACACCACCAAAGGCAACAAAATTCTTTTGGTCGTTGAGTCCATTGTCATTGGGCACATTTCTAGCAGCAATACAAGTGTGTACAGCAAAAGCAAGTACTATCATGAAATACCACATTGCCATTGTAACCTACGTACCTGTATATATCTCTCAATACAAACAATAGACAGCAGACCGACAGTAGCAATAACAGCAGTAAGTAAATTCCTGCAGGCTGTTGTGCTATCACTGATTGGATTTGGATCCATTTTATAGGCAATTCAACTTGTCCGGGATAGTTGCTAGTGTTAAATGATCTTCAATGCCAGTCCATATCACTTCACCTTCTGCATTAAATTCTAGGAATTACTATATTATTTACTACAACTTTTAACAAGGGGTCGAATTGCTAGCAAGATTATATTATGCTAACAGAGATGTAGTGATGCATATATAACTTGTAATTAAGAAAGAAAAAAAAAAAAAATTCTGGAATGAAGTTAATTAAAGAGAAGAAATAATGTGAATATGTGGCTTAAATTAGTCAGTAACCTTATTTGATATAGATTCGTATTTTATCTCTACCCATATTATAAATATGTGGTTATAGGATCTTTTAGGAAATAAGTCTCTTTTGAGAGTTCTTTGGGTGTAATAGAGTTTTGGGTTTTGTGAGTGATTCTGAGTTACTCTTTTGTAATCTCCATTGATCATAGTAAATTTATTTTCATCTCCATCCATGGACGTAGGCTTTATGTTGAATCACGTAAATTTCATTTGTTCCACTTTGAAATTCCCTTAAGCAATATAGTGTAATATATACCTAGAGGGGGGGTGAATAGGTATAGGCCCAAATTCTTCCAATATACAAAAAATATGCGGAATACAACAATTAAAAGGACACTTGATGAATCTTAACAATTGAATTGATTTAACCAACACATGTGAAAATCAATATACAAGTAATGCAATCAATACAAACATATGGAAGATAAAGAAACATAAAAACGAAACTTGACACAAGTATTTTTACGTGGTAAAACCTCAAAGAAGAAACATCCACGGGTTGATACCATAACCACCAGCAAAGCAATTCACTATATGAAAAGGACTTACACACTCAAGCTATCAACACATGATATCCGCTCAAGCTATCACCTCCTAATCTACCCTCGGGTAAGTGAACTACCAAGCCTACTTCCTATCCGAGATGTGTCATACACCTCTAGAAAGTAACTTCCTATCCAAGACACTCACGTCTCTAGGGAGATTTCTTGCTTGACTATCCGAGTCCTCCCGACTCTAATCAAGACTTCTTGCTTGGCTATCCGGAACACTTTCCTGGCCAAGACTTCTTGCTCAAGACAAATCTTCACTCACTTTGCAAGAGACTTCAACCTTTCATAAGGTAATGATCTAAGTGATGCAAATGATGCAAACACAAGCAAATAGAGCAAGTAGATCAAACACACTCTATGAAGAATTAGATTTGCACAAATCAAGCTCACAAGCAAATGTAGCTAATTCTTATGAACATGTGATTAGAGATCTAGATTAGACATTCAAAATCATTCACAAAAATATCTAGAAACCTAAACATGTCAATCAAAGCTAGAGTAACAAGTTTTCAATATAAATCACAAAACTAGCTTTGAAATCAAGTGAACAAGTTAACACTTGAAATCCACAACATATTCAATCCAAACAAGAACTAGATTTAAATGGTAGATAGCACAATCAAAAATCCTAGTTCATGAACATGTGACAAAAACCTAGAAATCAACAATCAAGCTTAAGAACAAAAAGTATTTCTAGAATCAATGTCAAGATAGGTCAAGTTAGCAATATATGTTCAATTGAAATCAAATGGCTAAAACTCAACAATCAATAGATCAACCACCCCTAGAATATGATCTAACAACATTCTAAACACATATCATCTATCAATTAGGAAGATTAAAAGAGATGATCAAAAGATGAAGTGAGAAGAAGAAGTTTCACATACAAAAATTGAGTCACGAACTGAAATCAGCTCACTGCGAAAAATCACGAACTCAAATGACTCTGAAAATGCTTGGGGTTTGTAGCTCTCTTTAATACCAATAATTTTGGCTTTTGAATCACTCAATTCGGAGTTGATTTGAGAGAGATATGATCAAAATAAGAAATCAAAAATTGTAAAGAATTCTGTACGGGATTTCGAATATAAATGGAGGGAAAAGAGATGGAGAAGAGAGAGGAAGACGTGAGCCAATCAAAGGCTGCCACATCGGCACCCCATGGGGGGGTGTGGGCCACATGGGACCGGAGGGGTGCTCTGGCCGTGGGTCCCCGGCCTCCCACGTGGTGGCCAATGCATGGCCTTTGGCCATGTTGCCTCCGCGCTCCCTCATGTTAGTCAGTCATATCTTTTGCATCCGGAACTCCGATTTTGAATCCGTTTTCGGATTACGAATAGTGACTCCCTCATGCACGACTATAATATAAAACTTTGAAAAATGGTTGCGAAATCATCTTGGAAATGACGATGAAGTCAACTAAACGAATGAGAATGCAAAGTAGCGTAGCTAAGTCGTTTGGACTTGAAACCTTATTAATGAGTAACCGAATGACCGGGACTCAATAAGGAATCAAATAAGAATATTAAAGTCTAAAATACAAAACACACAAACAAATAAACATAAACTCACACAAGCATGCCATATCAAAGAGATAGTCACAAAGCATGCAATTCTCAATGTTTCTATTAGAGACCAATGCAGAGATACTATGAAGTGTTAGCGTGAATGTGTTATATCAAATGTTTGCACTATGATGCAGGGACACATGTATGAATTGTGTGTGGTGCGCTTACGCCTTGCAAGAGGAAGAAGAATCTAGATACCTTAGCATCAAGTACGCAATGTTCCTCTTGAAGACGATATTTGCAAGATATGTTGCTTTTAACATTGAAGCTCTTCTCTCCCAAGAAACACCTAAGCAACTAATCAATACAAATAAAGAGGGTTTGGAATGGAATCAAGCCAACAAAGATCTAGGATCTTACACACTTTGCTTTTATGATGCCTAATTATTTGTCTCTTGACATTTTTCCCAAAGAACTAGTATTTGAGCTCTGGTTTCTAGAATTAGCTCTTTGGGATCCATTATTGAGCATTGGTTGATTTGACTGTCGAATTTTTGGGTTGTGTAGATTGAATATCAAATTTTTGGGTAGTATATCTGTCAAAAAAAAAAAAAAAAAAACTTTGCGAGATAGGGCAAAAATTTGAGATTGAGAAATTTGATTGGAAGAAATAATTTCGACATTGGCAAGTGAAGATGCAAGCCTTGTTAACTCAACAAGGGTTGGCCAAAGCATTTGGAGGTTGGAATAAATGTCTAAAAAGATGTCAAAAAAGAAAAATATGATTTATGGAGGAAAGCTTTCAGTGCAATTGTATTAGTCGTTTCTGATGTAGTTCTCTATGAGATGTCTACTGAGAAAACTGCTGAATCATGGGGCTTACGCTGGAAAGTTTATATATGACCAAATCCCTTTCGAACCGACTCTATTTGAGCAGCGACTTCACAGTATCATTTGTCAAAAGATAAATTTGATCAAGACCATTTGGATGATGAATTTATAGAATTGTTTGGATTTGAAAAATATTGATATGAAATATAATGATGAAGATTTAGCCTTGATTTTTTATTCGTCCTTCCTCATATGGAATTTTGTTGATGCTATGATGTATGGGGAGCTACACTTAGTTTGGAAGTGTTAACTATTTAAATTGGAAGAATGAAGATAAAGGTGTTGAAAATATGAATGAAAATCAGGTAATGGTTTGAAGGCTAGAGGAAGAGATGGAAAAAAAATCTTCCAGTGGTAATAGAAACAATCTAGATCTAAGTCTAGAAGTAGGAAATGAAGTTGTAATTATTGCAAAACGGAAGGGCATTGGAAGTTGATTGTCTGAAACTCAAAGAAAAAAAGGAACGGGTAATAAATCTTCTGATTCTGGTGATGATAATGTTGTGGAAGATTATTAGTGATACTGGTACTATTTTATCCAATACAACACTTGGATTCTTGATTCGGGTTGTTCATACCATGGTCCCAAACATGGAGGGTTGCTACTTATCAGTCTATTGATGGTGTTGTTGTTTTCATGGGAATAACATGTTGTAAGGTTGTTGGTTGACACAAAATTAAGATGTTTGATGGTATTATTAGAACTTTGTCTAATGTTCGACAATGTCCAGATTTGAAGAAAAATCTTATCTCTTTGGGTACAATGATTCCCAAAGTTATAAGTATTAAACGAAAGGTGGAGTTTTGAGAGTAGTAAGGGTGCTCTTGTTGTGATAAAAGGAAAATTGTCTAATGGCCTTTATGTATTTCAAGAAAGTATATGTATTCAGGAAAGCATATGTATTGTGCTGCAACTGTTCATATTAATTAGATTTAGATAAGAGATATTACCATTTGTGGCATATGTGTTTAGGGCATATGAGTGAGGCTGACATGACTATTTTGAGTAAACCGAGGTAGTTAGATGATCAGGAAAATAGGAAAACTTGGCTTTTTGAGCAATTTATGGAAACAATACAGAGTTCAGTTCACCACAACTACTTATAGGACAAATGGCTTATTGGATTAATCCATTCAGATCTTTGGGGTCCTGCTCCTATGAGTCAAAAGGTGGTTTAAGGTATATTCTGACATTATTGATGATTTTTCCAAGCGTGTTTGGTCCGCAGGTTGTCCCAAAGGCCAAAAGTATTTGAACTCGCTGGATCTTCTCCACGGCTTCCTTTCGCAGCTTCATCCCCGCAGGCTTGAGTGACTGAACTCGTAGGATATTCGGGTGTTTCACTGCGGGTTCGCTTCACGGGTTTTAAACCCACAAGTTGGCTTCCTTTGCTTCCTTGTTGCCATTTTACTAGGTGGGGTTCTTGAGTGCAATCAATGCACCATTTTTCTTCTGAGTTGTGTGGTCTTGGCCTCCGCGATTGGTGGTCACGAACACCACGGTTCGTCGACCATGTCTTGATTTTTGGCCAAACTTGAAATTTCTTTTGAAATTCCTTTAAGCAATATAGTGTAAAATATACTGAGAGAAGGGGGGGGGGGGGGGGGGGGGGGGTGGCGGCGGTGAATAGCTATAGACCCAAATTCTTCCAAAATCCTTTTTCTCAATTCAACAATGAAATGCACACTTGGTGTGTCTAACAAATGAATTGTTTTAATCAACACATGCGGAAATCAATACACAAGTGATGCAATCAATATAAGATATGGAAGATAATGAAGCATAAAGCAAAATGTGACACAAGTATTTTTACGTGGAAAAACCTCCTAAGAGGAAACATCCACGGGTTGATACCACAACCACCAACAAGCAATTCAATATGATGAAAAGGAGATACACACTCAAGGCAATTAACACATGATAAACACCCTAAGCTATCAACTCCTAGTCTACCCTCAAGGCCAAGTGAGTCACCTTGCCTACTCCCTATCCAAGATGTGTCCTACAACTCTAGGAAGCAATTTCCTATTCAAGACACTCATGTCTCTAGGAAGATTTATTGCCTAGCTATCCGGATCACAAAGATCCTAGTTAAGCTTTCCTAGCTCAACCATCCGGAGTATCACACTCCTAGCTAAGACTTCTTACTTAGTTATCTAGATCCCTTTGATCCTAACTAAGACTTCTTGCTTGGCTATCCAGAACACTTTCCTAGCCAAGTCTTCTTGCTCTAAATAAAGCTTCACTCACTCTGAAAGAGGACTTCAACGGCAAAATGATCTAAATGATGCAAACACAATCAAATAGAGAAAGTTGATCACACAAACTCTATGAACATGCAAGAGATAACTAGAATATGCTATCAACACTCAATCACAAAGTTATCCAGAAATCAAAGCATGTGAATCAATAAGAATTAGATTAGGATATACAATATCATACTAAAAAAAAAATCCTAGTTCTTATATCATGAAATTAAACCTATAAATCAACATGAAGCTCATCATACAAATCATTTCTAGAATCAATTTCATGTGAATCAAGTTTAGCTAAAAGATATTTAAAAATGATCACAAAGCTAAAACTCAACAATCAATCAATCAAACAAACCTAGAACATGAATTAACATCATCCATAACACTTTTCATCTATCAAATAAGAAGATTAAACAAGATGATTCACCTACAAATGATGATCCACGAACTGAAATCAGTTTACTGCAAAAAATCACGACATTATTAAACTCTGAAAATGCTTGGGGTTTGTTCCTCTCTTCAAGACCAACATTTTTGGCTTTGAATCACTTGATTCGGAGTTCAAATGAGAGAGTTATGATCAAAACAAGAAATCAAAAACTTGAAGAGTTTTCTGCTCTTAATTTTCAATTTTTTCTTCAAACAAATTTGGAGGGAAGGAAGAGGATATTTAAAAGAAAGAGGGAAGAGATTCAATGGCAAATCAAAAAAGGCCACACTCACCCACCCGTGAAAGGCACATGAGCCTCAGGGGCAGAGGGGTGTGCAGGCCATGAGCCTCAACGCGTCCTCACAGGCTTCCTCCCAAAAGGGCCTTCGGCCAGTGCTTGCCTCCCTTGCACTCCTCTCGCGTTCTTCAGCAGTATTCGGGCCTCGAACTCTGAATTTGAATCCGTCTTGGATTATGAAACGTGACTCCCTCAGCATAAGGAAGACTATGAAACTTGATAAAAGGTTGAGGATTTGACTTGGTACACGGACGACGAAGACAACAAACGTATGAGAAGTAAAGTAGCGTAGCTTCCTAGTTTGAACTTGAAACCTAATGAATGAGTAACCTAAATGACCAGAATTCAATAAGGAATCATATGAGATCATGTTCAAAGTCCAAAACAATAAAACAAAAACAAATAAATACAAAGTCACACAAGTTGTCATTTCCTAGCGATAGTCCTAGAAATGCAATTCTACAATGTTTGTCAATAGAGACTAATGCATGTGCATACTTAAAAGTGTGTGAATGTGTTATACAGATATAGCACAATGATGCGGGATACCGTGTATGAATGTGTGTGTGTGCGCCTACGCCTTGCAAAGAGGAAGAAGTATCTTGATACCTTAGCATTCAAGTAAGCGTTTTTCCTCTTGAAGCGATATTTGCATGAGAAGTGCTTTTCTCTTTGAAGCTTTTTTACTAAGAACACCTAAGCAACTAACCATTACAAAAAAGAGATTTTTGCAATGGAATTAAGCAACACAAATCTAGGAACCTTACTCGTTCTTGCACAAACAACTCAAACAATATCAAATGCATTGCTTTATACAAAAATAAAATAATACAAACAAACAAAACATAACAAAAAACACAAAAACATAATCCACAAATCATGTATACCTATGCTAAGCTAAAATCGATACGAATAATGAATAAACCACTCTCAGTAATGGCATTACTTTGATACATGTCGTGGTGTATACCAAAAAGATAATTCATTTAATTACCTCAAAATGCAACGAGTCAAAGGGGACTAGTTATAGCAAGTAAGCAAGGGTCGTTCCCACAGATAGGTGGAATTCGTCAACTATCTCTAACTCTAGAGTTTATGAAAGCAATGGTTAATGGATGAGGATGTGGTGAGAAGGTGTTGGTGTGAAGTGTAGCATAATGTGATGTGTGAGAGGTTAGTGAAAACAACCTAAAACTAAATGCATAAAAGTAACCGGGATACATTTCTAAATTAGATACTCCAATTGAAACAAATTAAGCATGGTGTTTGAAACTAATATACCACGGTGTGTATAAAGCTATCTAGAGGGGGGGTGAATGATTTTACGCTTTTTACCCAATTTTTCGTGTTAGTCAAAATTACGAAATTACCCTCAAGATAATATAAACAAGCAAGTGTAATATGGTGCGGAAATTAAATTAACACTTGAATTTTTACGTGGAAACCCTCACGGGAAAAACCATGGGCTATGTAAGTAAGCCACACTCGAACCTCGAATCCACTAAATGTGCAAACGATTACAACCTAATCCCGGAAGTAATCACACACCTACCTAATCCCGGTATGAGTGAACCTAGTCCAATTTGCTTGTGATCTAAGCAACCTAATCCCGATTGCTACACACAAGACTTAGCTTCTCTTGAAGAGAATACAACCCTAAGTGAATATATGAAAATATCCAAAATGCAACATAGAGCAAGGGAAACCCTATATGCTTATCTAAGATGATTAATATGCAATTAAGTGCAATCCTAGATATCAAAACTAAATGACATGTCAAATAGTTAAGCTAATCAATATCAAGTACAAAACCTAATATGCTAGCACAATACAACTTCTCAAACATACATCATACTAATCTCAATTTTGTATCTAGAGCATACAAAATAACAATCAAGTAATTAATTGAGATTTGCTAGATAAATTAAACACAAAATATGTAAGATATTAGTGAAAAGCTTACCAAGCAAAGTATGATGAAGATTCCATGCTAGATGACATCTAGATGATCTAAGATGATGCTAGATGATGATTGATGATCATGAAATTGTGTTTGAGTAATTAAAAATGAGTTCTTTGTGTATTTTTCTTCTCTTGAAAAATATCCTAAGTATGAAGCATGAATAAGAACTCTTGTAAATGACCTAAAATCAAGTTAGCATATATATAGAGGCCATAAGTGAAGTGAGGTCGTTTTGAAAACTCGCCAGAAAATACTCTGTGCGCTGGTGGACCTGCGCTGGTGGACCAGCGCAGGACCAGCGCACAAGCCAATTTTGGCTTGAGCGCTGGACGTCAGCGCTGCCACCAGCGCCAGTCCAGCGGCGCCATACTGGGCGATCGGCGCTGGTGGCCGGCGCTGGTCCACACCAGCGCACGACCAGCGGCGCGCCACTGGGCGATTTGCGCCGGTGAGCGGCGCTGGTCGACCGGCGCTGGTGGACCAGCGCACAGCCCCAAAATTGCATCCCACATGCAATATGCAAGGGGTACAAAGTCAAACAAGATGCATCCTAAAAGCCTAAATGCTATGATGTTTTCAACACAAGATGCAATCATAAATAAGCCAAGAAGAGATGTAAATCATTGATGCACACAAAAAGAAACACATACAAAGATTAAACAATGCATGAGTTTGAGTGTGTGCCCTATCTCTTCAAGACAAGAAAGCACTTAGAATATTACCTGGTGCTTGCAATAATGAGGTCTTCAAAGGGCCTAATGCACTAATAACCATCTAACTACCCTTACAAAGATCCCCATTTATGGTTTGATCACGAAATAAGCCAATTAAAACAACGGGGAATTGGGGAATCCTACAATCTCCCCCTTTGGCTATTTCGTGACAAAACCATCACTCACATAAATCCTCACAAAAAATAGAAACTACGGGATTACAATGATATTCTACATTACAAAGAGATAAGAGAATGCAACTTGAAGTCTTCAATCCTCTTGTAGAATAATCAATCCCTGAAAAGAGTTTCTAACATTCCAATTCAAGTAAAGTGTGAGATTAATCATGTGAGAATAATACCAAGCATTTGCATTTTTAGAATTTAGGCACAACATTAGCAAATGTATGCAATGTATAAATGCAATGCTCCCCCTCAAAGGGTTACTCCCCCTCAATGTTTTCTCCCCAAAGTGCACAATAGCTTCTCTATTTTGCAACTCCCCTTACATATCCTACTCCCCCTTTTTGTCATGATATAGGCAAAGGAGTAGTCCCCAACCGGGTCACTCATCAGCAACGAGAGATAGAAGCATGCAAGATATGCATATACATATAAGTCACTTTGCACTTCAATTAATTTGAGAGAAACAAGGAGATTTATTTGAGAAAATGTGTGAATCCAACATGCTTTGAATACAAGACATATAACATTCAAGTCCAAAATACAATGGTATTTGGCAAAGCAAATGAGAAAGGTTTCTAATTCGAATTCAAACCAATTTCACCAATGTCATGGGAAAAGCAAGGATATAGAGATTATTGATTTTAATTTAAGAGTAACTATATCCAACTTTATAAGCGAAACATGGCATGAGCGACTTTGCACCCTATTAGATTTTTCCGGATAAGATATCCGTATGATAGTAACCATGTTCAACTAATAAAGAAAGAGAGACATTTGGAATGTAAATTCCTTTGAACGGATACAAGATCCTTTATTCATTTTGAGTCTCATAAGCTTTCACACAAGTTTTGCATTTTTTAAGAATATGCAATCATCAATTCATGCTTTTCATGTGAGCATGTTGTATGAATTTCATGCTTTTTCATTTAGCATTAGCATGTTATTTAAGAAACATCATGTCATGGAGATAACTATAGGTCATTCACATCATACTTCCTATGTAAATCTCCTAGTCCAAAAATGCATGTTTGAACATAAATATGACATGGATTGTAACAAGCAAGGTTCACACTTATAGAATTGAAAACATATATACATATGTACAACCAAGCTTACTCAAGCAATTAAAAGAAGAGGCATAAGTTATTTCAAATTTTTTGCAAGATACAAGAATGCAAAATAGCTCTCTTTGCTTGAGTTCCCCATATGGGGTCAATCATAGAACATCACTCCACAAGACATATCCCAATAGATCTACTAAGAGTTTTAAATCGAGTAGCATCTAAGGGTTTAGTAAATAAGTCCGCAAGTTGATCATTAGTACCTACATGTTCAAGTACTATGCATTTATTTTCAACAAGCTCTCTAATGAAGTGATGGCGGATGTCAATATGCTTAGTTCTAGAATGTTGAACCGGATTCTTGGAAATATTAATAGCACTCATGTTATCACAAAAGAGAGTGAGAGTACCTTGGTTGAATCCGTAGTCTACTAGCATTTGCTTCATCCATAGGAGTTGTGTGCATCCACTCCCCGCGGCTATGTACTCGGCCTCGGCCGTGGACAAGGAAATCGAGTTTTGCTTCTTGCAAAACCAGGACACCAAGTTGTTGCCTAGAAAGAAGCAACCGCCCGATGTGCTCTTCCTATCATCACAATTTCCTGCCCAATCCGCATCACTAAAGCCAACTAGACTAGCATTAGTGTCAAAAGAGTACCAAATCCCATAGTTGGATGTCCCATTCACATAGCGAATGATCCTCTTCACGGAAGAGAGGTGGGACTCCTTAGGATCCGCTTGGTACCTAGCACACACACCCACACTAAAAGATATATCGGGCCTACTTGCGGTCAAATAAAGCAAGCTACCTATCATGCCACGATATAGAGTTTGTTCCACACTTTTACCACTAGCATCCTTGCTTAGCTTCAAAGTGGTACTCATGGGTGTATCACAATGTTTGGCTTTCTCTAAACCAAACTTCTTCACTAGGTTCTTAGCATATTTGGCTTGGGTTATGAAAATCCCATCATGCATTTGCCTAATTTGCAAACCTAGGAAGTAACTAAGCTCACCAACAAGACTCATCTCAAATTCAAGAGACATGACATCAACAAATTGTTGGACTTTGGTGTTGTTGGTGGAGCCAAAAACTATATCATCAACATATATTTGAGCTATGAAAAGCTCATCATTGTCTCTTCTTGATGAATAGTGTCTTGTCAACATTACCCCTTGTGTAGTTATTGTCAACAAGAAATTGAGTGAGGCACTCATACCAAGCCCTCGGTGCTTGTTTCAACCCATAAAGTGCCTTCTTGAGGCGATAGACATGATTGGGGTGGTGTGCATCCACAAACCCCTTAGGTTGTTCAACAAACACTTCCTCTTGCAAGAAGCCATTGAGGAAGGCACTCTTGACGTCCATTTGGTGCAATTTGAACTTGTGCACACAAGAGATGGACAAGAGAAGCCTAATGGACTCTAAGCGGGCAACGGGAGCAAAAGTCTCCTCAAAGTCGATACCCTCAATTTGAGAGTACCCTTGTGCTACAAGTCTAGCCTTGTTCCGCACTATGTTGCCATCCTCATCGGATTTGTTCCTAAATATCCATTTGGTGCCTATGACATTAGTGGTCTTAGGCCTAGGAACTAGAGTCCAAACCTCATTCCTTTCGAATTGGTTTAGCTCTTCTTGCATGGCAAGAACCCAAAATTCATCATTTAAGGCCTCTTCAACCTTTTTGGGTTCAATTTGAGAGGTGTAGCATGTATAGCTAATAAGATTAGCAAGTTGACGTCTAGTCCTAACACCCTCATTTACCTCTCCAATGATATCTTCTTTATCATGGAGTTTCCTAACCCATGGAGCGGGTTCTTTAGAGTCCAAGAGAGGAACTCTAGTCAATAGGTTGTGTGCCATCATTGTTGACATTAGACTGTCCCAACATTAGGCGACACCACAACCTCCTCCAAAGGAGAATCATCACTAAAAATAACCTCCTCCTCATGATCATTAGACTTGAGCCTAGTATCATCAAATACGACATTGGATGATTCCATAACACTTAGAGTCTTTAAATTGAAAACTCTATAGGCTCTACTATTTAAGGCATAGCCAATAAAAATACCCTCATCACTCTTAGCATCGAATTTGCCAAGTTGATCACGGTCATTCAAAATGTAGCATTTGCTTCCAAAAGTGTGGAAGTAGCTAACATTTGGCCTCTTGCCTTTCCATAACTCATAGGAGGTGTTTCTAGTACCGGGCCTTAGGAACACTCTATTTCCTATATAGCAAGCCGTGTTGATGGCTTCGGCCCATAGGTTCCTAGGGACATGTTGCTAAGCAACATCACCGGGCCATCTCTTGGAGGACCCTATTCTTCCTCTCAACAACTCCATTTTGTTGAGGTGTCCTAGGAGCAGAAAATTCATGGGAGATGCCTAAACCATTACAAAAGGTTTCAAAGGTGGCATTCTCAAATTCTCTCCCATGGTCACTTCTAATCCGTTTAATGCTTTTAATATTAGAGTTCATTTCATTTTGAATTTTATTACAAAGCATTTTAAACTTATCAAAAGTTTCGGATTTTTCTCTAAGAAAATATGTCCATGTGAACCTAGAGAAATCATCAACACAAACAAAAATGTATCTCTTTCCACCCAAACTTTCGGTTTGCATGGGACCCATGAGGTCCATGTGGAGAAGCTCAAGTGGCTCCTTGGTGGTGAGATACTTACCCTTTTTGTGCATGCTTTTAGTTTGCTTTCCTTGTTGGCAAGGTCCACAAATACCATTGGCTTTCTTCCCAAGCTTAGGGAGGCCACGCACACAATTGAACTTTCCAAGGGTCCGTAGATCCCTAAAGTTCATGTGGCCAAGTCTTTCATGCCACAACTCAATTTGCTCATCCATGGACACATGATTAGATACAATTCTAGCTTCAAGACAATAACAATTGTCGATAGATCTCATGCCCTTCAACAAGGTTTGTCCATCGGGTTTAAGGATAGAGCAATAATCTTTAGAGAACAAGACGGAATATCCTTCATCACTAAGATGTGAAATGCTAATTAAATTGGCTTTCAAGCCATCAACAAATAAAGCATTGGATAAGGAGGGTAATCCGGGAACGGAAATGGTTCCTTTCCCTACAACATTTCTTTTGGAATCCATCACCAAAAGTGACATTTCCACCTTCCTCCATAACAAGAGTCTCGAAGAAACTCTTGTTTCCCGTCATGTGCCTAGAGCACCCACTATCCAAGTACCAAAAATTAGAAGAATTTGCCTTTCAAGGCTATTTGTGCAACATGGCAAACATTTTCATTCTTTCTAATCCACTTAGCAACAATTTTAGCTTTCTTAGTGGCCTTTGGTACATGTGCTCTACTATTTCTAGGATCATGCAAATCAACATTTTCTTTCCTAGAAACATGCATCTTGGCTCTATTCTTTCTCTTTTCAATCATGCTTTGTTTTCTACACATTTTAATATATTGAAAGCAATTTGGTCTAATATGACCATCACAACCACAAAAGTGACAAATAGGAATGAAAAAAGGAATCATACCTCGCCTTTGAGCTACGTCCATGTCTTTGTGGATAAGTGGGTTCAATCCATCTTCGTTGTTGAACCGGTCTTGGTTGCTTCCAAGCTTGAGGTTGCATGATTGGTCTCTTTCCTTTGTGAGCCAATTTTGGGAGGAGTGTTGGCTTGAGGAACCTTAGGAGGTTGAGCTTGAGATTTCCTTCTTGGCCCCATTTTCACTTGTGCATTAGAACTTTGTCCTATTTCTAACTTCTTCCTAGGAGGTTGCACAAATGAAGTTTCTTCGTTCTTCAAGCTCTTGACAAACACGGTCTTGTTAGAGGTTGAGACTTTTCTTGCCATCTTCATACCCAAGACCTCTCTTGTCACTTGGACTCTTTCCAACACCAAGTAAATGATCAAGCTTCTTGGTGCTAGAATCTATCCTAGCCAAGGACCCTTTAACCTTCTACAAGTTCCCTCTTCAAGCCTTCTTCACTTCTCTTGGATAAGTCTAACTCCTCAATTAACTTATCCTCTCTCCTCTTCAATCTTTCCACTTGTTCACTTAAGTGGTCATTGTGAGCCGAAAGTTCAAGGTTTTCTTCTCTCAACCTCTCAATCTTTCTTGTGCTTTTAAGCTGCTAAATCATTGAACTCGGCATGGTATTTAGCAAGCACCTTTTGCTCCACAAACTTCTTCTTGGAACTAGAAGAGGAGTCACTTTCTTCTTCACTAGAGTCAATTTCCTCTTGACTCAATCTTCCTTTTCACTAGCACTTTTGCTCTTGTGAGAAGATGCAAAAGCTAGGAAGTTAGCCATGAGCTCTTCCTCACTTGAAGACTCATCTTCCTCATTGGAGTCATCACTACTCCCACTCCATGTGGCGGCCATCACTTTACCCTTCTTCCTCTCATTGTGATTCGCACATTCGGGGGCAAAGTGACCAATCCCACCACACTCAAAGCATCGGACCCCTTTCCTTTCGGTCCTCTCTTGTCTAGGCTCAAACTTCTTGAAGGAACTCTTTTTCTTCAAATCTTGTCCTCTTGACCCAAATCCCTTCTTCTTCTTGAACCCATAACCTTGTTGAACCGTTTCACAAATAAGGCAAGGTCTTCATCCGATTCATGCTTTGCCTTCTTTGCATCCTTAGATGCTTTCAAAGCTATTCCTTTAGACTTCTTAGGAGGAGTAGTGTTGCTAGGAGCCTTCCTAGACTCATATGCAAGGAGACGCCCAATTACCTCACTTGGCTTCATATCCATGTAGCCACTATTTTCTTCTATGGCCGTCACCTTTGATTCAAACCTATCGGGGAGAGATCTCATAATTTTTTGCTTGACTCTCCTATCCGAATAAGGGTCTCCGAGTTGATGGCTTTGATTTACTATGTCCATCAATTTGATTTCGAAGTCGTTGAAGCATTCATCCTCTCCCATCCTAAGTAACTCAAATTGAGTTTGGAGGACTTGAAGCTTGGACTCCTTCACCACCTCGGTTCCCTCATGTGCAACTTGAAGGATGTCCCATGCCACTTTGGCAATTTGAGTATTCTGAATAAGCTTGTACTGATTCTCATCCATGGCACACATAATGGCATGCATCGCCTTCCTATTCCACTTTGAAGCCTCAAACTCTTGCGCGTTCCATTGCGCCTTAGGCTTCAAACATCTTGTCCTCCACCCGCGGGAGTCATCATAGGGAGATCATATCCGTCTTCCACCGCCATCCATGCACGGTCATGAATTTGGCATATGTAGGATTCCATCTTCCCTTTCCATTGGGAATAGTTCAAACCGGTAAGAAGTGGAGGCCTTGTGCTAGAAGCTCCTTCGTGGCCACCACCATTTCCACCGTTTCCACTTATAGTGTTTATGAATGAATGAAATGAATGCAAATGTATGAATAATCAAAAATCACACAAAATGCAAAACACACCAAAATAAGCAAGGATCACCTATGTATGTCTAGGAACCCGCTCTGATACCAATTGAAACTAATTATAGCACGGTGTGTATAAACCTATCTAGAGGGGGGGTGAATAGATTTTACGCTTTTTACCCAATTTTTTCGTGTTAGTCAAAATTACGAATTTACCCTCAAGATAATATAAACAAGCAAGTGTAATATGGTGCGGAAATATAAATCAACACTTGATTTTTACGTGGAAAACCTCACGGGAAAAACCACGGGCTATGTAAGTAAGCCACACTCGAACCTCGAATCCACTAAATGTGCAAACGATTACAACCTAATCCCGGAAGTAATCACACACCTACCTAATCCCGGTATGAGTGAACCTAGTCCAATTTGCTTGTGATCTAAGCAACCTAATCCCGATTGCTACACACAAGACTTAGCTTCTCTTGAAGAGAATACAACCCTAAGTGAATATATGAAAATATCCAAAATGCAACATAGAGCAAGGGAAACCCTATATGCTTATCTAAGATGATTAATATGCAATTAAGAACAATCCTAGATATCAAAACTAAATGACATGTCAATTAGTTAAGCTAATCAATATCAAGCACAAAACCTAATATGCTAGCACAATACAACTTCTCAAACATACATCATACTAATCTCAATTTTGTATCTAAAGCATACAAAATAACAATCAAGTAATTAATTAGATTGCTAGATAAATTAATCACAAAATATGTAAGATATTAGTGAAAAGCTTACCAAGCAAAGTATGATGAAGATTCCATGCTAGATGACATCTAGATGATCTATGATGATGCTAGATGATGATTGATGATCATGAAATTGTGTTTGAGTAATTAAAAATGAGTTCTTTGTGTATTTTTCTTCTCTTGAAAAATATCCTAAGTATGAAGCATGAATAAGAACTCTTGTAAGTGACCTAAAATCAAGTTAGCATATATATAGAGGCCATAAGTGAAGTGAGGTCGTTTTGAAATTTCACCAGAAAACACTCTGTGCGCTGGTGGACCAGCGCAGGACCAGCGCACAAGCCAATTTTGGCTTGAGCGCTGGACGTCAGGCGCTGCCACCAGCGCCAGTCCAGCGGCGCCAAACTGGGCGATCGGCGCTGGTGGCCGGCGCTGGTCCACACCAGCGCACGACCAGCGGCGCGCCACTGGGCGATTTACGCCGGTGAGCGGCGCTGGTCGACCGGCGCTGGTGGACCAGCGCACAGCCCAAATTTGCACCCCACAAGCAATCATGCAAGGGGTACAAAGTCAAACAAGATGCATCCTAAAAGCCTAAATGCTATGATGTTTTCAACACAAGATGCAATCATATAATTAAGCAAGAAGAGATGTAAATGAGCATTGATGCACAACAAAAAGAAACACAACATACAAAGATTAAACATATGCATGAGTTGTGAGTATGTGCAACTATCTCTTCAAGACAAGAAAGCACTTAGAATATTACCTTTGGTGCTTGTCAATAATGAGGTCTTCAAAGGGCCTAATGCACTAATAACAACATCTAAACTACCCTTACAAAGAATCCCCATTTATGGTTTGATCACGAAATAAGCCAATTAAAAACAACGGGAATCCTTACAATCAATTTGTATCTTTGATTCTTTTATATATTGTAATTTTTGTTTAGTGACATTTTGATCACTCTTGTAACACATTGAACATCTTATGAAATACAAGCTTATTTTGTTGTTATGTTTATTTGCTATTTTACCTCACATGACTTGTTGATATACTTAGACATTTTTCTTATGATTGTAACATCGTATTGTCTATGTATGTCTTCCTTGGCTTATTGTGTTGTGTGTAAGGCTACCTTGAGGGACAAACGAATGTTTGTTCAAGGGTTTGAAAAAAGGTGTAAAAACCTATTCACCCCCCTCTAGGTTTGCTTTAAGCAATTTAACTTCGTTTGTGTACATTCAATTGGTATCAGAGTGGGTCGTCGGACGGCACTCGACGAGATCCGGTTTATACTTACGTGTAAATTGCTTAGGTTTTTGTGTCATAGTTGTCCTCCTTTATTTGTTGTGGAAAATGTTCTTCTCATTTTTCATTGCATTTGTCTACTAACAAATTTGTTGATAAGCTTGAAAGAGTGTTAGTTACAAAAGCAAAGAAGAAGATGTTCTTGTGTTCCAAAGGTTGATCAATTTAGGTTTGATCACTTACTCAAGCAACATAATGAAGAAATCCACATGGAGTGATTATGTCTCTAGTGATGAGTCGAGCTCAAGTGATGAGTCTTCTAGTGAAGAAGAGTTGGTAAGCAACTTTGTTGCATTCATGACCTCTCACTCTATCCTAGAGGATGTATGTCAAGATTCGTTGGATGAGGAGGTTGATCCAAATCATTAAGAGTGCTTAAGAAGATTTGATCAAGCTACAAGTGGATGAGTTTGTCTCAACAACTCGGAGGCTCTTAGGTGAAAAGAATGCTCTTGCCAAGAAGCTTAGAGAAGTTGAAGGGTTTGTTCTTGAAAGGGATAGGATCATCTCTAGTTTGACTCTAGGAGGCTCAAGCAACTTGGTAGTTGAGGAGAAGCTCATAGTAGCATCACTTCCTACAAGCAAGGTCATTGTTGATAAGAAAGCTCCTAACAAGAGATGTTCCAATGCCAAGAACAAGTTGAAGAACAAGGTACCACTTGAAACTCCCATTTGTTCTCCACCACCACCGGAAGGTAAAATCTCTCCTTTTTGTTCCCATATGTCATTTTTGCAATACCTTAGGCCATATCAAGCCCAAGTGCTATAAATTAATTGAATATTGCAACTTAGAAAATGCATCTAGGAATAGAGAGATTGGACCTAATTCTATGCATGCTAAAGCTTTTGAATATGGAAAGCATGATAATTTGTCAAAGCATGTTAAGAATGTCCGGAAGGTGAAGAATGCATATCCTACAAAATTGACCATGCATGTGTTGCTAACAATGTTGAGAAAAAGAGTATTAATGATATTATTGTGAATCAAGTTGTGGAAGAACTTTACTCTAGGTTCAACATTGTGGTTAAAGAGAATCTTGATGATGTTCGTGTATGTCCACCCAAGACAAAATTTGTCAAGGGTGAGTGCTCTTACCATTAGTGTAAGTTGCACATGTGAGTTAGCTTTAAGATTAGTGTCGTTGATAAGAAGCTTAGCTTTTTGCTTTGTATCTTTACAACTTGACATGAACTTAGCTATCTCACTTTGTTTGTTTTGATAGTCAAAATTTGTTGATTAACTTTTGAGAAGTTTTTTTTTGGAATCTACATGGTAACATATTTGTTATGGCTTTTAGAGAAAGTCATTTTTTTGTTTGTTTGAGTTGGATTACATTGTCTTTAGTCTCTTGGAATCGACACACCTATAACTTGTAGTCATGAGGACTTACAAGCCAAGAGGACTCATAAAAAGGGTGAAGGCATTGTATTTGGTGAAAATAGCTTGCGAAGGTATCTCTATATCATATTGCTTGCTTACTTGATTTTTCATCTATCAACTCATTGTTTGTATCACATTCATGAAGCATGTCATAATTGAGAACTAATATAGTGTTTATATGGTACTCTTTGACATTTGCTAGTTTAAGATCTTTTGGTGATAAGTGTTCACATTGATCTTATTTCATGAAGTGTGTTGTTATTTGTATGATTGTTGAGTGGCTAATTTTTGAATAATGTGAGCTTCATATTCTTTGATAGCTACTCTCTTGAGAAGTAGAGATCTTTAGTAAGTCTTTTTACTTGCTTCTAGATCATGTGCTTTTAAGCCTTGAAATTGGTTTCAAAAATGCACTTTGCTTCTCTTGTATGTTTTGTTAAGTATGTTGAGCTTGATTGATGTTTGCTTTGGATACACCTTGAAGTCCTAAGGACTAGTACATTTAAAAATGACCAATGGTTGGTATCCATTTGCTTCGGCAACATAGAACTCAACGAGCACCCTCATGGAAAGGGCTACACACCTTGGTTGCGAAGCCACCCAATGTTGGAAAGGGCTACGCCATTGTGATGAGTGAAAGCCGCCATGAGGTGTATATGTTTATGTTAGAAAAATCAAAGAAGTGTTGAATTGAATCATGAAAAAAAAAATCTTTGATTCAAGCCTTAATAAAAAAAAAAATAATAATAAAAAAAATAATAAAAGGCTTTTGGAGTATAGTTGAATAATCAAATGAGCTCGGGTTGACAAATAGAAATGGGTTGACGAGCCACATGCACACACACGCTCACATGTTGAAATCTATTCTCTTTATAAGCAAAATTTCGGATGATAACCGGTTTGACCTTTTTATGGAAAGGCCTAAGATGAATAGATGTTGAAATTGTATGCATGCTTGATTATCAAACTACTTCTTTTCATATACTTGAAGCAAAATCTTCACACACTCACTTTTGCTTAATTAGTATTTGTGGTACTTTAGCAATTTTTGATGACATATGAGAGTGATTGAAAATCTTGATGTAACTCTCTTAGATATGTGAAACTTATTTGCAAATCTAATAAAATTGCTTGTGAAACTTATTTAGATATGTGGAAAGACAACAGACTGTCATAAAAACCATTGACATTCAAGAAGCCTATGGGTTTTTGATGGATTTTTAGTTGGGCCCATGAAGTAACTTCAAAAAGTTCTTCTAAAGTTCCAAGACCACAGAGTAGAACTATAAAAGCATCCGCATGGTTAATCATTTAAGCTTTTCTTTCATGCATGGATGAGACAATTTTCACCTCCCCAACTGTATCTTCGATGATATCACATGAGGTTAGGGCTTTTAGGATGATACCTACAACTTGAATTCCGCCATCATGAGCGGCTATTGACACACACCCCATCAACCCAAGGTTACCTCCCTCATACACTAAGTGCATTCTTTTTTCGACCAACACTGTTCCAAGATTCTTCGCTGCTTCCTGAAATTCCACATCCTTACCGGAACTAGACCCATAAAATACACAAATATTGATGAGTCTGTATGATGAAGTTTTATCCATTGTTACACACCCCAACCCAATTTGGAAAATTATAGGTTTGTTTGAAGGTTGAGAGAGTGAAGTGTTGCCATTTAAAGAACTTGGAACGATAATCTAATCACGATAGCTACATGGGTAGGTCGGCTGTTGTCAAATAGGTTTCAGTCTAAAGTTCAAAATTTTCAAAAACATCGGCTGACAAGCATATGCACAAGTAGTTGTGATTATGGCTCACATCTTCCTTTGGTTTTACGTCCAGTAACGGTTTTAAACGCCCTCTATGGGTTGAGGATAGACTTCCCATCCAATTTTCTTATAAATTGGCAAACAAGGTCTTTTAAAGTCAGATTCCCGAGACTATATCGAACATGTTCTTTTCGGAATTGGGTCCATAAATCGAAGATAGCCATATGCACATATCCACTAGGATTCGTCTCAAGAGTCGAAAATATATTGTCCAATGACTCCTTACTCAGGCCATCCTTAATGAATTGGATTTTATCTTCTCAATTTACAGATACTATTCCCAAAGAACGACAGCGCGTGTTACAAGTTGTACGAGCACACTTATAACACGAATGTAATCTTTTTGCTCTTCGCTTTTTTGCAAAACTACTTTTACCTAGACCAGACATGTAAGCAATGAATGAATCTGAGAACTCACCTGCCAATCTAACCTTGGCTTCAATCAACCAACGTAATTCCACAGGGATACTCTTATGCATTAACATACTTAATCTTTTGAACCGTGCTTCATAAATTGTCATCAAAGCTTTTGGAGGAAGTAAAAGGACATGATTTTTCAAATTATTGAGAATGTCTTCCATTGTTATAAAGAAGAAAAAAAATAATAAGAAAAAAAACAAGTTTTTTTTTTTTTTTTTTTGAATCAGTTATTATGGGAAACTGAAAAGATCGACTTGAGAAGTCATGGAGTCATGGAGTACCGTTATCCGCCATTTAACTGGGAAACAAAGAAAAACAAAACAAAACAAAAACAAAAACTATTATCCTGAAATCACAAAAACAAATGGAGTCAGAAAGTAAGATGGATAGCAAATCAAAATTACAATTTCAATCAACTTTTCTCACAACAAGGGTTAGAAAGGGAAACACTCTCTTCTTCCAAAGCTTGATTTTCCAGAAATTGTTTGAGTCTTTGACCATTCACTTTAAACACATTACCATCTCAATGTCAATGGCCCCATAAGGATATACATTTTTCACAACAAATGGGCCAGTCCACCTAGATCTCAGTTTTCCAGGGAAAATGTGAAGTCGAGAATTATAAAGCAAAACTTTTTGTCCAACATCAAATGTTTTTCTCAAAATTGATTTGTCATGGAAAGTTTTAGTTCTAGCTTTATAAATTCTTGAATTCTCGTATGCATCATTTCTCAATTCTTCAAGTTCATTCAACTATAATTTCCGTAATTTACAAGCATCATCAAGATTTGAGTTGAAAACTTTAATGGCCCAGTAGGCTTTATGCTCAAGTTCCACAGGCAAGTGGCAAGGTTTTCCATAAACAAGACGATAGGGAGACATACCCAATGATATTTTAAAAGCGGTGCGGTAAGCCCAAAGTGCATCGTTAAGTCTAAGAGACAAATCTTTACGATTTGGGTTAACTGTTTTTTTCCAAAATTTGTTTTATCTCCCTATTTGCTAGTTCAACTTGTCCATTTGTCTGAGGGTGATAATGGGTAGCAACCTTATGTGTAATTGCATATTTCTTCGTTAAAGACTCAAAAGGCTTGTTACAAAAAAGTGTTCCCCTATCACTTATAATGGTTCGAGGGATTCCAAATCGACTCAAGATATTTTCCTTTAAAATTTTAGAATTGTTATGTGATCATTGTTTCGACATGGAATCGCCTCAATCCATTTTGAGACATAATCTACTGCAAATAAAATATATATAAAACCAAATGATGGTGGAAATGGGACCATGAAATCTATCCCCCAACAATCAAAAACTTCAATAACAAGGATGGGATTTAAAAGCATCATGTTTCGTTTAGAGATAGATCCCAATTTTTGACAATTTTCACAACTTTTGCAAAATGCATGGGTGTCTTTAAATAAAGTAGGCCAATAAAATCCACATTGAAAGATTTTTGCAGCTGTTTTTCTTGATAAGAAATGACCTCCGCATGCTTCAAAATGGCAAAATTTAATGACGCTACGTACCTCAATGTCGGGTATGCTTCTTCGAAAAATCTAATCAGGGCAGTACTTGAACAGGTATGGATCATTCCAATAAAAATTTCTCACCTCGGTTAGAAACTTCCTTTTATCTTGGGGAGTCCATTGAGATGGCATTTCACCTGTAACAAGAAAATTGACAATGTTAGCAAACCATGGGATTGTAGCAACATAAAATAAAAAATCATCAAGGAAAGAGTCATTGATAGGTGTGATGTCAAATGACAACTCTGTTGTAAGTCTTGACAAATGATCCGCGACAATATTTTCCACTCCTTTCTTATCTTTGATCGTGATATTAAATTCTTGGAGCAATAAAATCCACCGTATCAATTTAGGTTTGGCATCCTGTTTAGACATTAAATATCTAATAGTAGCATGGTTAGTAAAAACAATAGTTGAATAACCAATCAAGTAAGATCGAAATTTGTCTAATGCAAATATTATTGCAAGTAATTCTTTTTCAATAGTGGTATAATTCATTTGAGCACTGTTAAAGTTCTACTTTGTAATAAATCACATAAGGCTTACCTTCTTTCCTTTGCCTTCAGACAGCACCAACAACAAAATCATTAGCATCACACAACAACTCAAAAGGCAAAGACCAGTTAGGGGATTGCATGATATGGGCAGATGCTAGATGACCAATTATCTTCTCAAAAGATTTTTGGCAATCTTGGTTCCAGTCAAATGATGCATCTTTTAATAGAAGGTTACATAGGGGTCTAGATATGGTACTAAAGTTTTTAATGAACCTTCTATAAAATCCTACATGCCCTAAAAATGAGCGAACTTCCCTAACTATTTTTGGTGGGGGCAAATGAGATATTATCTCAACTTTTGCTTTGTCAACTTCAATTCCTTTACAAGACACTATATGACCTAAAACAATTCCAGAGGCAACCATGTAATGACATTTTTCCCAATTAAACACAAGACCTTTTTTTTCACATATTTTAAGGACATTTTCCAAGTTATCAAGACAATTATCAAAAGAATTTTCGAACACTGTTAAATCATCCATTAAAACCTCTAAATAGTGTTCAACCATGTCATTGAAAATGCTCAACATACATCTTTGGAATGTTGTTGGAGCATTACAAAGTCCAAATGGCATCCTTCTAAATGCAAAGGTGCCAAAGGGACATGTGAATGTGGTCTTTTCCTGGTCCTCTAATGCTATGGGAATTTGATAGTAACCTAAGTACCCATCAAGAAAGCAATAGTAGGGGTGTCCTACTACTCTTTCTAGAATTTGGTCAAGAAAAGGTAAAGGAAAATGATCCTTTCTTGTGGCAGTATTTAATTTCCTATAGTCTATGCACATCCGCCAACTAGATGGGACTCGTGTTGGTATTAATTCACCTTTTTCATTTTTTTACCACTATGATTCCAGTTTCTTAGGCACTACTTGTGTAGGACTTACCCACTTACTATCAGAAATAGGGTAGATAATCCCTACATCAAGTAGTTTAAGAACTTCAGCTTTTACTACCTCTTTCATATGTGGGTTTAGTCTTCTCTGGGGTTGTTGAGATGTTTTAGCATTATCCTCTAAATGTATTCTATGTGTACAAATTAATGGATTAATGCCCTTTATGTCTTTCAAAGTCCACCAAATTGCTTTTTTATGCTTTTTTTATGCTTTTTTAATACTTCTAACAACTTACCTTCCTGATCGCTTGTGAGAATCGAGGAAATTACCACTGGGTAGGTTTGTTCCTCTCCAAGAAATGTATACTTCAATCCTTCAGGCAAAGGCTTCAATTCTAACTTGGGTACTTCTTCGTGTTTATCTCCATCGATATGTCCCAACTCTTCAAATTTTAGTTTCCAGCCTTTATTCTCCATTATCTGTGAACAATCAAGCAAATAACACATGTTAGAAATATCAGAATCTAATTGCATGTTTGATTCAAATGAATTAACTAAACAAATTTCTAAAGGGTCAAAAAAACTCCTTGTTTGAAGATGATCATCCACAATAACTTCGATCACGTTTGCTTCCTCACTTTCATCTTCCTCATCTCGTGGTAGCTTACACATGTTGAAAACATTAAGCTCCAGTGTCATATTCCCAAAAGATAGGTTCATTATCCCATTTCTGTAATTAATCAAAGCATTTAAGTTGCTAAAAATGGACGACCTAATATAACAGGAATTGGTTTGTACCCATTAACAATAGGTTGTGTATCCAAGACAATAAAATCCATAGGATAAATGAATTTATCAACTTGTTCTAACATATCTTCCACTATTCCTCTTGGCACTTTAACTGATCTATCAGTGAATAAAGAGTTATGGAAGTTGATTTTAACTCACCTAGATTGAGTTGTTGATAAACAGAATATGGAAGTAAATTAACACTAGCACCAAGATCAAGTAAAGCCTGCTTAATTTTATGATCACCAATAATGCATGAAATTGTAGGATAACAAGGGTCCTTGTATTTCAAACCATTATTGTTTTGAAGAATGACACTTACCAGTTCGGCTAAAAAGGCTTTCTTTTTCACATTCAATTTTCTTTTAACAGTGCATAAGTCCTTCAAAATTTTGGCATAAGATGGTACCTGTTTAATCACATCCAACAAAGGAATGTTGATTTTTACTTGCTTGAACATTTCATAAATTTTAGAGTTGTGGTTCATTTTCTTTTGATTATTCAATGCATGAGGGAATGGAGGTGCAAGTGGGAATTGGGTCTTTTCTTAGCTAGGTGTAGTCTCATCAACCCCTTCCTTATCCTTGGAGACTGATTCATCATCCTTCTCACAAGGTTCAAGAATGTGTTTTTCGACAACCTTACCATTACGAAGAGTTATGATCGATTTGACTTGGTCCATGTGTTGGCTTCCTGAACTACCATCTTCTAAATTGTATTGACCCTTGGGATTTGGCTGAGGTTGAGAAGGAAATTTTTCTTTCTCATGAATGGTGATTGTAGAGGCAAATTTAGTAAAAGTGTCTTTCAAATCAGTCAAAGTTTGAGCATTTTGATTGTTAATGGACTTTTGCTTTTCAATGAATGAATGCAATGTTCCTTCAAGATTTTTCCTAGGTGGTGGAACATAAGGTGCATATCCTTGAGAATTCTGGAAGTTTTGGTGAGTTTGAGGAGGAGGTTGTGAAGATTGTGCATGATTATCATTCCTCCAACTAAAATTTGGATGATTTCTCCAACCTGGATTGTAAGTTTGTGAGTATGGGTTATGATTTGGCCTTTTGAAAGTGTTCAAAACATTGGCTTGTTCATGGAGACTTTCCTTAAAGGCAGGTATGTTTGGGCAATCATTTGTTGAATGATCATTGGCATCACATATGTGACACACAATTTCTTGAATGGATTTCAAGTGACCACTCTTTTTCTGTTCTAAAGCCTCAACTTTCCTAGTTAATGATGCAAATCTAGCTTGGAGGTCATGTTCTTCCTTAAGGTTGTACATGCCTCCACCAGATGTAGGGGGCTGAGCTTTGCTAGGTGCCTCATGGGTATCTGTAGTGTCCCAATTTTGGGTATTATCGGCTAAAAGGTCTAGGTATTCTAATGCCTATTCTAGATCTTTATCGATAAATTCTCCATTACACATCATCTCAACCATTTTTTCTACATTGAGGTGTTAAACCTTCATAGAAATGGGAGACTAATCTCCATGTTTCAAAGCAATGGTAAGGACAAGAGTTAAGCAACTCTTTGTACCACTCCCAACATTGGTACAAGGTCTCTCCTAATTTTTAGGTGAAAGTGGTGATCTATCTTTTGAAGGAATTTGTCCTATGAGGAGGAAAGAATTTTTTCAAAAATTGTTCTTGTATTTCATCCCAGCTTCTAATGGATCCAGACCTAAGATTTTGTAGCCATGTTTTTTAGCCTTATCTTTCAAAGAGAAAGGGAAAAGCTTAAGCTTGATAGTGCTCATGCTACAATTTGTTTCATTGTAGGTGTTGCACACCTCTTCAAATTCTCTCAAATGCAAGTATGGATTTTCAGTTTCTAAGCCATGGAAGTTGGGTAAAACTTGAATGATACTTGGCCTAAAGTGAAAATGAGATGCATCTGGAGGGTAAACAATGCAAGACGGTGCACTCGTTCTTGTGGGATTCATGAAGTCTCTAAGTGTTCTAGGTTGATCTTGGTCATTATGTTGGGAACGGTTGTCCCCTGGATCAATGAGTCTATCAACTTGGTTTTCAGCCATGTTTTCTAGAGGAGATGAAGTATTCCTAACAAGTCTACCAGTTGATGTACGTGACCAATTTCTCATGCAGGTCCTAGAGATAACAAAAGAGACAAAACAAAGAAGCACTTAAAAAAAATGCAAAAATAAATAAATTACAATATATACACAAAAAGAAAAAGAAGATGAAGATAAGATTTATGATGGTTTTGAACACCAATTGCTACTTCCCCAGCAATGGCGCCAAAAACTTGACACATCTAGAAGAAGGATCTTACTCCCAAGTGCAGGAGTGTCGAAGTAATAATATAACCCGGTAAGTATAGGGTCGTTCCTCAAGGAAGGAGTTTTAATGTTCACTATAACCAACAATAATCACAAGAGAAATCAAGAAATAAAATGATTAAATTGGTGAATGATGGGCAATTTTAATGATAAAATTACTCAAATAAAAATATGTATGCTAAGGTTAGAGGTTCCACTCTTGGTATTTAGAATAAAGGTTTATTTAACTCTTTTTATAACTCAATTGGAATCCACACACAAAGGAGGTTCCAATCGGAGAATACAACAATCTAAGCTCGTTTGAACATATATGAAATTATATCTCTTTCCATTTAATTAAATTACAAGGATTACCCACTCTTCGATTCAATGGGTTTCAAGTACTCAATGTGCCAATCATCAAGAATCCTTTACTAGAGGTGTAGGTATAACTAAAACCGTACGGTATCTAGAAGGATTCAAGCATCCATGATAGAATTGTCTACAATAAGTCAAGACCCCCATACACAAGAGAGAAATCAAGATGAGAGTCAAGTTAATAAAGAAAAAGAAATGTAAATCGTATATGTGAATAACAAATGAATATAAACAGTAACCATAATTTAAGAGGTTTAATAAACCTTTATTTTCATACCAAGAGCTTCACCTTTTCACCTTAGCATAATGAAACTAGTTATTCATGGAAATGGAAATAAGCATGGAAATATAAAAGGAAAAACATGTAACATAAAACTAATTGGCAAGAAGAAAGTTTATAGTGAAAGAGAGAAATAATAATAATACATGCAAGGTAAACTTGAAATGAACCAAGATGATTCAAGATTTTTAAGGTGTGTTTTCATCCATCTACAAGGCCTCTTTTTATAGAGAGCTCAAAGGGCAAAAGGGTCACAAAAGGGGAACATGGTTAATTAATGTTTAGCCACCTAACATTGACAATTTTGGATTGCCCATGCATGCACTGTCTTTGAACCCAGATTTCATACAGCTTGCTTCAGATTTGGCCTCTGACATGAAAAAAAGAAGTGTGCCTTTTTGACTTAGCTTTCCAGAATGGTTTGGTTCATAATTATCTAAAATCTTTAGCTCAAGTTATGCCCAAAACACTGAAGCATGTTCAGTGTGTGCAGAAACTGTGCAGATGTCCTCTTCCATCCTCTGTTTGGCCTTTAAAACGTCTGAATCTTGAATTCAACGTGAAATGCATTTTTGTAGGAAATTGAATCGTTTTTCAACAAGTAAAAGAATGGGATCAATCTGATTTTTGGGTGAAAAGCTATGCCCATTTCAAGTAACCTGCATCAAAATAACAATATCAAAAATAAAAGACAAAAGTGTAAATGTGCTTAAGTTAGGAGAGTTAATGACACTATGTTGAGGACTGAAACAAATTATAGCACGGTGTGTATAAAACTATCGGGGGGGTTGAATAGATTTTAAACTTATTACCCAATTTTTCATGTGAAGTCAATATTACGAAATTACCCCTAACTAGATAAAGTAATAAATCAAATATAAAAGCGGAAATTAAATAACACTTAATTTTTACGTGGAAACCCTCACGGGAAAAACCACGGGCTAGTAAGTAAGCTACACTTGAACCTCGAATCCACTAAATGTGTAAAACGATTACAACCTAATCCCGGAAGTAATCACACACCTACCTAATCCTGGTATAAGTGAACCTAGTCCAATTTGCTTGCGATCTAAGCAATCTAATCCCGGAAGCTACACACAAGACTTACTTTCTCAATGAAGAGAATAACACCTAAGTGAATATATGAATATCCAAATGCAACATAGAGCAAGGGAAACCCTATATGCTTATCTAAGATGATGAATATGCAATTAGAACAATCCTAGATATTAAAACTAAATGACATGTCAAATAGTTTAGCTAATCAAGATTAAGCACAAAACCTAATTAGCTATCACAATACAACTTCTCAAACATACAACACACTAATCTCAATCTTGTATAAAAAGATATATGAAAATCATACAAGTAATAAATTAAGATTGCTTGTTAAGAAAAACACAAAATATGTAAAATATTAGTGAAAAGCTTACCAAGCAAAGTATGATGAAGAATCCATGCAAAGAGACATCTAGATGATCAAAGATGATGCTAGATGATGATTGATGATCATGAAAAAGTGTTTGAGTAATTAAAAATGAGTTCTTGGAATTTTTCTTGTCTTTGAAAAATATCCTAAGTATGAAATCTGAATATGAACTCTCTTAATTGACCTAAAGTCAAAGTGGCATATATATAGGGGGACAAATCAAAGTGTGGTCGTTTTGAATAAGTTGCCCTGTTTTTGTCTTGGGCGCTGTACGTAGAGCGCTTCTGTACAGCGCCCCAACTCTGATCTCTCGGGTCTGAGATGGGCGATGTATGAACAGCGCTTCTATACAGCGCTCGTACAGCGCCACATCAAAATGCATTAGACCTGATGCATTTAAAAGACCATTTTTGCATCAGGTCTTGTGGGTGCTGTTCGAACAGCACTTTGTATAGCGCCCTTTACAATGCATGACTTCTAAGCCTAATCATGTTAAGGCAAAGGACAATGCAAGATGCAATCAAACTAACAAGCAAGAAGAGATGTTAATGAACATTAATGCACAAAAATAAGACACACAACATACAAGGATTAAACATATGCATGAGTTGTGAGTGTGTGCAACTATCTCTTCAAGACAAGTAAGCATATAGAAACTTACCTTCGGTGCTTATCAAGATGAGGTCTTCAAAGGGCTTTAGTAATAACACCAACACTTAAGCTACCCTTACAAAGAACCCCAACATGTGGTTTGTCCACGAAATGAGCCAATCAACAAATGGGAACCTTACAAGGACCTTGATTAGGATCCAACAACAAGCCCTAACTTGTACCTAAAGTTAGATAGATTTGAATCAAACCACTCACAGAATTGAGCGATCGATTCTCTAGAATCAGATAACGGAATTTACCTAAGCTTAGCCCAAGCTATTCTAAGCAATTAACTGAGAAAAGCCGAATTCAAAAGAAACAAAATGAACCCTAACTAGGTCAATTTTATTGATAAAACATTCCAAAAAGATGACAACCCTAAAAATAATAGTTCTATTTATACTAGAATTAATCTTCTATCCTGACTATGACAGGATTAGTCTAAAATAGGAAAATAGGCTAAAACATAAATAAAACAATATAACTAAAATAAAAATAAAAGAAATAGTCTAAAGTCCTTTTCCAAAACAGTATCAATTTCCTTATAATTCAGGAACCTAAATTGTGCCTCTCATCACTCAAACTGCTACCATCAATCTACGGTTTGGGTCGCTGTTCCTTACCATCGTTCCACAATTCTTTTAGATTTTCTAACGGTCTTAACATTCCCCCGCTCTTCAAGAATGCCCTTGTCCTCAAGGGAAAAATCTGGAAAACGTTCTACCATCTCGTCATAGTCTTCCCAAGTAGCCTCTTCTGTAGGGACCCCTTGCCATTGAACCAGAACCTGCCACACCTTTGTCATACCATGTCCCTTCTTCCAATTGCGATATCGAAGAGCTGTTATAGGCTATATCAGCAAGTTACCCTTTGTATCAAACGCCGGTAAAACACTTGAAATGAGACTCGGGTTTCCCACTCTCTTTTTCAACACGGTAACATGGAACACTGGATGCAATCTAAAAGTAAACGACAACTCTAACTTATATGCCACCTCACCTATCCACTCTAACACCTTAAAAGGCCCATAATACCGTTGCGACAATTTCACATTGAACTTTTTCTTTTGAGATTTCTGCCGGTACGGTTGAAGTTTGAGATACACGAAATCTTCGGGTTCAAAGGATACGTCTCTTCTGCTTTGGTCATAACACTTCTTCATTCTCCCCTGAGCCTTCTTAAGCTCCTTTTTCACCTTAGCTACAACCTCGTCTCTAGCCATCAACTCTCTCTCGACTTCTTCGTTTCGAGCCGTCCCTTTCTCATAAGTGCTTAGCATCGGTGGCGGTCGCCCATACATTACTTCAAATGGACTCATGTTAATTGAAGCATGATGTGACATGTTGTACCAGTACTCAGCCCATGAAATGTACTCTTTCCATCTCTTTTGCTCCTCATGACAATAGCACCTTAGGTACTGCTTAAAATGGAATTCACCACCTTTGTCTATCCGTCAGTCTGCGGATGGTAGGAGGAACTTGCCTTCAACTTACTATCCTGCAAAGTAAATAATTCCTGCCAAAAAGAACTCATAAATAATTTCCCTCGATTAGTCACAATACTCCTCGGAATCCCATGTAATTTCACCACATTTTCCACAAATGCCTTAGCCACACTACTAGCGGTGAAAGGATGTCTGAGCGGAATAAAATGGGCACCCTTGCTCAACCTATCCACCACGACCAGAATTGACTCGTAACCACCACTACTAGGCAGCCCCTCTACAAAGTCCATGGTCAAGTCCTCCCAAATTTTCTCAGGTATCGATAATGGTTGCAACAACCCCATATGGTGCCTCTAGTCATACTTCACCTTCTAACAAATATCACACTCGGCCACCAATTTCTTCACTTCATTTTTAAAGCCCTCCCAATAGAAAAAATGTTTGATCCTTACATAAGTGTGCAACCACCCCGAATGACCTCCTTCTTTACTATTGTGGAAATGAGCTAAAATCTCCTCTCTCAACCCTGGTACCCCCCGGTACATATACATAGTTTTTGTAGTACAATAGCCCATTTTTATAGCGAAATCTCTCTACATCACCCTTGTGGTCCTCCAACTTCTTACGAATCTCCACTATTCAAGCATCAAATTGCATGACCTCCTTAATTCGATCCTAAACACACCATTCGGCCCCACTAAGTGCCAATAATCCTGCCTTATCGTCCGCATACACAGACCACAATATTGAACTGCCCTCTTTTCTGGATAAGGCATCATCTACTTTGTTTTCCCTATCAGGTTGGTAGACAATATCGTACTCAAACCCAAGAAGTTTAACTAAAAAATTCTGCTGCTCCGGGGTCACAATTTTCTTCTCTAACAAATGCCTCAAAGCTTGTTGATCGGTGATAATGGTGAATTTCCTGCCCAATAAATAAGTGAAAGTTCTTGAGGCGTGTTTAATATAAAGCTAGAGGGGGGGTGAATAGATTTTATCTAATTTTTACCCAATTTTCGCGTGCATGTCAATTTTACGAAAATACCCCTAGCAAGTCAACAATACATACAAGTGTAATAAGATGCGGAAATAATAAATGACACTTGATGTTTACGTGGAAAACCCAACCACTGGGAAAAACCACGGGCTGTTTAGTGCGCCACATTCGGACCTCGAAATCCACTAATTGAAATGGAGTTTACAACCTATGTAGACCTCGTCTAACACTCCGGTCAATAACCCCCCACTTCTACCACGCGGGCCTTTAAAAGTGGCTCTAGTCCAATTGCTTATGTGACCACCTGTTCCCGGTGTCCGACCTAATCCCGGTCAATCACACAAGACTTCAATCTCTCAAAAGAGATGCACAACCCTATGTGAATATGTATGAATATTCAATTAACAAACAAGGCTAGGGAACCTTAGATGCTTATCTAGGATGATGATATATTCAATTTAAATCAATCCTAGATATGAAAATAGCTATATGTCATGGCATACAACTTTAGCTAAGTAAAGGATAACCAATCCTAGATACAAAGCTATCACAAAAAACCCACAAACATTCAAAAGATTAACTAGTTGATTAAAAAACAATCTATCAACCTAGTTATAAATAAATCACACAAGAATGTTTATGGCATAGCTTTTAGGCAATAATGACCTAATCAATTAAGCTATCAAAAATAATCTCAATCATATAATGAGATTAATTAGCTAGATATAAAATAGGCATGAAAACCTAGCTAACATAAATAACCCAATCAACACATAATCTCAATCATGTATGTAGAAATTAATCTAAACACATACAAGTAATAAATGAGATAAAATTGATAAGTATAAACACTAATTATGTAAGATAAAAGTGTTCAACAAATCATACCATGTGTGTTGAAGAAGACCCATGCATTAGCACATGCTAGATGAACCTAGATGATGCCTAGATGATGATTTGTGCATGTGGGAATGGGTTTAGAGAGATAAAGATGTAATCTTTAAGCTTTTTCTCTCAAGTCTCTCCTTCTCTCTCAAGAATAAGGAGCCTCTCTCTCTAGGGTTTGATTTTGTGGCTCTACCCTCAAAATGATGAGAAAGATATGTATTTATAATGCCCAAATGAAACTATGTCGTTTTGGAAGAAATGGAAAAATTATGGGCATTTTCGCGGTACTCACGTCAGTGCAGCGACTCAATATTCGAGCGCTTCGAAACATGACCAAACGACATCGAAACCTTTCATATGATATATCGTTGGAAAGGTATGGATGTCTACTTTCTACTCGTTTTTACAGAATGGAATTTTGATATCTGTAGAAAAATTTATGGTCAATTGAGTGACCAAAGGTCAGAAACGGACAACAACAGAGTTGCCCTGTTTTGGTTGTAACTTTGGAGATTTTAAAACCAATCCAAACGGTCATGAAATATTACGAATAATATACCGTTGGAAAGGTATGGGTGTCTAGTTTGTACAGAAATTTTCAAAACTCATTTTGAAGCTTTGTGTAAAAAGTTATGGTCACAAGACCATGCAAAGGTCAGTTTTGAAAACACTTAAAACATTGAAATCCAATCTTTTAAAACTAGACACCTTACTCCAATCAACCAAACCAAAACTACCACTTATCCAAGAGAAGAATGAGACCTTCTCAAGTGGTCAACCATCGCGCTAAGACATGCACACCATCGTGCAAGCGCGGACGTTTCCGATCACACAAACGGAAACGAATTACACCACACTTAAGACTAATCATGAAGTGCAAGTGTGGGTATTGAATGCATCCTAATGCCTAACATGTCATGGCATTATCATTGAACAAGATGCACTCAATTCAAACATGCATGAATAAAATTCATGACTTTGCATCCTAATGCCTAAACATTTCATGGCATTTCATAGAACAAGATTCAATCAATTTAATGCAAGAAGAGATATTGAATAATCAATAAAGCACAATGCACACAAAATATAAACACAACATTCAAGAATAAGAGTTATGCATGTTGTGTGTGTGTGCAACTATATCTCTTCAAGGCAAAGTAAGCACAAGATATATACCTTTGGTGCTTGTCCTCTTGAGGTCTTTGATCTTCAACTAATCACCTAGACTACCCTTACAACCAAACCCCAACTTGTGGTTTGACCACGAAATAAGCCAATCAACAAAAGGGAATCCTTACAATAAGGTCTCCACACTTTTACCGCGTGTACCACTGCTAACATCTCCCTAGAATAAGTACTCCAAGCCTTCTTCATTGGCCCTAAAGCCTTAGAAACAAACGCCAGAGGCCTCTTCTCTTGTACAAGACTACCCCAATCCCTTCTCCACTTGCATCGGTATAGACTTCGAATGGCTTTTCAAAATCAGGCAAAGCAAGCACAGGAGTTTGTGTCATGGCCCTCTTCAAATCTTCGAAAGCTTTCTTTGCTTCTTCTGTCCACTCAAAACCGTCTTTCTTCAACATAGCAGTCAAGGGTTTTGCAATCAGTCTATAATTCTTCACAAACCTCCGGTAGTAACCTGTTAACCCCAGAAACCCTCTCAGAGTTGACACATCTTTTGGTAATGGCTAGTCCACCATAGCCTCAATCTTTCTTGGGTCAACCTTCACTCCCGCACCTAAAATTATGTGCCCAAGATACTACAGTTCCTTCTGCACAGAATCACATTTTGACATTTTAATAAAAAAACGATGTTGCTCTAGTATCCCCAATACCAACTCCAATTGCTCTAGATGCTCCTCTATTGATTTTGAATAAACCAATATATCGTCAAAGAACACTAGCACAAGCTTCCTCAGGTAAGGTTTGAAAATAGAATTCATGGTTGTTTGGAATGTAGAAGGTGGGTTGCACAGCCCAAATGGCATCACCCGATACTCATATAACCCCTAGTGAGTCCGAAAGGCTGTTTTGTGCACATCCTTCTCCTTCATTTGAATTTGGTGGAACCCAGCTCTCAAATCTAGCTTGGTGAACACACACGCCCCATGTAACTCATCTAACATCTCATCAACTGTTGGAATTGGAAATCGGTCCTTCACAGTTGCCTCATTTAAAGCCCGATAGTTGGTACAAAACCTCCAAATCCTATCTTTTTTCCTTACCAATAACACATGAGACGAAAATGGACTTTGACTCTGCCTAATCAATCCATTCTTTAACATCTCTTCTACTTGTCTCTCAATCTCATCTTTCTAGAAATGGGCATACCTATATGGAGGCACATTGACCGGTTTCGCCTCATCTTTCAAAATAATGCGGTGATCACAATGACGGGGGGATTGTAAGCTAGTTGGCACCTCCAGAACTTGTCGATGATTTGCCACTACCTTACGTACCTTCTCGAGCAACCAATGTAATTCATCTTGTAGCTCATTTATATTCTTTTTCTCGCTTTTCCCCTCATGTCGGTCTCCATCATTCACTACTGCAAAGCATTGGGTGCCCCCTTTGCAAAGCCTTTCTATCATCTAAGCTTCACATTGTTTAATTTCTTTAAGAGCCAAAGTAGCCCATGTTCTTTTTCTTCCGCTCAATTTGAATTCCATTGTCATGGCATCAAAATCTGTAACCGCCTTACTGATACTCTTCAACCAAGCGTTGCCTAACACCACATCTACTCCCATTAGTGATAACACATGCAAATCAATAGCAATCTTGACTCTTTGCACGTTCATCTTCACCTCGTGAACCACTTCCTCACACTTAAGTTTTTCCCCATTAGCCACATGTAGGGAAAAATACCGTAGTACACGCAGCGGAAGCGAGACTAAAAATATATTTAGTATGTTTTAAAATTTTTCCTTTTTATGAACCTTAACCCTTTAAATAATTAACTATACATATCAAGTAACAAAAGTAGAATACCTTTTGTCGCGTGATCCGATTGACTTACGTCGATGGTAATCCGCAAGATCTTCAATCCTAGTACGAACGTGAATCACCTAAGAGCGTGGTTTCCCTTTTCTTTAAATTGCAAACCTGAGAATGGACAAACAAACTTTCTTTTTCTTTTGTTAGTCACAAAATAATCAAAAGAATACAAAGATTATTCCGGTCACTTTTGAGTTCTCAATCTAATGATCGAAACTCGCGTGAACCTAATTCGATGTTGTACACACAAGCTTATTGATGAACAAGCAATTAGTGTACCATCAAAAGAATAATCTCTTCTCTCTTTTATGTCTTGGTAGAATAATCAAACACTTTTCTATGAGTTGAGAAGAAGAAGAAAATTGATTCAGTAAACCAGAGAGGTGGCCGAATTCTATAGCATGTATTATATAGGTGGCCGAAATTTCTTCTCTTCTCCTTTAGGGTTGCTAAAATCTACCTATGATTCAATTAGGGTTGCCGCAATTCCTCTACAAAAAAAAGAATTTGTGTTGCACCCTAATTCACATCAACTTTAGACTTCTAACCCTAATCCAACTCATAAGTATTTTTTATTCTTTTATTGACTATAATAAAAAGACTTCTTATTTGATTAAATAAATAAACTTAATTATTTATTTTCTTACCAAACAAGTCTTTTACTTTTAGTATACATATAGTATAACTCTAGGAAACATATTTCCTAATCAGAAAAAGATTTTGTTTCTTAATTAAATAATTAATTAATTCTCATTTAATCAAACAATAAAATAAAATAATATTTTTGACTATATACATAGCCTTGCCGCCCCACATACAATATAAGGGCCAAATATTATTTCCTTATTTTATTTAATCCATTGGACTTTAAATAAAAAGCCCACATGTGAACCAGACCCATTCTTATTAAAAGAAACAAGCCCACATGCCTTTCATTAATATGTTAATATAATTGATCAGTCCATTAAACAAATAATGTGCAAATTATATTCTTAATATATTAAATGCAATTCTAGATGGACCCATAAATTGGTCCAGTAGAATATATCAAGTGATCCATGCAAGTCCGTGTGGATTGGGGATCTTGGCGGGCTATCTAAATTTAAGCTTCAATAGACATAACCTAATGATTCACTTAGGTCCGATCCATTAATTTTAACTCATTCCACTAAAGAGCCAAAATTGAACTCTTAAATAAAGATAGAATAAGAAGATGTTCCTCATTCATACCCTAGACAATCATGTTGGAGATAGTGTATCCTCGTGATTAATATCAGTAATCGCCAAGAGTTCATAGACCGCCTATAACTCTCCAAGTTACCATATTTACTCATATGACCACGTTTTGAACTTGGATATTTTGACTTGTCCAGAAGCCATGTTTTCAATAGACACTATCGAAAACTCAATGTTGAGATTTAATATCCAATTACCTCAAAACATCCATATGATGATATTATACTCTCATTTAATAAATGGAGCCACGATGTCCATATCTATAAATGAAGTCCTCTATCGATTAACAAATGAATATCACCAAACTATCGAGGATAGATTATGCTATATAATCGTACTCATTGATAACTCAAATGATATCACTTGCAACCATAAGTCCATCATTTATCTCAGGATTAAGATAGACTCTCCGATTGTCCTGATAATGAAAAGACTATTATCTATTGACGGTTCTAGATAAAGCTTTTCATTGTGATCCAGTTCAATGCACCCAGTGCACTAGATTCTTTTACTCGAAGACACTCCGATGATTTTAGACTCATCATATCTCATTTGATCCCACTCAAATGCTAGCAAAAGAAATCTACAACTTTAACAAGATAAAGGTGCCCAACCTTTAACATAAGTTGTGAACATTATTTAAGACTAACTAAAGAATTGTGTCTACCTCATACATATCCAGATGTACGAACAATTCTTCTTTTCTCATAGTCTTTAGACCTTATGATTATTTACTTTGACAATTATAATATTAAACTATAGATGCTATAAGATTTGTTAAACCAGAAGTCATTTTATTAATATGAAAACGATTGTCAATTACAACATTACACTCTTGCTATTGAGCATAATCCTAACAATCTCCCACTTGCGCTATAGCAAATGTGTCATATCTCTCATGCCCATGTTCTCTAGATGCCCATCGAAACTCTTCTGAGGTAGAGCTTTTGTGAAAGGATCCGCTAGATTTTCTACTGACGCGATTTTGGTAATCGTCACGTCACCTCTTTGAACAATCTCCCTTAAAAGATGATACTTTCTTTCAATGTGTTTTCCTCTCTTGTGACTTCTTGGTTCTTTCAAATTAGCCACTGCTCCACTGTTGTCACAGTAGATACTGATCTGCTTATTCGCATTAGGAACCACTTCCAAGTCAATCAAGAATTAGCGGAGCCAAATAGCCTCTTTGGCAGCCTCGCATGCAGCAACATACTCAGCTTCCATGGTGGAATCAGCAATACAAGATTGCTTGACACTCCTCCATATGACTGCTCCTCCTCCAATAGTAAACACAGCCCCTGATGTGGATTTTCTAGAGTCAGAATCTGATTGGAAATCAGAATTTGTATACCCAACGGGAATCAAATCCCCTCCGGAGTATACAAGCATATTATCTCTTGTTCTCTTGAGATACTTGAAAATATGCTTGACTGCCGTCCAGTGATCAGGACCAGGTTTCGATTGAAACCTGCTAACTATGCCAACAGGAAAACAAATATCTGGTCTAGTGCAGAGCATTGCATACATGAGACTTCCAACTGCCGAGGCATATGGAACTCTACTCATGAATTGCTCTTCATGCTCATTCTTAGGAACTTGTTCCTTAGAAAGTTTGATTCCATGTCTGAAAGGTAACATACCTTTCTTGGAATCCTGCATGGAAAACCTAGACAAGATCTTGTCTATGTATGAAGCTTGGGATAATGCAATCATTTTATTCTTTCTATCCCTTATTACTTGGATACCTAGAATAAAACTTGCTTCTCCTAAGTCCTTCATATCAAATTGTTTTGCTAACCATTCTTTTACTGATGTCAATACACCTACATCGTTTCCAATGAGTAGTATATCATTAACATAAAGAATCAGGAAAACCAACTTGTCGCCCTTAATCCTTTTGTATACACAAGGTTCGTCAGGATTCTGAATAAATCCAAAACCTTTGACAGCTTGATCGAACCTTATGTTCCAGGATCTGGATGCTTGCTTTAATCCATATATGGATTTCTGCAACTTGCATACCTTTTCCATTTGGCCCTTTTCAATGAATCCTTCTGGTTGCATCATGTAGATGCTTTCGTCAAGACTTCCATTAAGGAAAGCTGTCTTGACGTCCATTTGCCAAATCTCTAGATCTAAAGATGCTGCAATGGATAAGAGTATCCTAATGGATTTAAGCATGGCCACAGGTGAGAAGGTTTCCTCGTAATCGATACCTTCTTTCTGTGTATACCCTTTAGCTACCAATCTAGCTTTAAAGGTTTCCACCTTTCCATCCATACCTCTTTTCCTCTTGTATACCCACTTGCACCCAATGGGTTTTATCCCTTTAGGCAAGTCTACAAGGGACCAGACTTTGTTATCGAACATAGATTCAATCTTAGATTGCACTGCCTTTTGCCAATGGCGACTATCAACATCCTCCATTGCTTCCTTATACATGTAGGGATCATCGTCGTCCGGGAGATTCTCCACTGATTCTCCCAGACCGATGTATCTTTCAGGTTGTGTTCTAACCCTCCCACTACGACGAGGAATGGTAGGTTGTTGATCTTGTGTTGGATCGGAACTTACAATTGGGTTAGGTTGTGTAACCTCTCGTGGAATTGTATCTCCTGACATCTTATTCGGGACAATTCTACTTCTAGGCACAAAATCATTCATATAGTCATTTTCCAGAAATTTAGCATTTGTCGAAACAAATACTTTAAGATCTGAAGGACTATAGAAATAATATCCTTTAGTTTCTTTTGGATACCCTACAAATATACATGTTTCCGAACGGGACTCCATCTTTTCTGTCTTTCCTTTTAACACATGCGCAGGACAACCAAATATCCTTAAGTGTTGTAAACTAGGCTTGCGCCCAGTCCACAACTCATGCGGTGTTTTAGGAATGGACTTAGATGGTACATCGTTTAGAATGTATATAGCAGTTTGTAAAGCATATCCCCAAAAAGAAATAGGAAGTGTTGAATAACTCAACATAGACCTAACCATATCCAAAAGAGTTCTATTTCTCCTTTCTGCTACCCCATTATGTTGAGGTGTACTTGGTGCAGAAAACTGAGAAACTATCCCATTATCAATAAGATATTGCTGAAACTCACCAGATAGATATTCTCCACCACGATTAGATCTCAAGATTTTTATGTGTTTCTCAAGCTGATTTTCTACTTCAGCTTTGAATGCTTTGAACATGTCAAAAGCATACGACTTATGTTGCATGAGATACACATAGCCAAATCTCGAGTAATCATCTGTGAAGGTGATGAAGTACTCATATCCACCTCTAGCTTGAATGCTCATAGGTCCACATACATCAGTGTGTATCAATCCTAAACATACAGTGGCTCTTGCACCTTTGGCAGAGAATGACCTTTTGGTCATTTTACCTTCCAAACAAGATTCACAAGTTGGTAAATCATCAACCTTTAAGTCACTTAAAGGTCCGTCACATACCAATCTTTTAATCCTGTTAAGGTTAATATGACCTAGGCGTAAATGCCATAGGTAGGTTTCATCTATTGATAATTTTACTCTTTTATGATCAAGTTCTGTTAATTCTGTGTCTAACGAGTGATAGATATTTCTATGCAAAAAGTATAGACCGTTTTCCAATGTACCTTGGCAAATAATTTTGTCATTCTTACTAATAATAAAAACTTTATTAAAAGTAACCGAATAATCAAATTTATTCAAACAAGAAATTGAAATTAAATTCCTCTTGAATTGAGGTACATAATAAACATCTATCAAATATAAATGCCTTCTAGAATCCAAATAAACTCTAATATCTCCCACTGCACTTGCAGACACTAACGTTCCGTTGCCCAAGCGCAAATTGATTTCATTTTTACTCAACCTTCTCCTATCTTGGAACCCCTACAAGGAATAACAAACATGATTAGTGGCTCCAGAGTCTATGATCCAAGAATCTGTAGTATCTGCCAAAAAACATGTTTCAAGATAATTCACATTACCTTCTTCCTTCTTATTCTGGGACTTTGGACAATTTCTTTTCCAATGTCCCTTTTCACCACAAAGGAAGCATTTCCCTTTGATCTTGGTTACTTTCTTGGTCTCCTTCTTGGTAGGCCCAAGTTGCTTTTTCTTCTGTTGTTTCTTGACCTTCTGACGGGTCTTAACAGTAGCAACTTTACCAACCATATGAATCTCTTGACCCTTGCCTTTCATAAGGATCTTTTGCACTTTGAACATCTTGCATCAGGCCTTGTAAGGTGTATTCCTTTTTGTTCAAATTGTAGTCCAATTTGAACTGATCAAAGGAATCCGACAATGAATTGACAACCATATCAATTTTTGTCTCACCATCTATCTCAGTGCCATGCAGTTCAGCAATGTTGAGATGTGCTATGACTTTCATCATGTGATCCTTTACAGCCTGTCCAGGTTTCATCCTAAGATTCATAAAAGCAGTCACTGCCTCTCTCTTAGTCGTCCTGGACTTCATAGCAAACATCTCTAGAGACATCATTATATTAGCAGTAGACTCCATTCCTTCATGCTGCTATTGCAACACGTCGGAGATAGTAGCCATAATGTAACATTTGGCTATATCATCTGAAGTCTTCCACTGCTCATACTCATCTCTATGCATTATGCTAGATTCATTATTAGGAGCAGGTGGTTTAGGAGTAGTTAGAAAAAACTTATGTTTTTCACTTTGCAGCAACAACCCAATTTTCCTTTTTCATGTGACATAATTATCTCCCGTTAAAGTGTTATCTTTCAGGATATTCATAAGTGATGGGGTCATGATTTCTGAATAAAACAAAACATATATAAGTAAATAATCATGATAAAGCACTTTTAAATATTTATCTTGAATTAAATAAATAACTCAATCATAAAAATTCAACGGTGATCCAACACCTATAAACGTTACGCCTCCTTTGAGAGTTCGTACCATTTACTAGTTAGACTAGGTCCCACCTAATTATTAACATAACAACCAGCGTTTTCAATTTTAGCCTTGCAATTTTACTGACAAGAACTCTCGGGAGGATATCAACAAAATTACATTGAGTGTGTTACCAAGATATCGACCCTCAATTTTCTCTCACGAAAATCCCTCCTTGGGAAGTAGATCTCGTTTGAGTCCATTGTCTAGTCTATCCTTTGTAAGGTTTATGATTTGTATTGGATTAATTCCATTGCAAAACACTCTATGATTGTATTAGTTGTTGCTTAGGACATTATTTGAAGAAAGGAAGCTTAAAGAGTGAAGAGCAACGTCTAGTGCAAAAGTCGTCTTCAAGAGGTGAAAATCGTCAAAGGTAAATCTTGACTTCCACCCTCTTGCAAGGCGTTAGCGCACACACACACAATTCATACATGTGTGTCCCTGCATCGTGGTTCAAACATTTGGTATAACACATTCACACACTTCATAGCATGCTCATGCATTGATCTTGTATTGACAAACATTGTGAAATTGCATGCTTTGTGACTATCTCTTTGATATGGCATGCTTGTGTGAATATGTGTTTATTTGTTTCTGTATTTTGTGTTTAGGACTTGAACATGTGCATATTTAATGCCTCATTGAGTTCCGGTCGTTTCGGTTACTCATTCATAAGGTTTCGAGTCCAAACAAGTTGACTATGCTACTTTTCGTTCTCATTTGTTGTGTTGACTTCATCATCGGATTCCGAGATGATTTCTCAACCATTTTTCAAAGTTGAGTAGTCATAGTCGTGCGTGAGGGAGTCACGGTTCGTAATCCAAAAACGGATTCAAAATCGGAGGTCGGATGCTCAAGATATGGGGCAACGAACCGAGGGAGCGCGCGAGAGAAGTGTGAATCACGTGTGGCCACTTGGCCAGCCCGTGTGGGAGGCCGTGGGCCCCACGGGCAAGGGAGCCTTCTGCTCCCGTGGGCCCCACGTGCCCCCCACGGGGTGGTGACGTGGCAGCACGTGATTCGCTCGGAAAATTTCTCCTTTCCCTCCTTTTAAGCCAACCTCCTTCCCTCCACACTTATGCAATTTTTTGAAGAACATTTGATTTCTCGCATCAGTTTTTCTACAATTTTTGTTTACTTGTTTTGATCATATCTCTCTCATACGAACTCGAAATCATTCGATTCAAAAACCAAAATTGTTGGTCTCGAACCAGAGGCAGTTGACTTCGGCATTTTTCTCAGCTGGTCCATTTCCAGTCCGTGGTCAGCATGTATGTTTCAACTTCTTCTTTTTCAATTTCATCTTTGATCATCTATTGATTCTTTCCATTTGATTGATGAAATTTGTTGAGAAGTATGTTAGATCACATGCTAGGGTTATTTGATCATTTGTTAATTGAGATTTAGCTTTGTGATTACTCTTGAACATTTATGTGCTAAACTTGATTTATCATGAAATTGATTCTAGAAAATATATGTGTGATGTGCTTCATGTTATTTTCTATGTTTTATTTCATGATCTAAGAACTAGGTTTTTAGTGTGCTAAATTGAATATTGATACCTTTGTTCTTATTGATTTGCATGTCTTGATTTCTAGATAACTTTTGTGATTGTGTGTTGAAATCATATTCTAGACTATCATTGAACATGTACATTTTGCTTGATTGATCATCTAGCTTAATTTGATTGTGCTTGCATAATTTGCATCACTTTAGATCATAGCCTTGCATAAGGTTGAAGTCTCTTGCAAAGTGAGTGAAGCTTTGTGTAGAGCAAGGGAGTCTTGATTAGGACATGTGGTCCGGATAGTCAAGCAAAAGTCTTAGCTAGGAGTGTGGTACTCCAGATGGTTGAGCTAGGAGAGCTTAACTAGGATCTTTATGATCCGGATAGCTAAGCACGAAATCTTCCTAGAGACGTGAGCGTCTTGGATAGGAAGTTGCTTTCTAGAGGTGTAGGACACATCTCGGATAGGAAGTAGGCTTGGTGATTCACTAGCCCGAGGGTAGATTAGGAGTTGATAGCTTGAGCGGATATCATGAGTGATAGCTTGAGTGTGTAAGTCCTTTTTCACATAGTGGATTGCTTCGCCGGTGGTTGTGGTATCAACCCGTGGATGTTTCCTCATTGAGGTTTTACCACGTTAAAATCATTGTGTTCAATTTTGCTTTACTTTCCTTTATCTTCCATATATTACATTGATTGTACAACTTGTAAAAATTGATTAACTCTTGTCTTAGTGAAATCAATTCATTTGCTAAATCTAATCAAGTGTGTATTTGCCTTGTAATTTTCCGCATTATTTTATTTGGAAGAATTTGGAGCCTATACCTATTCACCCCCCCTCTAGGTATATTTCACTACTACATTAAGGGAAATTTCATTTGGTATCAGAGCGGGTGTCTAGACGCACTTAGATTGATCCTTTCTTTATAGTATTTTTGTGTTTGTTTTTATTTGTGATAAAATCATGATTAAGGAAGTATATTCCTATGTGGCTTCTTTTGTTGAACATATTGACTTAGATGAGAAAAAGATCAATGATCTTACTTTTGAAAATAAATGTTTATCCAAAGTCAATATGTCCCTCAACAAGAAGCTAGAAGATCATGCTCTTGGCTCAAAAGAATTCGATGAACTTAAAGACAAGATTCTAAGTCTAGAATTGAATCTTAAAGATAGCAATGATAGACTTGGTATCTTGAAGCAAGAAATTGAGCAAAGAGATTGTTCTCTTGTTAATGCTAAGAAACTTGAAAATGTGCTTAAATCCAAACTTAATGAGCATTTAAATCAAGAGAAAAAGTATGAACAATGGCTTGATAAATCACATAAAGATGTTTTGTTTAGTGATAGTAAAGAGGAAAAATATGCCATTGAACTTAGGATGCTTCGTGAGAAACTTGATGAGGCTAATAGGGTGATTAGCAAGATGTCATCTAGTTCTAATAAAGTCGAAACCCTCATTAAAAGTGGAAAGCATCCATGTGACAAAAGAGGTTTGGGTTATATCAATGAGAAGGAGACTCCTTCATCTAACAAATCTACTTTTGTCAAAGCAAGCATTGAATCAATTGTAGGTACACTCTCTCAAGGTAAAGCTATGAAAGTTACCGGAGGTGCCTCTTCATCAACAAGGATGTTCAATGGAAGAACTCAACAACTTAAGCATCAAGAAGCAACAACCTCAAATGCAAGAGGTGAAGCATCAAGGGTTGCTTTTCAAAGAGGTAAAATTGTGAGAAGACCAAATGCTATGGAAGCAAATGCAAATGGTAAACTTCTCAAATTTATTCCTATTTGTCATCATTGTAATATGATAGGACATATTCGACCTAGATGCTTTGAGTATATTCGGAAATGCAAACTTGATAGTGCTTTTCATGATATGTCTTTGAATGGACCTAGGCAATCATCCATGTATGGATATAGAAATAGACCTAGGAAGACCTTGGAAAAGCATGTTGTTGAAAGAGTTGTTGATGACTTGCTTGCTAAATCTTGTGTTGTGCCTCACTCTACTATGCATAAGAAAATTAATAATGCTTTATTTGATATTTTTGAAGATGTGACCAATGAGGTCAAGGTGCATGTTGAAAAGCCTAATATTGAGTCAAAGCATGTTAGAAGTAAGAGTGAGAAGCATGTTGTGAAAAATGTGTGGATTAGAAAAGACACATCTAAATGTAATGTTGCACAATATGCTTTACGTGCCAACTCCTCCTATTCTTGGTACCTAGATAGCGGTTGCTCTAGAAACATGACCGGGAACAAAGAGTTCTTTAAGAATCTTGTTTTAAAGGATGGAGGTTGGGTTACGTTTGGTGATGGTACCTGATCGGACTATTTTATACCTATTTGAGGTCCCCCATTTCCGATCGTTTGTCTCGTTTTCGAGCGTATTTTTGTATATAATGTTTTGTTTGAGCCTTGTGTAGGTACATATTCCTTATAATAAGGTTTTGAGCTTAAAGATTAGTTTGGGAGGCAAAATGGAGCAAAAAGAGCTGAAATTATATATACGCGTGCAGAACGTACAACTTGCGGAGATCATATCTTCCTTCTCAGATAGAACCACATGGATATCTTTATATATTCGGAAAGCCCCGGAAGTCTAGTTTCCAGAACATTTTACGGATTGCGATTCCGAGCTTTCTACAGGAAGTTATGGCCATTTCCGTAACGGTGCGCGATGCTGAAAACGCTGAAACGTTGTCAGGTCTAAACGGCTACTTCAAACGGCGGCCAGGCCGCCGATAAAAACCGCCGAATCACTCCAGAAAGTCGTTTTTTGGGCGAATTTCAGGGACAGTTTCGTCCATTCACCCCAACCTTCAGCCCTAACCTCCCAACACTATATAAACCCCTTATTCTCTTCTCTCCCACTAGAACACACTCCCTACAAACTTCCCCTTCTTCTTCTTCTTCATTTTCTTCACCAAATAAGAGAGAGAGGAGCTTCCAAGAGCATCCATGGAGGTTTTTCCTCCATGGATGCTCCCCATCTCACCTTCTACACATCCTCCACCACATTTAGAAGTAGATTACATAGAGATAGGAGTGGGCTTTGGTCAATTTCGAGCTAGCAAAGGAAGGAGCTCTTGGAGGAGGTTTTCTTCAAGGGTTGTATCTATTTCTCACTCTCTATGTATTTCTTGTTTTCTTGAATGTGTAATCCCCACTTGGGAATATTTGTGAACCTATTTTGTGCTCAATATATATATGGTTGTTTTTATATCCAATTTGTGTTTTGATTCACTCTTGTTATTTATTGATATGTCTCTTATCTTGAAATGCATGTTTATGGATGATTGGAAATTGATATGTGTTCATGGATGGGATTAGGAGTAGATTAAATTAATTATAGGAGTAGTTGTAATCAAATATCCCATTTGTGTGTGTATGTCTTTGGAAGGTCGAAATTGCATGTTATGAATGGGTTTGAGTGACTTAGAGTTAGGATTGTGCCTTTGGAGGGGCTCTCCGGGCATAGTTTTGGCTAATTAGCTAGGAAGAGTGGGTGAACCTATAAATTGTCATATTAGAAGGGTTTGGTTCAATGTTCTTGTTAACAATTGGACTTTAGCTATTTCTCACTCTAAGGGCTTTAGGTGAGTTATGGTTGGAGATACAATCACTCTTTCCACATTCATTAGACTTTCACGTTGCCATTTTACATTACAAAGCTATTATTGGGGCTCAATGTAGTTTTGTTTGTAGAATCGGTTCACATATGTTGGTTGCGGTTTCGTGTTTGAGAGGTTCTCAACACACTCTTCAACCGGTAGCTCTATGAATGGGTATAAATCGGATTGAGGCAAGAACGAACCCTTAACTAAAATTGGATGTCCTTAATGTCTAACAACCAACTATTTGTACACTTATGTATGGTGAACTTGTTGAACCTTGTGTGACCATTTTCATGCATCTCTCCTATCCACCATTTTATTTATCACTTTAAACACCATTCTCACCCTTCCATATTCTCTTTGTTTTTATTTATTTTCATTTTCATTCTTTCTACACACACACATGCCGCATTGTACATACATTTCACACACACCATTCTCACCTTTCCGCATTCTATTTACATGCTTACAATAAACTCTAGAACTTGAAATGGTTGACGAATAACACCTCCCTGCAGAACGATACGCTCGCTTGCCGCTTTACTAGTCTTTTGCTAGTTTAGAGCACATTGCGTAGGAAACCCCCTTTTAAATGAAATTATCTTTTGATCCTTGCGATTTCTTAACGACGGAAAAAGTGAGTATCAAAAAATGGCGCCGCTGCCGGGGAGGCGTATTCATTGATTGTTTCATGTTTTAGTTTAGGTTCTGTGAATTTTTAGATTTATTTGCTTTGCGGATATATATGTATGTGTTTAAGATTTTTCTTTTTCTTATTTTCATTTTTTATAGCATATGCGCTTAATGTTGTTTGAGTTGTGCTTGTGCAAGGAATGGAAATTTCAAGTCGGATGGACTACACAACTCAAGAGAACCATACGGTGTGCTTGTCGCGCCAAGACAACTCCCCAAGTGAAACGGCAGTGCCACAATGGCCTAGTTGGTTGCAGCCACAAGAGGTATCCTCTGAATTTTGAGTTTAAATGGAGCACCTGTGGATGTAGTTGTTGATTATGTGCTTAATGTTAAAATGCTATGCTTGTAGTGTTTGTAACCTTTTATTTTTGTTTAGATCTAAGAGTGGATTTGTATTGTGCTTAGATCTTAGGATTTGTTGTGTATTGTTGTTAGCTTTTTTATTTTTGTTCTCATCTCCGAATCTTGCTAAACATTGTCTATATTTTATGATTTGAGCAACATTGAGGACAATGTTGAGTTTAGGTTTGGGGGTGTGGACACCTTCGTTGTTTATTTTGTTTTTAATTTTTGTTACGTTTAGAAAATTTTCAAATCTCTGCACAAACGATCAATTTTGAAATTTTTATGGAAATGAGTCCATTTTGTTGAGTTGTTTTTCTTCGCGTGCCGGTAGAGGCACATGTATGCTTTTAGCTCCGTGCATCGCTTAAATTTGCTTGTACAGTGCCAATCTTTTGATGTTGAGGTGGATGAGACTTTTATGCTTGTTTAGCCTAGGAAAATTGTGGAGACTACCCGTGAGCTACACTGTGCCTAAATAACGAAAGTTTGTGGGTTTTGTTTCTACTCTTATACACTCTTCGATTTTTTTTCTTCATTGTGATCTCATTGTACATCAATTTTGCATTGATTGCCATAGAACTTCATCATGTGGACTGCTTGTTGAAACTTGTATTCCCTTATTAGATGGAATTTTAGAAATGATTTTGAGCTTGAGTGTGTGCATAACTACTAAAATAGCCTAAACACTCCCATACCTTTATATTCATTGCAAATTAAAGCCAAACACATATCCATTCCCTAGTTATTGATCATGTTGAGGTGTATAGCTTAGGAGAAGCTAGCTCTAAATTTTGTAAAAGCGTGTACTTAGGCAAATATATGTAAATTGTGCTAGGCAAAGGCTTACAAAAAGAAAAAAGAAAAAAAAAAAAAAAAAGGAGAAAAAAGGAAAAGAAAAAAAAAATAGAATAAGTGTTGAAATATAAAACACTTAAGCCTCCTGGTTCTTCAATGGTAAAGTTACTCACTAATAAGGGTACAATTGTAGCACAATAGTTCAATGTAAATTTTATAGCCTAGACGCTTGTATTGTAAATATGTAATAGAGCTAATTTTGTTATAAAATGTAATGTGTAAACACACCTTAGCATGGTTAATAACTTTATCCTTCCCGCTCCCACCATCTCTTACATTCCAAACACTACCACAAATCACCTTGGCCCCAATAAAAGTGAGGGAAAGCTCATTTGATCTCTTAGGAAGTCTATCTTGGGAATGCGAGTCAATGCATGTCTTTCCACGTTCGTGGCATTTCAATTCCTTCCATGAGATCCATTTTCAGAAAATGTGCGTTATTGGAAAATACTCATATGTGATTATATTTGATTCCATATACCTAAATTTCAAATCACATATGTTTGCTAGAGAGTGCGCCTAAGTTCTGAGTGAAAATATGACTGAAATCCAGTGAGGATTAGAGTCGAGGCGAATTTTATCTTGGGCATACGAGCGTGGTTGTTTTGTAAACCAAAAGCATCCTAAGTATTGGCATACTTGCATTACGTGATGCACGTTTATTGATTGGTATAATTTGAGATTCTAGCATGCATGTGTTGTCTTTGCTTGGTATGTGTGGATTGCATCTCAACTTTTATTGCAGAGTATACGTTTGTGGGTGTCGTAGCTGTAAACCCTCAGGAGACTATAACTCCTCCTCTAGGGATCGCCTAGTGGTTTAAAGGCTTGTGGCACATGCTAAGTGCCATCGTGTTTCCTACGGAAGTGGACTAGCTTAATTTTTAGTTTTTTATTTATAAGTTTTTATTTGTTGCATATATTTTTGTTCTCTTTGTTTTGCTCGAGGACGAGCAAATGATAGGTTTGGGGGTATTTGATCGGACTATTTTATACCTATTTGAGGTCCCCCATTTCCGATCGTTTGTCTCGTTTTCGAGCGTATTTTTGTATATAATGTTTTGTTTGAGCCTTGTGTAGGTACATATTCCTTATAATAAGGTTTTGAGCTTAAAGATTAGTTTGGGAGGCAAAATGGAGCAAAAAGAGCTGAAATTATATATACGCGTGCAGAACGTACAACTTGCGGAGATCATATCTTCCTTCTCAGATAGAACCACATGGATATCTTTATATATTCGGAAAGCCCCGGAAGTCTAGTTTCCAGAACATTTTACGGATTGCGATTCCGAGCTTTCTACAGGAAGTTATGGCCATTTCCGTAACGGTGCGCGATGCTGAAAACGCTGAAACGTTGTCAGGTCTAAACGGCTACTTCAAACGGCGGCCAGGCCGCCGATAAAAACCGCCGAATCACTCCAGAAAGTCGTTTTTTGGGCGAATTTCAGGGACAGTTTCGTCCATTCACCCCAACCTTCAGCCCTAACCTCCCAACACTATATAAACCCCTTATTCTCTTCTCTCCCACTAGAACACACTCCCTACAAACTTCCCCTTCTTCTTCTTCTTCATTTTCTTCACCAAATAAGAGAGAGAGGAGCTTCCAAGAGCATCCATGGAGGTTTTTCCTCCATGGATGCTCCCCATCTCACCTTCTACACATCCTCCACCACATTTAGAAGTAGATTACATAGAGATAGGAGTGGGCTTTGGTCAATTTCGAGCTAGCAAAGGAAGGAGCTCTTGGAGGAGGTTTTCTTCAAGGGTTGTATCTATTTCTCACTCTCTATGTATTTCTTGTTTTCTTGAATGTGTAATCCCCACTTGGGAATATTTGTGAACCTATTTTGTGCTCAATATATATATGGTTGTTTTTATATCCAATTTGTGTTTTGATTCACTCTTGTTATTTATTGATATGTCTCTTATCTTGAAATGCATGTTTATGGATGATTGGAAATTGATATGTGTTCATGGATGGGATTAGGAGTAGATTAAATTAATTATAGGAGTAGTTGTAATCAAATATCCCATTTGTGTGTGTATGTCTTTGGAAGGTCGAAATTGCATGTTATGAATGGGTTTGAGTGACTTAGAGTTAGGATTGTGCCTTTGGAGGGGCTCTCCGGGCATAGTTTTGGCTAATTAGCTAGGAAGAGTGGGTGAACCTATAAATTGTCATATTAGAAGGGTTTGGTTCAATGTTCTTGTTAACAATTGGACTTTAGCTATTTCTCACTCTAAGGGCTTTAGGTGAGTTATGGTTGGAGATACAATCACTCTTTCCACATTCATTAGACTTTCACGTTGCCATTTTACATTACAAAGCTATTATTGGGGCTCAATGTAGTTTTGTTTGTAGAATCGGTTCACATATGTTGGTTGCGGTTTCGTGTTTGAGAGGTTCTCAACACACTCTTCAACCGGTAGCTCTATGAATGGGTATAAATCGGATTGAGGCAAGAACGAACCCTTAACTAAAATTGGATGTCCTTAATGTCTAACAACCAACTATTTGTACACTTATGTATGGTGAACTTGTTGAACCTTGTGTGACCATTTTCATGCATCTCTCCTATCCACCATTTTATTTATCACTTTAAACACCATTCTCACCCTTCCATATTCTCTTTGTTTTTATTTATTTTCATTTTCATTCTTTCTACACACACACATGCCGCATTGTACATACATTTCACACACACCATTCTCACCTTTCCGCATTCTATTTACATGCTTACAATAAACTCTAGAACTTGAAATGGTTGACGAATAACACCTCCCTGCAGAACGATACCCTCGCTTGCCGCTTTACTAGTCTTTTGCTAGTTTAGAGCACATTGCGTAGGAAACCCCCTTTTAAATGAAATTATCTTTTGATCCTTGCGATTTCTTAACGACGGAAAAAGTGAGTATCAGTACCAAAAGCAAGTTCTTGGCAAGGGAACAATTTGTATCCCCGGATTGCTTAAACTTCGCAATACTTTGTATGTTGATAGGTTACAAGCTAACTTGATAAGCATTACTCACTTGTGTGAAATTTTTCAAGAAGTTAGCTTTAACAAAGATGTATGCACTATAATTGATAAAAAGGGCGATGTCGTCCTAAGAGTCAAAAGGTCTATAGACAATTGCTATTGTCTTGAGATAGATCCTCTAACATGCAACATGGCACATGAGTGCAATAAGCTTGATTTGTGGCATCAACGTTTGGGTCACATGAATTTTAAAGATTTGAAAAAGCTTGAAAAACATGGCATTGTTAGAGGTCTTCCTAATCTTGGTAAAAAGCTTGAGGTGGTTTGTGAACCTTGCCAATTAGGTAAGCAAACCAAAGTGCCTCATAAGAAGAATTCTTACATAGCTACCAAGAGACCTTTAGAACTTGTGCATATGGACCTAATGGGGCCAATTCAAACCGAGAGCATTAATGGCAAAAAGTACATTTTTGTATGCGTTGATGACTTCTCTAGGTTTACTTGGGTTTATTTTCTTAGAAACAAGACCGAGGCTTTTGATTACTTTAAAAAGTTTTGTAATCAAGTTCAAAATGAAAAAGGTCTTGATATCAAGAAAATATGTCGCATTAGGAGTGATCATGGGACGGAATTTGAAAATACAAAATTTAGTGAGTTTTGTGATGGTTTAGGGATTTCTCATGAGTTCTCCGCACCTAGAACTCCTCAACAAAATGGTGTTGTTGAGAGGAAAAACCGTGTCTTGCAAGAGATGGCTAGGGTCATGCTCAATAGCAAGAAAGTCCCTAGAAACCTATGGGCCGAGGCGGTCAATACCGCTTGTTATGTGTCAAATCGTGTTTTCAAAAGGCCCGGCACAAAACAAATGTCCTATGAGCTATGGAAAGGCAAGAAGCCTAATGTGAGTTACTTCCACACTTTTGGGAGTAAATGTTATATTTTGAATGATAGAGATCACTTAGGAAAGTTTGATGCAAAAAGTGATGTTGGTCTCTTTCTTGGGTATGCTATTAATAGTCGTGCATATAGAGTCTTTAACTTGACTACTAAGACTATCATGGAGTCTATCAATGTTAAGATAGATGATCTTAGCATGCTTAATTTGTGTGATGATAATGGTGTCAATGAACCTAAAGAAAACATGTTGAATGACACTAAAACACCTATTGATGTGGCTAGTAGTGTTTCTAGTAAAGATGATGAAATTGATAGTCATATTGAAGTTGTAAGTCAAGGGTTGGAAAATGCTTTAAATGATAATCAACAAAATGACCAAGTTGTTGAACATTCTCACCCAAGACTTAGAAACTTACACTATCAAGGGGACATCATAGGTGATTTAAATGAAGGGGTTAGAACAAGAAATCAAATTGCTAACCAAATATCCTATGCTTGCTACACTTCTCAAATTGAACCCAAAAACATTAATGAAGCAATTGTTGATGAATATTGGGTTGGGGCTATGCAAGATGAACTTAATCAATTTGAGAGGAATGAAGTGTGGTCCTTAGTTCCTAGACCCAAAGATATAAATGTAATTGGCACTAAATGGGTGTTTAGGAATAAGATCGATGAAAGTGGCAAGATTGTGAGGAATAAAGCTAGACTAGTGGCTCAAGGTTACACTCAAGTGGAGGGTGTTGACTTTGATGAGACGTTTGCCCCGGTTGCTCGTCTTGAGTCCATTAGACTTTTGTTGTCCATTGCATGCATTAAAAAGTTCAAATTATTTCAAATGGATGTCAAAAGTGCTTTCCTCAATGGATACCTTCAAGAAGAAGTGTATGTTGAACAACCTAAGGGTTTTGTAGACCCACACTCTCCTAATCATGTGTTTAAATTGAAAAAGGCTCTCTATGGCCTTAAACAAGCTCCAAGAGCTTGGTATGATAGGTTGACTCAATATCTTATTGACAACCAATATAGGAGAGGTGGCATTGATAGAATTTTGTTTATCAAACATCATGATCATGATATTTTTGTTGCACAAATATATGTTGATGATATTGTTTTTGGGTCTACTAATAAAACCAAGGTTGATGAATTTGTTAGTGTTATGTCAAGTGAATTTGAAATGAGTATGGTGGGTGAGTTGAATTATTTTCTAGGAATGCAAGTGAAGCAAACTAGCATGGGCATAATGTTGAATCAATCTAAATATGCTAAAAATCTAGTTAAGAGATTTGGCCTAGAAAATGGAAAAGATTTTGAGACTCCTATGAGCACCACTTTAAAACTTGACAAAGATGAAAAAGGGAAAAGTGTTGACCAAAGCCTTTATAGAAGCATGATAGGTAGTCTACTTTACCTAACGGCTAGTAGACCCGATATTTGCTTTAGTGTTGGCTTGTGTGCTAGATTCCAAGCAAATCCCAAGGAATCTCACTTAAAAGCCGTCAAGAGGATCATTAGGTACATCAAAGGAACTCATAGTCTTGGTATATTCTATTCATTTGATACCAATGATATCCTTGTAGGCTATTGTGATGCGGATTGGGCGGGAAACATAGATGACCGAAAAAGCACATCGGGCGGTTGCTTTTATGTTGGTAATAACTTGGTTTCTTGGTCAAGTAAGAAACAAAATTCGGTTTCCCTTTCCTCTTCCGAAGCCAAATACATTGCGGCCGGAAGTGCTTGCACACAATTACTTTGGATGAAACAAATCCTTAAGGATTATGAGATAGAACAAGGAAAAATGACACTTTATTGTGATAATTTAAGTGCCATTAACATCTCTAAAAATCCGGTTCAACACTCCCGCACTAAACACATAGACATTAGGCATCATTTCATTAGAGATCTAGTTGAACATTCTATTGTTACTCTAGAGCATTTGCCTACTAAAAATCAACTTGCGGACTTGTTCACTAAGCCCTTGGACAAAGAGAGGTTTAAAACTCTTAGAATGTCCATTGGCATGATTTGTGTTGATTGATGTCTTTGTGTGATTGTGAGTGGCTTGATGAGCAAAACTTTAATTGTATATCATTGTCTTTAAGAGCTACTCACTTGAGAAGTAATGATCTTTAACAAGTATCTTTTATTGTTTTTAGATCATGCACTTGAGCTTGAAAATCTTATTTTTGAAAAGTGCACTAATGCTTCTCTTGTATGTTTTAGTTTTTGAGTTTTTGTGGTTGAATATGTGTAGATAATGGATGCATCTAGAAGTTTATTGTTAAGTACATGATAGATGACCTATGGTATGTATCCATTTTGCTTCGGCACTACATAGTAATCAACGAGCACCCTCATGGAAAGGGCTACATACCTTGGTTGTGAAGCCACCCAATGTAGGAAAGGGCTACGCCATTGTGATGAGTGAAAGCCGCCATGAGGAGTATATTTTTTTTTGTTAGTAAAATCAAAGAAGTGTTGAAAATGAATCATAAAAAAAAAATCTTTGATTCTAAGCCTAGAAGAAATGAAGACTTTTTAGTCTAGGAATTTCTTTGTAATGTGAGATTGAGAGTATGCTATCATTTTGAGTTTATTTGAGTGAAACATTGTATGGTGAGGTTGAGTGCTTTTGCCATGGAATAGCCAAAGGGGGAGATTGTAAGGTTTATGATTTGTATTGGCTTAATTCCATTGCAAAACACTCTATGATTGTATTAGTTGTTGCTTAGGACATTATTTGAAGAAAGGAAGCTTAAAGAGTGAAGAGCAACGTCTAGTGCAAAAGTCGTCTTCAAGAGGTGAAAATCGTCAAAGGTAAATCTTGACTTCCACCCTTTTGCAAGGCGTTAGCGCACACACACACAATTCATACATGTGTGTCCCTGCATCGTGGTTCAAACATTTGGTATAACACATTCACACACTTCATAGCATGCTCATGCATTGATCTTGTATTGACAAACATTGTGAAATTGCATGCTTTGTGACTATCTCTTTGATATGGCATGCTTGTGTGAATATGTGTTTATTTGTTTCCGTATTTTGTGTTTAAGACTTGAACATGTGCATATTTAATGCCTCATTGAGTTCCGGTCGTTTCGGTTACTCATTCATAAGGTTTCGAGTCCAAACAAGTTGACTATGCTACTTTTCGTTCTCATTTGTTGTGTTGACTTCATCATCGGATTCCGAGATGATTTCTCAACCATTTTTCAAAGTTGAGTAGTCATAGTCGTGCGTGAGGGAGTCACGGTTCGTAATCCAAAAACGGATTCAAAATCGGAGGTCGGATGCTCAAGATATGGGGCAACGAACCGAGGGAGCGCGCGAGAGAAGTGTGAATCACGTGTGGCCACTTGGCCAGCCCGTGTGGGAGGCCGTGGGCCCCACGGGCAAGGGAGCCTTCTGCTCCCATGGGCCCCACGCACCCCCCACGGGGTGGTGATGTGGCAGCACATGATTCGCTCGGAAAATTTCTCCTTTCCCTCCTTTTAAGCCAACCTCCTTCCCTCCACACTTATGCAATTTTTTGAAGAACATTTGATTTCTCGCATCAGTTTTTCTACAATTTTTGTTTACTTGTTTTGATCATATCTCTCTCATACGAACTCGAAATCATTCGATTCAAAAACCAAAATTGTTGGTCTCGAAGAGAGCTACAAACCCCAAGAATTTCCAGAGGCAGTTGACTTCGGCATTTTTCTCAGCTGGTCCATTTCCAGTCCGTGGTCAGCTTGTATGTTTCAACTTCTTCTTTTTCAATTTCATCTTTGATCATCTATTGATTCTTTCCATTTGATTGATGAAATTTGTTGAGAAGTATGTTAGATCACATGCTAGGGTTATTTGATCATTTGTTAATTGAGATTTAGCTTTGTGATTACTCTTGAACATTTATGTGCTAAACTTGATTTATCATGAAATTGATTCTAGAAAATATATGTGTGATGTGCTTCATGTTATTTTCTATGTTTTATTTCATGATCTAAGAACTAGGTTTTTAGTGTGCTAAATTGAATATTGATATCTTTGTTCTTATTGATTTGCATGTCTTGATTTCTAGATAACTTTTGTGATTGTGTGTTGAAATCATATTCTAGACTATCATTGAACATGTACATTTTGCTTGATTGATCATCTAGCTTAATTTGATTGTGCTTGCATAATTTGCATCACTTTAGATCATAGCCTTGCATAAGGTTGAAGTCTCTTGCAAAGTGAGTGAAGCTTTGTGTAGAGCAAGGGAGTCTTGATTAGGACATGTGGTCCGGATAGTCAAGCAAAAGTCTTAGCTAGGAGTGTGGTACTCCGGATGGTTGAGCTAGGAGAGCTTAACTAGGATCTTTGTGATCCGGATAGCTAAGCACGAAATCTTCCTAGAGACGTGAGCGTCTTGGATAGGAAGTTGCTTTCTAGAGGTGTAGGACACATCTCGGATAGGAAGTAGGCTTGGTGATTCACTAGCCCGAGGGTAGATTAGGAGTTGATAGCTTGAGCGGATATCATGAGTGATAGCTTGAGTGTGTAAGTCCTTTTTCACATAGTGGATTGCTTCGCCGGTGGTTGTGATATCAACCCGTGGATGTTTCCTCATTGAGGTTTTACCACGTTAAAATCATTGTGTTCAATTTTGCTTTACTTTCCTTTATCTTCCATATATTACATTGATTGTACAACTTGTAAAAATTGATTAACTCTTGTCTTAGTGAAATCAATTCATTTGCTAAATCTAATCAAGTGTGTATTTGCCTTGTAATTTTCCGCATTATTTTATTTGGAAGAATTTGGAGCCTATACCTATTCACCCCCCCTCTAGGTATATTTCACTACTACATTAAGGGAAATTTCATCCTTGTAAGGAAGTATATTGCTAAATTCCATTCATGGACGCCCCTTGGGGGGATTACCAATAAATAATAAAGCTCAACTAACCTTGGAGGCCATAGGTGTTACAGAACACCTTCTCCCATTCAATCATTTAAGGCGTGTGATTAAATCTCATAGAATGATTTACCAAGTTATCTAGATGCCAATTTAGATACCTAAATCATTCAATGCATGTTCATACCAAAAGAGATATATGAGTGGCACTCCTATTCTATATGTCATGTTATCATACAATAACAAATATTGTAATATTTATGCAAAAAATAAATAACAACAATTTTGGTCCATCCTAGAAAAGCAAGTAAATTACAATTTGTAAGGAATACAAGATCTTCAAGTGGCCATCAACCATACGCTCATCCCTCGACTTCCTCCCATGGGTGTGCACACCCCACAACCCCACAAAGGGGCTGCCGTGCGCAGCCCACCATGATATGGGCTTGCCATGCGCAGCCCAATCCACTCCTAGGGTGCGCACGGTGCTCGTTCTAGGTTCCGGTTGCTTCCTTTTTCTTCAAGTCTTCGAATCTTCAATGTTTGAACATATTACAGCAGTATTTAAACTAATAAAATACTGCAGTATTTTTTATTTTTTTATTTTTTTTATTCACTGCAGTACTTTTTACAAAAAAAAAAAAAACTGCACTTAAAATTAAATAAACAACTGCAGTAAATTATAATATATAAAATACTGCACTATTTAAATACAATAAAAAATAAAAGAAAACCTAGCAACTACCAAGAAGGAATTATGGCGATGATAGACCACCCTTCTTGTTACAATTCCATAACAAAAATTACATTGACAATCTAGGACCAAAATCGAGCAACAACAATCCACATAATAAACATATATAAAACCATACATCCACATGTAATTATATATGTGAATACCTAGAGTGCCATCTCTTTCTAAACATGCATAATCACAATAAAAAGAAATAGATTCACGTATATATACGTTAATTAATTAAAAGGGTTCAACCAAGGCTCTGATACCAATTGTAGGGAAAAATACCGTAGTACACGCAGCGGAAGCGAGACTAAAAATAGATTTAGTATGTTTTAAAATTTTTCCTTTTTATGAACCTTAACCCTTTAAATAATTAACTATACATATCAAGTAACAAAAGTAGAATACCTTTTGTCGCGTGATCCGATTGACTTACGTCGATGGTAATCCGCAAGATCTTCAATCCTAGCACGAACGTGAATCACCTAGGAGCGTGGTCTCCCTTTTCTTTGAATTGCAAACCTGAGAATGGACAAACAAACTTTCTTTTTCTTTTGTTAGTCACAAAATAATCAAAAGAATACAAAGATTATTCTGGTCACTTTTGAGTTCTCAATCTAATGATCGAAACTCGCGTGAACCTAATTCGATGTTGTACACACAAGCTTATTGATGAACAAGCAATTAGTGTACCATCAAAAGAATAATCTCTTCTCTCTTTTATGTCTTGGTAGAATAATCAAGCACTTTTCTATGAGTTGAGAAGAAGAAGAAAATTGATTCAGTAAACCAGAGAGGTGGCCGAATTCTATAGCATGTATTATATAGGTGGCCGAAATTTCTTCTCTTCTCCTTTAGGGTTGCCGAAATCTACCTATGATTCAATTAGGGTTGCCGCAATTCCTCTACAATAAAAAGAATTTGTGTTGCACCCTAATTCACATCAACTTTAGACTTCTAACCCTAATCCAACTCATAAGTATTTTTTATTCTTTTATTGACTATAATAAAAAGACTTCTTATTTGATTAAATAAATAAACTTAATTATTTATTTTCTTACCAAACAAGTCTTTTACTTTTAGTATACATATAATATAACTCTAGGAAACATATTTCCTAATCAGAAAAAGATTTTGTTTCTTAATTAAATAATTAATTAATTCTCATTTAATCAAACAATAAAATAAAATAATATTTTTTACTATATACATAGCCTTGCCGCCCCACATACAATATAAGGGCCAAATATTATTTCCTTATTTTATTTAATCCATTGGACTTTAAATAAAAAGTCCACATGTGAACCAGACCCATTCTTACTAAAAGAAACAAGCACACATGCCTTTCATTAATATATTAATATAATTGATCAGCCCATTAAACAAATAATGTGCAAATTATATTCTTAATATATTAAATGCAATTCTAGATGGACCCATAAATTGGTCCGGTAGAATATATTAAGTGATCCATGCAAGTCCGTGTGGATTGGGGATCTTGGCGGGTTATCTAAATTTAAACTTCAATAGACATAACCTAATCACAATCAACAAATGATTCACTTAGGTCCAATCCATTAATTTTAACTCATTCCACTAAAGAGCTAAAATTGAATTCTTAAATAAAGATAGAATAAGAAGATGTTCCTCATTCATACCCTAGACAATCATGTTGGAGATAGTGTATCCTCGTGATTAATATTAGTAATCGCCAAGAGTTCATAGACCGCCTATAACTCTCCAAGTTACCATATTTACTTATATGACCACGTTTTGAACTTGGATATTTTGACTTGTCCAGAAGCCATGTTTTCAATAGACACTATCGAAAACTCAACGTTGAGATTTAATATCCAATTACCTCAAAACATCCATATGATGATATTATACTCTCATTTAATAAATGGAGCCACGATGTCCATATCTATAAATGAAGTCCTCTATCGATTAACAAATGAATATCACCAAACTATCGAGGATAGATTATGCTATATAATCGTACTCATTGATAACTCAAATGATATCACTTGCAACCATAAGTCCATCATTTATCTCAGGATTAAGATAGACTCTCCGATTGTCCTGATAATGAAAAGACTATTATCTATTGACGGTTCTAGATAAAGCTTTTCATTGTGATCTAATTCAATGCACCCAGTGCACTAGATTCTTTTACTCGAAGACACTCCGATGATTTTAGACTCATCATATCTCATTTGATCCCACTCAAATGCTAGCAAAAGAAATCTACAACTTTAACAAGATAAAGGTGCCCAACCTTTAACTTAAGTTGTGAACATTATTCAAGACTAACTAAAAAATTGTGTCTACCTCATACATATCCAGATGTACGAACAATTCTTCTTTTCTCATAGTCTTTAGACCTTATGATTATTTACTTTGACAATTATAATATTAAACTATAAATGCTATAAGATTTGTTAAACCAGAAATCACTTTATTAATATGAAAAAGATTGTCAATTACAATATTACACTCTTGCTATTGAGCATAATCCTAACACCACCTTCACATCAAACTGTTCTATGGCAGCCTCTCGCAGTCCAATCTTCCTTACAATATTCGCGTTGATGAAATTGTGAGAAGAACCAGAATCTACCGGTATCGAAACCTCAAACTTACCAACCCATGCCACAAGCCTCATAGTGGATGGTTTCAAAACCCCAGACATGGCATTTAAAGACAACTCGGCTTCACAATTATTTTCTCCTAATTCAGCCACCCTAAACTCTCCCTCATCACTAGTGGCTTCCTCATTATTGATAACATCATTATCTAAATCACTTGAGTCAATGATCATAAATACCTTCCCAATTCGACACCGATGGTCTTTGTTCCATTTCTCCCCGCATTTGAAGCACATGCCCTTTTTGATTCTCTCTTGAACCTCTTCCTTTGTCAGTTTTTTTACTTCTTTGCTTTCTTTCTTGGAACCCTCCTCAATAGCTCCCTTTCCCTTTCTAAAGTCTTTGTTAGATTCTGATTTAAAATTATTACTCCCAAAACACTCTTTAAACGGCTTCTTATCACTATAGTAACTATCCTCTAAAATCTCTGCCATCCTCATTGCTTCGGTCAATCTTTGAGGTCGCTTCAGTTTCAACTCCCTCGCTAACCACAGCTTCAACCTTTCAATAAAAGTCCCCAATAATGACTCTTTTAACGATCCCCTAACCAGAATCTGTAATCGGTGAAACTCCTCAATATATACCGGAACCCTTCCTTCCTCTTTGAGCTTGGCCAACTACCCATGATGATTAACAACCGGTGATGGTCCCCATTAAGTCAAAAATTCCCGTTCGAAAGCCGTCCAACCCATTTGTCTACCATCTTGCTCATATTGAGCTTTGATCCATCTCCACCAGCTATTAGCCTTTCCATCAAGGTAGATGCATGCAGTAGAAACCCGATTGGCCCTTACCACTTCGTATACCTGAAAGTAGTGCTCCACCTTGTCCAACCACTCATGGGATATCCACCATTAAAATGCAAAAAATCAACCTTCGGCTTTCTAAGGCCTCGACTATGGTGCCTTTCTCTTCGCCTATCACCTTCATATTTTGCAGCACCTCTCCACGGTTCCCTCCGCTACCCATAAATTAGCCTTCGGTCGCGAGGTCTTCTGTCCAATCTCGCATCGTCCTCAAATCCATTGTCCATCTCTCCCTCAAAAACCTCGTCATGCAACCAACGCTCCACCCTTAATGGCCCATGTTCCACACGTCCTCCTCGCTTAAACCCTTTATGATTTCCGGTCAGTTTGGGCTCGTCTACCTCACCTGACGAATTCTACCTCACGCCATGAACTACGTGATCTCCGTCCATCCCCTTGAGTCCGTCTGCCTATCATTTCCTTTTGTTTTCAGCCAACTATCGTTCAAGTCTCTCGATTGCATTATTGTTTGACCTAGTCAGATGCATTATGGATGTCGTCAGTTCTAATAGGGACTTGAAAATCCGATCTTGATTCTCCTCCAGGGCTTCAAACCGCTTCCTGTTAGTCTTTAATCCACTCCCTTGAATAATAGATTCCTCCCCAGATCCCATGGCCTTTTTTTTTTCTTTCCTGTAGGCCGCCGAAATCTCTCAATGAAAGCACCAAATTGTTGAGGACCTTGATTAGGATCCAACAACAAGCCCTAACTTGTACCTAAAGTTAGATAGATTTGAATCAAACCACTCACAGAATTGAGCGATCGATTCTCTAGAATCAGATAACGCAATTTACCTAACTCTAGCCCAAGCTATTCTAAGCAATTAATTGAGAAAAGCCGAATTCAAAAGAAACAAGATGAACCATAACTGGGTCAATTTTATTGATAAAACATTCCAAAAAGATGACAACCTTAAAAATAATAGTTCTATTTATACTAGAATTAATCTTATATCCTGACTATGACAGGATTAGTCTAAAATAGAAAAATAGTCTAAAACATAAATAAAACAATATAACTAAAATAAAAATAAAAGAAATAGTCTAAAGTCCTTTTCCAAAATAGTATCAATTTCCTTATAATTCAGGAACCCAAATTGTGCCTCTCGTCACTCAAACTGCTACCATCAATCTGCGGTCTGGACCGCCGTTCCTGACCGTCGTTCCACAATTCTTTTAGATTTTCTAACGGTCTCAACACACTATGATGAGGTCGTTTGTGCACATCATAACAATGTATATATGTGATCTTTTGAAAATAATGTTTTACCACTTTGGAATCCTCTTAGGATATAAAACGTAATAAATGGTAAGTTAGATTCGTTCCATAGGGAATCAGAGTAATTAGTTGAATGAATTAACTAGTCATAAATGCAATTAAGCAAATCATAGTAGGTGGATAGTGTGTTGTTTAATGTACCACCAAACATGCATAAAATAAAAGTGACAAAAGTGATAGGCAAAATAGAAGCTCAACAATCTATGATAAGAAAAGTGGGTGTAAACAATTAAGAGATACGCTAGAGGATTGATGAAGTTGCAAGTGGATTAGGGGTGCTTTTCAAACTATCTTAAAGAACTAATCTCTTATAAGCTAACCTCTTGTATTCTTTAGTGTGTTTAGGCCATAACCATGAACCATAAACATCTTCTCACCTTAATGCCTAACCGATTAAGGAAAGGGGGTCAAGGTGGGATTGGTTGTTTACAAGACAAGGTTTAGACTATTGTGGTTGGTATACCCTACAATAATCCGTCCCATTCATTGGATTATTTAATCACACAAGGTTGTCAATCCAAAGGTGATTATATAATAGATTATTCTAACAAGATTATGATCAATAGGTTGATATACAAATCAATCACATAGTGACAAGAATCTAATGATAGAATAAATAGAAAACATATAGAGATTCAATTAAAATATAGTCAAGCAAACCGCAAGTCCAAGTGTTCCTAACACCAACCCCCTAGATTGGTGGTTTTATCTACACATAGTTACAAATAGGAAAAGAGAGTAATAAATAAGGAAAACACCCTTAGGTCACCTTCTTTAAGCCTTAATCCTTTCTCCTCTTAGATGCTCCTTTGTGCAAAGAGTGTGGTGAATGTCAAATGGTGAGTGATTAAGGTAATATGGTGAAGAAAATGGCAAGAGAGAAATGGTTTAGTGAGGTAAAATAGATTTGATTTTGAGTGTTTGATGGAAAATGTGGTTCAAGGTTAGAAATTGAGGAATTTGAGAGGGGAGTTATGGTGATCCTAGATTGAAGAAGAGATTGGTAGGAGAGAATAGGATAGGTTTTCAAATAAAAATAGGGATGAATTTATACTGTTTTTGAATTAGGTCACGATAGGCTAATTACCAAAATATCCCTCTGGTATGGCAAATTACCATTTAGTCTCTCAGAGGGGAACTTTTGGTAATTTGCCCAACCAATCAGAATTAGACATAGTGAGTGTCGCAATTTGGCTTCAGGCGATGCTTAGAGGCAACATTGGGGGCAACACTCTCAGGTCCAGAAACAACCCCCTGTCGCTAAGGCGACATAGTCATGTAAACTGCGACATTTCTTTTGGACATATTTCAGTGGGTTCGCGGTTTGGATTGAAGGCGACGGAGGGGCTACGTGATTGGAAGATCACGGCTGGAGATTTGGTGGTTGAAGGACCGAAAAAAGGGTCCGTCGTGATCACACGATCACCGCCGTTCGATTGGGTAGAAAATCGATCGGCAATCGATGAGGAAAAGCTGAATTCAACGGCTTAGGGTTTGGGGGACGCCATGGCTGGTCTGCATGCGTGAGGGATAGCTGAAGGTTGAAGACAAGGGGTGTACTTAGCAAGGGGCTAAGGTGTACGTAGACAAGTTCTTCTTTGTCTTATATGGGGCGCATTTAGAAGTAGGCTGGGGCGCGTTTTGGAGGCCCAAGCCTGCCTCAAAACGCACCACATCACTTGAGTTGTGGGTGTGGGCTGCTGATTGGGCTTGTATTGGGCCTCGCCTGTTAGCCCCTTCTTCTATGCAAAATGCACCGTTTCATGAAGGTTGCCTGGCTGATGTGTTTTTACGTGGCAAATTGCAATTCAGCCCCTGTATTCTTCCATATTCACAATAACTTCGATCTTTCCTCATATTTTACACTTTTGCCCCCAGTTTCTCCAAATTACTACACTGCCCCTGATCTTTAGAAATACCTGAAAATACTTAATTAACAACATTAAAACACAGGGAAATGCCCAAGATTCAAGCATAAGGAGATGAGACTGAGGGCCAAAATCATACCAATTTTGGTTCGATTACACTACTAGTGTAAAATAATGATTTCAACCCTTGTTAAACATACAATTTTATATGTTCATTAGCCACATCCATCAAAATCATCCAACCCTTTGCCAAATGGAAGCCTTGCCAAAGACTGAACAACAAAGCCCAGGATGAATAACTCGGGCAAAAGAAAGCCTCACTAGAATTTAGATTTCGGTCGGCAAGAACATCTCACCAATAAGGATCATTCAACCAGATCTAAATCCAGTGCACCTCATTAATTCCCTGCGATCTCGCCTAAATGCAAGGGTCAACAATCACACTTCGATTAGGAAAAAACCATATCTTCTCCAAAAGGAATCAAAGCTCAAATCAAGCACAATGTCAACCGCATTTACTACGAGATAACCTCAAAAGGGAGAGAGATCAAAGCAAACTCAAAGACCCAAGCAAGGAGAATCACAGTGGGATTCTACAAGTCAACTACTTGCACGACAAGTATAAGGTTACAAATGTGTATAAATATCATTCATTTTTTCCACAGTAAAAGATAGATATAGAAAAAAGAATCGAGTCGATAGAGAAAAGAAAGCAGAGCTATATAAACTATTTTCATAATAAACTTTTCTCGCCATCATCGGCACCCTGTGGTTTTTTCCCTTTCTCGAGGGTTTTCCACGTAAAATAGTGTTCCTTTCTCATATCATTTTGCATCTCATTATTATCAAACTACAAATAAAACCCTTTGATCAATTTAATAACCCAATTGACGAAAAATCACCGTCAATGTTATACAAATAAGATAGGTTTTAATATATACATCTCTTATTTGTTATTATTATTATTATTACTACTATTATTTTTAAGTTGTGATAGATTTGTTTAACTTCATTTTCTTTGCAGTCTTATTTCGTTAGAGACCAGAGATTGAATTAGAACATCAACTTAAAGAGTATAAAACAATGGTTTAGAATTATTTGAATTCGAAATTTCAGAAAATTATTAATTTTGTGGTTGAAAGCTTTATTTTGTATATTTCAAATGCAATTGCAAAATTTGTAGTCAATTGATTTTTTAGTGTCTTTTTTCTTTCTAATATATGTTAATTCCAACTGTAAAATTACACAAAAAAAAAAAAATTTAAATATAAATTCAATAATGATTATGATGTGTTTTACCGTGATGTATAATAGTAACATACTAAATCTGACCCTCAAGGCACCATGTGACGTCACAAGAGAGCTTTGACATTAAATCATATATTTACATCTAACTTCAAAATCTTTAATATACTAAAGCTAACCCTCAAGGTGCCATGTGTTGTCACGAGGAAGTTTTGAAATTAAATCATATATTAACATCTAACTTCAAAATCTTTAATCAAATAATTAAATATTAAGTATTGTTCACTTATAAATTTATATGAAAAAAATTTGTTTATAAATGAGTTTGATTTTAATTAAATCATCATCAGTTTTAATGATTGGTATCATCTTTAGGAAGCTCTTAGATATATATGAAGCTCTTAAGCATCCAATGAAAAAACTCTTAGGGATCAAATACCATTAATAAACAAGATTCTTCATTTCCACCACTACCAAGAACCAATTAATTGGTTATATATATATATATATATATATAGCAAATTAGCAAGTAGAGAATTAAGATTTTTTTTTTTTTTTTTTTTTTTTTTTTTTTTTTTTTTTTTTTTTTTTTTTTTTTTTTTTTGGCATCAAAGCCATATATTCTAACTAGTTGAGCCGCTCTAACTAATTATTGAAAGTTTAAAAATTAATTGCTCTCATCAGGGATTGAACCATTGGTTCTTACTTCCAATATGAGCCGATCAATCTCAATACAACAATTTCTAGGTATGTCAATCTTTTTTCTGTTTTTCATTTGCTTGGAAGAGAAAGAGATTGAATTATAGAAATATATTTTATGGTGGGCACATGTTAATAACAATTTTTGCCACCAAAAATTCGTGTAAAAAAAAATTACACAACTATTAGGTCAATCCTTTTAGTGATAATTCAATTATTTATTTATTTATTTATTATTATTTTTAAAGTTAGAAGCCAGATGCGCTGAAAGATTCAAACTATAAAATCATAGCATCACGACATTTGTTCCGTGTGCATGGAAGATTTTCAGACAGAAGTATAAATTTCAAGTGAACAAGTTCCATGATATGGCTCATCTTCTGCAATTCTTGCCTTCTTTGCCAGAGTCTGTGGTGAAGATACTAACCAGATATTTCAGTATTGTTTTGTAGGTAGTCATTTTTCTATAGTCAATAAAAGCTCCTCTTGCACCTTTTGTTTATCACTCGTTATTAAATTGAAAGAAAACCAAAAGTAACCATTGGAAACATTAAACTTTCGTTTGTAACCACTTTTGAAACTTTAATTGTTATTAACCACTTTTAAAAAAAAAAAAAAAATCAGTGTATGTCCATAAATTACAAAAGTACCTCTGAACTTAGTTTATTTTTTAAAAACCAGGAAGCAAACTTGAAATCATGACTAAAATCTGGAACCAAACTTGAAATCACGACTAAAATTTGGAACCAAACTTGAAATCATGACTAAGAACTTGAATATTGAAACTTGATTTATTTTTAAAAAACCTGGAAGCAAACTTGAAATCATGACTAAAATCATGAACCAAACTTGAAATCACGACTAAAATATAGAACCAAACTTGAAATCATGACTAAAAACTTGAATTTTTGAAACTTGAAATCTTGTAGAAAAACTAATTTTTTGAAACATGAAATCTTGAATAAAAACTTGAAATCCTAAATATGAAACTTGAAATCATGACCTATTTCCCTTCTTCCCCAAATTCCCCAAATTAGGTTTTCTCCTCTCCATGCCATCAATCATCGCCGGGCATCGTTAAGGTGGGCGCCAATCATCGCTGGAGCACGGTAATCATCGCTAGACGACGTTGACTGGGTGTCAATCATCGCCGAACGTTGTCGACGAGCTGCTTGGGCTCCGGGCGATCAATCAAAAGTCTCGGAGGATCAAGATTTCCATGACTTTTGAAAACAATTTCTGAGACTTTTATACATTGTCCGAGACTTTGGGAACATTGTCCGAGACTTTCGTTCGAGATTTTTGAAAATAATTTTCGAGACTTTTAAGCTATATGGCCGAGACTTTTGTAACACTCTCTGAGACTTTGGGAACACTGTCCGAGATTTTTGAAAACAATTTCCAAGACTGTTAAGCTATATGTTTGAGACTTTTGTGACACCCTCCGAGATTTTTATACGTTGTACAAGACTTTGGGAACACTATCTGAGACTTTGGAACCACCTATTACTTTCTGAGACATTTATAACATGTTCCCTATGTTGTCTAAGTTGTTATACATTCACAAAGTTGTTATCCTGAGACCTTTGAATGAATTTTGTTATACATTTACAAGCCGACAAGATGAGTGAACTAAGAGAAGGTATAACAATTATACCTTCTCTAAATTCACTCACCATATTGGTTAGTGAATAACAAAATTCACACAATGAGAGGCACAGTGGAACCCACAAATAAGCAACCAAAGAAGATTAAAGTTGTAAATACAATCACGTTTAATTTACCAAAAGCTAACCTAGAGGGGGGTGAATAGGTTTTTAAGCCTTTTTCAATCCCTTGGAACAAACAAAAGTTTGTCCCTCTAGATAGCTTGTATCACACCTCAATAAACACAAACAAGCATACATAGACTATTGATAAGCATATTCAATTTGAAGGATCAAACATAGTCTATGATTCGCATGATGAGAATATACAACAATACATAAATCAACAAGTACTCGTGTTCATTATAAATGTATCAAATGTTCAAGTACATATCATGAAACAAAGTCAACCAAAGATCTTGTAATACAAGGTTGTAATCAATAACAATTCATACAAGATCAATTTGATACAATTAAACAAATATCAAAGAGATAAGGAAAGAAAAACTTGACACACGATATTTTTAACGTGGTAAACCTCCGAAGAGGAAATATCCACAGGTTGAATCCACAACCACCGGCAAAATGTTTTTCACTAGTTAAATAAGAGTACACCCTCAAAAGTGACCAACTCACATGTATAACTATCTATTGGATATCCCTCCTACCTATTCCCACTAGAGAGAAACTTGCCTACTTCCTATCCGATACAAATCGCATGCCTCTAGAAATTATACATGCTTGGTCTTACTTGAGACCACACGCCTCTTGCCAAGACTTCTTTTGCTTGGTCTTACTTGAGACCACACGCCTCTTGCCAAGACTTCCCTTGCTTGGTCTTATTTGCCTCTTACCAAGACTTCTCTTGCTTGGTCTTACTTGAGACCACATGCCTCTTGCTAAGACTTCCTTGCTCACTATTGAGGAATCCACCCTAATATGAGACTTCCAACTTTTACAAGGCAAGTGATCTAAGTAATGTAATGATGGAAACACAACCAACATAGAACATATGATCAATATGAGCTATGGAAACTAGAATTAGACAATGAGCACACAATGTATGATTTTTTAGTTTATAATCCAAAATATGCTATCATACAAGATGATACATGAACATATAAAATGTATTGATTATGTACACTTCATGTAGAACTAGACTTAGTCAACAAAGATCACAACAAAATTAGTCTAGGTCATAAACACATGAATACCAAAATCTAGATATGTCAAATCACCAAACGTACTTAAATCCTAGATTTGATTCATGCAACTAAAGCTTGATATTAGATATGTTCATGAAGTATATATACAAGCCTTTAGTACTAAAACTAAATGCTAGAGAAATGAAATTATATCTACAAACTTCTCTGGAAATCAATTAGAGCATATATTCACAAATCAATCAAGTGAATCTAATCAATGCTTAAAACATACAACAAATTGTGCTATTTCCAAATATGTTCAATCAAAGACATATAGCACAACTAAGAATTATTAATCATTAGAATATTTATAATCAATGCATAAATAATCCTATATACAAAGCTAATCACAATACAACTCACAAGCATGTGAAAACATAGGTTTAGAAAAACCTAACTCACATTCAAGATTCTAATTAAGATCAAATTAGCTTTTACTTGAAGCCTACAAACCTAATAACATATGATCAAGAACATACACATATATAGGAAGAAAGCTCAAGGTAATTGAATAACATTTAAGCTCAAGATCACAAAGGATTTGACAATTACCTTAGAACAAGGAGTGCAGTCCGAATTTGGTGTGAAACCAAATGAAAGCTTGATCAAATGACCTCAAGGTTGCTTAGAGATTGTAGAGGACTCCAATACAAAGATTCTCCAACTTGAATCACTCAAATCGGATGAAAGATGAGAGAGATATGGTGTTTGGAAGTTGGGAAAATCTAAGAGAAAATTATGCACTTTTCACTCTTGAAAATGGTTGAAATATGAACGTGAGAGAGAGGGAATATTTAAAGAAGAAAGGGAGGGAAAGTGAAAGAGGTGTGGGGACCACAAGAGAAGGTTGCCTCTTTCCTTCCCGTGGGGGGCGCGTGGCCACCACGGGGAGGCCGAGAGGCTTCCTTCTCGTGGTGGCCACGCGCCTCCACGGGAAGGCCTCTCTTGTTGGCCTTCACTTCTCCACTTCTCTCCTTGCGTTTTTCGACCGTCCTTCAGCCTCCAAACTCGGAGTTCGAATCTATTTCTGGATTACAAACTGTAACAAACTAACACACGAGGACAGCTATGAAACTTTGTCAAATGGATGGGAACTCGACTCGATATACGAAGATGAAAACAACTCATTGTAAGAGAACGTAAAGATTCGTAACTTCCTAGTTTGAACTCGAAATATATTGACTGAGTATTCGAAACGACTGAAACTGAAATTCCCTTAAGAAATATAGTGTAATATATACCTATAGGGGGGGGGGGGTGAATAGGTGTAGGCCAAAATTCTTCCAATATACAAAAAATATGCGGAATAGAACAATTAAAAGCACACTTGATGAATCTTAACAATTGAATTGATTTAATCAACACATGTGAAAATCAATATAATGCAATCAATACAAACATATGGAAGATAAATAAACATAAAAAACGAAACTTGACACAAGTATTTTTACATGGTAAAACCTCAAAGAGGAAACATCCACGGGTTGATACCACAACCACCGGCAAAGCAATCCACTATATGAAAAGGATTTACACACTCAAGCTATCAACACATGATATCTGCTCAAGCTTTCACCTCCTAATCTACCCTCGGGCTAATGAACTACCAAGCCTACTTCCTATCCGAGATGTGTCCTACACCTCTAGAAAGTAACTTCCTATCCAAGACGCTCACGTCTCTAGGAAGATTTCTTGCTTGTCTATCCGGATCCTCCTAACCCTAGACAAGTCTCCTTGCTTGACTATCCGAGTCCTCCCGACTCTAATCAAGACTTCTTTGCTCTATCCACAAAGCTTCACTCACTTTGCTAGAGATTTCAACCTTATGCAAGGCAATAATCTAAGTGATGCAAATGATGCAAATCACAATCAAATAAAGTATAATGATCAATCAAACTCTATGAACATGCTTAGAGAAATCCTAGGACATGCTTTCAACACACAATCACAAAAAGCCTAGAAATCAATGCATGTGAATCAATAAGAACAAGATATGAATATTCAATATATAACACAAAAATCTTAGTTCTTAGATGATGAAATTAAACCTAGAAAATAACATGAGGCACATCATATACAACATTTCTAGAATCAATTTCAAGATAGGTCAAGTTTAGCAATATATATTCAATTGAAATCAAATGGCTAAAACTTAACAATCAATAGATCAACCACCCCTAAAATATGATCTAACAACATTCTAAACACATATCATCTATCAATTAGGAAGATTAAAAGAAATGATCAAAAGATGAAGTGAGAAGAAGAAGTTTCACATACAAAGGTTAAACCTCGTACTGAAATCAGATCAATGGGAAAAATGATGAACTCAACTGGCTTTGAAAATACTTGGGGTTTGTAGCTCTCTTCAAGACCAACAATTTTGGTTTTTGAATCACTCAATTCGGAGTTGAAATGAGAGAGATATGATCAAAATAAGAAATAAAAAATTGTAAAGAATTCTGCACGGGATTTCGAATATAAATGGAGGGAAAAGAGATGGAGAAGAGAGAGGATGACGTGAGCCAATTAGAGGCTGCCACGTCAGCACCCTGTGTGGGGCACATGGGCCACACGGGACCAGAGGGGTGCTCTGGCCGTGGGTCCCACGGCCTCTACACGTGGTGGCCAATGCATGGCCTTTGGCCATGCTTGCCCCTCGTGCGCTCCCTCACTTTCTTCAGCCGTACCTTAGGCATCCGAACTCCGATTTCGAATCCGTTTTTGGATTACTAACCGTGACTTCCTCACACATGACTACGACTACAAAACTTTGAAAAATTGTTGAGAAATCATCTCAGAAAATGATGATGAAGTCAACTTAACGAATGAGAATGCAAAGTAGCGTAGCTACATCGTTTGGACTCGAAACCTTATGAATGAGCAACCGAAATGACCGGGACTCAATAAGGAATCATATAAGAACATGTTCAACTCTAAAATACAAAACACACAAACAAATAAACACAAATTCACACAACTATACCATATCAAAGAGATAGTCATGAAACATGCAAATCTACAATGTTTGTCTATAAGAGACCAATGCATGTGCATACTAAGAAGTGTGTGAATTTGTTATACCAAATGTTTGAACTATGATGTAGGGACACACATGTATAAATTGTGTGTGTGTGCGCTTACGCCTTGCAAGAGGAAGAAGAATCTAGATACCTTAGCATCCAAGTACGCGATGTTCCTCTTGAAGACGATATTTGCAAGATACGTTGCTTTTAACCTTTGAAGCTTCTTCTCTCCAAGAAACACCTAAGCAACTAATCAATACAATAAAGAGTGTTTTGCAATGGAATCAAGCCAACACAAATCTAAGATCTTACAATCTCCCCCTTTAGCTATTCCATTAGCAAAACCTCATCCTTACCATACATTGTTCACTCCAATAAACTCAATGTTGATAGCATTCTCTCATCCTCACATTACAAAGAGATCCCTAGACTAAAAGGTCTTCAAGTCTTCTTGAGTCTTCAAGAATCCCTTCTTTGATCTTCAAAGTACCTATGAACAACATAGCAAACCAACAAGAGATCTTCTTCCAAAGAACAATGGTGAGATATCATCATATAAACAAATACAAAACTTCCCTTATCTCAAACAAAAATGCATTATCTCAAGTGTATGAATGTTTTCACATTAAAGCTCTTCCTAAGATCCTTAACCTAATTAGGCAAGAATTCTTTTCTCCCCCTTAAGACAAAGTCTCAATTAGGCACAAAGAGGAATTTCCCACACATTTAGAAAGAGGTATACATTTTCCCCCTATATTAAACATGGATTCCCCCATATCAAATATGGTGAGGTATACAATTTCTCACCCTTTTTGTCAAGGAATAGACAAAGGACACAAGAGATAAAGAATGAGATACTAAGCAAACAAATCGAATAGAAAGCTAAGTTGAATAAACTAAAGCTCCCCCTTAACATATGCTCCACATATTATCACCAAGTAGATTTGTTCACAAGGGACTCACACATTCACACATTCAAGCAATAAGAGAAAATATTTCATCACTTTTCAAAGTCCAAGAGAGAATCATAGATTTTCGTTAATCTCTCAAAAATATTCTCACATTGCTAATGAATCAAGCACATAAGCAAAATGTGTGTGTGTGAATGCTTCTCACATATATTAAAGGAGTAATTGTGATATCAACATGCAAACTCTATCCACATCTATCCATCTAAAGCATTTCCAAAAATAGGTCAAACTGATATTCATCTGGGTTTTTGCTTTTAAAAAGAATAGATATCAACATATGAGCGTGTGTGTGCATGTGGCTTGTTTTCCCGTTTCTGTTTGTCAACCTGAGCTTTTTCACAATTCTCAACTATACACCATTAAGCCTTTTATTTTTCATTTCTTTTAGGCTAAGAATCAAAGATTTTTTTTTTTTAATGATTCTTTTCAACACTTCTTTGATTTTTCTAACAAAAACATATACACCTCATGGCGGCTTTCACTCATCACAATGACGTATCCCTTTCCTACATTGGAATCATTTGAGAACATATTTAAGTCCAAATCACTAACACACAAACAAATAAACACATGGCGACACAAGTATGCAATTTCCTAGAGATAGTTCTAGTACATGCATTTCTACAATGTTTGTCAATTTGAGAATAATGCATGAATATACTAAAACAAGTGTGAATGTGTTATACCAATTTAGCACTACTATGCAAGGACACATGAATGAAGTGTGTGTGTGTGTGTGTGCGCCTAAGCCTTGTAATAGGAAAGAGGCCTTATTACCTTTGTAGTCAATAACGCTTTCCTCGCACGAAGGCTTCACTTTGCTTGAGACGTTATCCATCCTCTTTGAAGCTTGATAAATCGTACAATTAGGACAACATAACAATACAAAGAAAATACCGTTTTGATGTAGAATAATGCCAACTAGACTCAAAATCCTAACAAAAGTCTTGAAAAATTATAGCTGATTCAAAAGTCTCAAAACATATTAAACCAACTCCTCGAACATATTAAACCAAAGCCTCGAAACATGGTTAATAGGTCTCGGACACTACATTAAAAAGTCTCGGAGCATTAATAAAAGACTCTGAGACTTTTTGAATAACCTATTACTTTCCGAGACGTTTATAACATGTTAACAAGACCTGATTTAACTACGTTCCGAGACTTATATCCAAGACTTCTGAAATTTGAAGTTTCACAAACCGTGCAACTAAACCTAAGTACCTCAAACAGCTTTACAAATGGAAGATTCAAAATCAAAAAAAAAAAAAAAAAAAAAACACAAGAATGGGATTACCTTAGCATGATTTGTAGACAAACAAAGAGGAGAACAAGACCACGAGTTACAAAAGGAGAATGAGATGAACAGCGACCAAGAGTTGGAGAAGGAGATCACCAGAGACCATGAGTTGGAGAAGAAGATGAACTTGGACCTCAGTTTATAGAGAATTTAAAGTTAGTGAGAGAAGTAGATTTCAGACAACATAAATGTAGGAGAAAGTTAAAGTTAGAGATATAATTAAAATATATATATACTAAAAATAAGGGTATTTTTGGAAGTCACTTGCTTTGGTGCCTTTAAAACATAAGTTATTAAAGTGGTGATAGTCTTGAAAGACCAGCTCAAAAAAGTAATAAAACCCCCTTATTTCCTCTTGTGTGTGTGTGTATGTGTGTGTGTGTGTATTTTAACTATTTTTTATCAAAAGTTAGTGAACTGTAAATTTTTTTGTTATTAAAAATAAGTGGTGAAAATAAACATAATATTTATTGTTTCCAATAATATAGAATAAAGTATATAAAAAAAATATTATAGAATAAAGTCGTTTGCAAGTTTAAATAAATGTTCATACTTAAATTTTGTAATATATTTCATATTCTTGAGTAGTCCACTTCTAAATTGGTGTCATCTTATTATTAAAAAAATCTAAACAAATACTTTCATAAAAATTCACGTAAAAATTTCTTATGTTTAATTAATAACCGTCAAACAAAAGTAGATAAATACAATGACTAACTTTTTACGGAGTCCAAAATATTTCTAGCACTTTTGGAGGTGGCTTTTCAACACTGTCTCCATTTTAATAACTTATGTTTAAAATGCACCTATTATGGTGAACGAACAAAAATGCCCCCCACAATAACCTTCTTCACCATTTTGGTTTTTTTTTTTTTTTCCTTTCAAAATCCTCCATCAATGAAGATGGAATTGATGAATTGATGAACACACGTACACCGACCAATCGACAATGGACCATGAACACGCGTACGTCGTCGTCAACGACCACGAACAAACACAATAGCGACTTTTGATTTCTTTGAAAAACATAAATAGAGGAGCACAGAACAACAACCTAGAAATATGGAAAAGCAATCACAAAGTCTCGGAACACAATCACAATGTAAGGTTCCCATTTGTTGATTGGCTCATTTCGTGGACAAACCACATGTTGGGGATTCTTTGTAAGGGTAGCTTAAGTGTAGGTGTTATTGCTAAGGCTCTTTGAATACCTCATTCTTGATAAGCACCGAAGGTAAATCTCTATGTGCTTACTTGTCTTGAAGAGATAGTTGCACACACTCACAACTCATGCATATGTTTAATCCTTATATGTTGTGTGTCTTATTTGTGTGCTTTAATGTTCATTAACATCTCTTCTTGCATGTTAGTTTGATTGCATCTTGCATATCCAATTGCCTTGTCATGCTTAGACTTAGGATTGCATTTTTGCATTGGGCGCTCCCAAAAGCGCTCTACAGAAGCGCTGTACGAACAGGCCCCGTTGGGCGCTGTACAGACCTGATCGATTTAATTCGGTCGCTGTACGAGCGCTGTACAGGCGCTGTACAAAGCGCTGTACAGGGCGCTCTACGTAGAGCGCCCCTCTGTTTTCTCCTGAGAACAGAGCAGGGGCGCTGTACAGGAGCTGTACAGAAGCGCCCTACGTACAGCGCCCTACGTACAGCGCCCAAGGCAAATATTAGGCCAACTTATCAAAACGACCTCACTTTGTTTTGGCCCCCTATATATATGCCACTTTGACTTTAGGTCAAGAACAAGAGTTCATATTCAGATTTCATACTTAGGATATTTTTCAAAGAGAAGAAAAATTCCAAGAACTCATTTTTATTAACTCAAACACTTTTTCATGATCATCAATCATCATCTAGCATCATCTTTGATCATCTAGATGTCATCTTGCATGGATTCTTCATCATACTTTGCTTGGTAAGCTTTTCACTAATATCTTACATATTTTGTGTTTCTCTTAACAAGCAATCTCAATTAATTACTTGTATGTTATTTTATATACTTTGAATACAAGTTTGAGATGAGTATGATGTATGTTTGAGAAGTTGTATTGTGATAGCAAATTAGGTTTTGTGCTTAATCTTGATTAGCTAAACTATTTGACATGTCATTTAGTTTGTGATATCTAGGATTGTTCTAATTGCATATTAATCATCTTAGATAAGCATATAGGGTTTCCCTTGCTCTATGTTGCATTTGGATATTCATATATTCACTTAGGGTTGTTATTCTCTTCATAGAGAAAGTAAGTCTTGTGTGTAGCATCCAGGATTAGGTTGCTTAGATCACAAGTAAATTGGACTAGGTTCACTCATACCGGGATTAGGTAGGTGTGTGATTACTTCCGGGATTAGGTTGTAATCGTTTTACACATTTAGTGGATTCGAGGTTCAAGTGTGGCTTACTTACTAGCTCGTGGTTTTTCCCGTGAGGGTTTCCATGTAAAAATCAAGTCTTATTTAATTTTCGTATTTTATACTTGATTTGTTGCTTTATCTAGTTAGGGGTAAATTCGTAATTTTGTCTTAATACGAAAAATTGGGTAATAAGCTTAAAATCTATTCACCCCCCCTCTAGATAGTTTTATACACACCGTGCTATAATTAGTTTCAATTGGTAATAGAGCGGGTTCCTAGACATACATAGGTGATCCTTGCTTTTTGGTGTGTTATGCATTTTGTGTGATTTTTGATCATTCATACATTTGCATTCATTTCATTCATTCATAAACACTATGAGTGGAAACGGTGGAAATGGTGGTGGCAACGAAGGTGCTTCTAGCACAAGGCCTCCACTTCTTACCGGATTGAACTATTCCCAATAGAAAGGGAAGATGGAATCCTACATATGCCAAATTCATGACCGTGCATGGATGGCGGTGGAAGACGGATATGATCTACCCATGATGACTCCCGGTGGTGGAGGAGAAGAAGTTTTGAAGCCTAAGGCGCAATGGAACGCGTAAGAGTTTGAGGCTTTAAAGTGGAATAGGAAGGCGATGCATGCCATCTTGTGTGCTATGGACGAAAATCAATACAAATTGATTCAAAATACTAGGATAGCTAAGGAGGCATGGGACATCCTAGAGATTGCACATGAGGGAACTGAAGTGGTGAAGGACTCTAAGCTTCAAGTCCTCCAAACTCAATTCGAGATGCTTAAGATGGAGGAGAATGAGTGCTTCAACGACTTCGAGATTAAGTTGATGAACATAGTCAACCAAAGTCATCAACTTGGTGATCCATATTCGGATATGAGAATCAAGCAAAAAATTATGAGATCTCTACTCGATAGGTTTGAATCGAAGGTGACGGCTTTAGAAGAAAATAGTGGTTATAAGGATATGAAGCCGAGTGAGGTGATTGGGAAACTTCTAGCTTATGAGTCTAGGAAGGGTCCTATCTCCACACCTCCTAAAAAGCATAAAGGAATTGCTTTGAAGACCTCCAAGGATGAAAAGGAGGCAAAGAAGATTGACTCGGATGAAGACCTCGCTTTGTTTGTAAAAAGGTTCAACAAGGTTATGAAGTTTAGAAGAAAGGGCTTTGGATCAAAAGGTCAAGATTTGAAGAAAAAGGACTCTTTCAAGAAGTTTGAACCTAAGCAAGAAAGGATCGAAAGGAAAGGGGTCCGTTGTTTCGAGTGTGGTGGCATAGGTCATTTTGCCCCCGATTGTGCAAATCATGTTGAGAAGAAAAAGGGGAAAGTGATGGCCACCACTTGGAGTGGAAGTAGTGATGACTCCTATGAGGGAGATGAGTCTTCGGATGATGAAGAGCTCATGGCTAATCTCCTAGCTTTTGCCTCCTCCCATAAAAGCAAAAGTGCTAGTGAGAGAGAGGAAATGAGTCAAGAGGAAAATGAGTCAAGTGGAGAAGAAAGTGATTCCTCTTCTAACTCCATAAATGGATTTGTGGAGAAAAAGGTGCTTGCTAAATATCATGCCGAGTTTAATGATTTAGCAATCAAGAGCACAAGAAAGATCAAGATGTTGAGAGAAGAAAATCTTGAGCTTGCATCTCAAAATGACCACTTAAGTGAACAAGTAGAAAGATTCAAGAAGATGGAAGATAAGTTAAGAGAGGAGTTAGTCTTATCTAGGAGGAATGAAGGTAGTCTAAAGAGGGAGCTTGATGAAGTTAGAGAATCTATGACTAGGATGGATTCTAGCACCAAGAAACTTGACCATATGCTTGGTGTTGGAAAGAGTCCATGTGACAAGAGGGGTCTTGGGTATGAAAATGGCAAGAAGATCTCAACCTCTAACAAGACCGTGTTTGTCAAGAGCTTGAAGAACGAAGAAACTTCATTTGTGCAAATTCCTAGGAAGAAGTTAGAAATAGGACAAAGTTCAAATGCTCAAGTGAAGATGGGGCCAAGAAGGCAACCTCAAGCTCAACCCCCTAGGGTCCCTCAAGCCAACATTCCTCCACAAATGGCTCACAAAGGAAAGAGACCTATCATGCAACCTCAAGCTAGGAAGCAATCTAGACCGGTTCAACAACGAAGACGGATTGAACCCATTCATCCACAAAGACAAGGACAATGTATGATTCCTTATTTTACTCCTATTTGTCACTTTTGTGGATTTGATGGTCATATTAGACCACATTGCTTTCGATATATTAAAATGTGCAAAACTAGAAGCATGATAGAGAAGAAAAAGAAAAGAGCCATGATGCATGTTCCTAGGAATGATAATATTATTATGCATGATCCTAGAACATCTAGAACCCATGTACCAAAGACCACTAAGAAAGCTAAGATTGTTTCTAGGTGGATTAGAAAGAATGAAAATATTTGCCATGTTGCTCAAATAGCCTTGAAGGCAAATTCTTCTAATTTTTGGTATTTAGATAGTGGGTGCTGATCGCGCTCCAAATGTTTACAGTTAGCGCTTCCTAACTTGGCTTTTGTAACCGTTTCCGAGCCCTTTTTGGTATTTAATATTGTAAATAAGTGTTTTTCAGGTGTTTCAGCTCATCAGGGGTATTTTGGGCCAAGCTGGAGAAAAGTGGCGAAATTGGGGCAAAAGAGGGCAAATATGTAATTATGGAGAATCAGGGGTCAAAGTGTAATTCTGGAGGAATTATTGCATATTTGGTGATTAAGGAAGAATTCAGGGGTGCATTGCGTAATTCGCCAACCATGAGCAGAAGTCATGGCGGGTTCGTGCGGCGGGCATATGCCAGCCTTCCCAAAGGTATGAAGTCGCCATAAAGCAAGGCGGGTTCGCGCGGCGGGAAAGAGGCCTCCGAGGGCAAGGCGGGTTCGCGCGGCGGGTTCGACGGCGGGCAAGAGCTAGCCTTCCAGGCGAGAACAAGCCCGCCCACTTGACCGACCTTGGAAATTGCACGTCCAAACTTGCCCAAATCTTCCCTACTATATATATTCTTCCTTTCCCAACCTTAAACACTCTCTCTAACATCCAAATATACATCCTCTTAGACTAGTTTACATAAATTTACATTAGAATAGTTTAGATAACCTAGAGAAGCACTACATGGATGCATGTGAGCTTCATAGCTTGGAAGGAGTAGATTTGGAGCTTCATTGAAGATAAGAAGATTTCCATCTTGTGGTTACTTCTTATTCTTACTTCTTTCATTTATTTGTGATTCATGTAACATGTATGTGTGATATATCTTTATGTTAAGGGATTGGTTTTCATATGTTTGTATTATTGTAATTAATTGATCTCTATATTTATCATATCCATATTTAGCTATTGAATGTTGAATTGAGTTAAATTGAATGGATGTATGTTGTTGATTGGCAAATTAGTAACATGTATCTTGATTAATAACATTTGATTAGCTATATTGGATAAGATTTGGTTAGTAATTGCATGATCAACACTTATTAACTAATTCTTAGGTTCTAGGTGTAACACTCTATTATTGTCATTCTAAGATCATAGTTGATAATAATTAGAGTGGTAGTTGTTAAATTACCTATGCCATAGAACTAATGAGCTTAATTGTGATCAATTAATGATATCCCTTTTCATTTATCCATGCTCTTGCATAACCTTGCAAGAATTAGTTAGTTTAGTTAGTTGTTGATAACTTAGTTGTAGTTGCTTAATTGCCATCTTAGTGTAATTTAATTGTAGTAACTTAGTGTTAATTTATTTACTTGCTTACTTAGTTGATAATCTAGTTAGTTTAGATTAATTAGTTGTCTAGTGATCGCATCTTTACCTTACCGTCGTAATTAGAAATTACGTATCCGTGACCATAGGATACGCGTAGCTTAAATTAGCCATCTTAGCCATTAGTTTAGATAATTGCTTGCTACCCTCTCCCTTTTACTTTTATGCTTGTAATTAGTGTAACTAACTTGACTATAACAACAAAGACGTAGAACCTACTTAAGTGTACAACTTCCTCCGTGGGAACGATACCCTTACTCGTAACCACTATACGTGGCGAACGATTCGTATACTTGCGAAGGGTAGAAACACTCGCACGCCATATCAGTTACCGGTAGTTTATAGAACTATCGCGTAACCACGTTTGCGGCGATCAGGTGCTCTAGGCACATGACGGGAAACAAGAGTTTCTTCGAGAGTCTTGTTATGGAGGAAGGTGGATATGTCACTTTTGGTGATGGATCCAAAAAGAAAGTTGTAGGGAAAGGAACCATTTTCGTTCCCGGTTTACCCTCCTTATCCGATGCTTTATTTGTTGATGGCTTGAAAGTCAATTTAATAAGCATTTCACATCTAAGTGATGAAGGATATTCCGTCTTGTTTTGTAAAGATAATTGCTCTATCCTAAAGCCCGATGGACAAACCTTGTTGAAAGGTATGAGATCTAGTGACAATTGCTATTGTCTTGAAGCTAGAATAGTCTCAAACAATGTGTCCATGGATGAGCAAATAGAGTTGTGGCATGAAAGACTTGGCCACATGAACTTTAGGGATTTAAGAACCCTTGGAAAGTTCGAGTGTGTGCGTGGCCTCCCTAAGCTTGGGAAGAAAGCCAATGGTATTTGTGGACCTTGCCAACAAGGAAAACAAACCAAAAGCATGCACAAAAAGGGCAAGTATCTCTCCACCAAGGAGCCCCTAGAGCTTCTCTACATGGATCTTATGGGTCCTATGCAAACCGAGAGTTTAGGTGGAAAGAGATACATTTTTGTTTGTGTTAATGATTTCTCTAGATTTACATGGACATATTTTCTTAGAGAAAAATCCGAAACTTTTGATAAGTTTAAAATGCTTTGTACTAAATTACAAAATGAAATGAATTCTAACATTAGAAGCATTAAACGGATTAGAAGTGACCATGGGAGGGAGTTTGAGAATGCCTCTTTTGAAAGCTATTGTGATAGCTTAGGCATCTCCCATGAGTTTTCGGCTCCTAGGACACCTCAACAAAATGGAGTTGTTGAGAGGAAAAATAGGGTCCTCCAAGAGATGGCCCGAGTGATGTTGCTTAGCAACAATGTCCCTAGGAACCTATGGGCCGAAGCCGTCAATACGGCTTGCTATATAGGGAATAGAGTTTTCCTAAGGCCCGGATCTAGAAACACCTCCTATGAGTTATGGAAGGGTAGGAAGCCAAATGTTAGCTACTTCCACACATTTGGAAGCAAATGCTACATTTTAAATGACCGTGATCAACTTGGCAAGTTTGATGCTAAGAGTGATGAGGGTATCTTTATTGGCTACGCCTTAAATAGTAGAGCCTATAGAGTTTTCAATTTAAAGACTCGAACTGTCATGGAATCATCAAATGTGGTCATTGATGATACAAGGCTCAAGTCTAATGACCATGAGGAGGAGGATGTTTTAGAGGATGACTCTCCTTTGGAGAGGGTTGTGGTGACTCCCAATGTTGGGACGTCCAATGACAATAATGAGGTAACACAACCTAGTACTAGAGTCCCTCTCTTGGACTTTAATGAACCCGCTCCATGGGTTAGAAGACTCCATAACAAAGAGGATGTTATTGGAGATGTGAATGAGGGTGTTAGGACTAGGCGTCAAATAGCTAATCTCATTAGCTTTACATGCTACACCTCTCAAATAGAACCCAAAAAGGTTGATAAAGCCTTGAATGATAAATTTTGGGTTCTTGCCATGCAAGAAGAGCTAAACCAATTCGAAAGAAATGAGGTTTGGACTCTAGTTCCTAGGCCTAAAAGCTCACACGTGATAGGAACTAAGTGGATTTTTAGGAATAAATCCGATGAGAAGGGCAACATAGTGCGAAACAAGGCTAGACTTGTAGCACAAGGGTACTCTCAAATTAAGGGTATCGACTTTGAGGAGACTTTTGCTCCCCGTTGCCCGCTTAGAGTCCATTAGGCTTCTCTTGTCCATTTCTTGTGTGCACAAGTTCAAATTGCACCAAATGGACGTCAAGAGTGCCTTCCTCAATGGCTTCTTGCAAGAGGAAGTGTTTGTTGAACAACCCAAGGGGTTTGTGGATGCACACCACCCCAACCATGTCTATCGCCTCAAGAAGGCACTATATGGGTTGAAACAAGCACCGAGGGCTTGGTATGAGCGCCTCACTCAATTTCTTTTTGACAATAACTACACAAGAGGTAGTGTTGACAAGACGCTATTCATCAAAAGAGACAATGATGAGCTTTTCATAGCTCAAATATATGTTGATGATATAGTTTTTGGCTCCACCAACAACACCAAGGTCTAACAATTTGTTGATGTCATGTCTCATGAATTTGAGATGAGTCTTGTTGGTGAGCTTAGTTACTTCCTAGGTTTGCAAATTAGGCAAATGGATGATGGGATTTTCATAACCCAAGCCAAATATGCTAAGAACCTAGTGAAGAAGTTTGGTTTAGAGAAATCCAAACATTGTGATACACCCATGAGTACCACTTTGAAGCTAAGCAAAGATGCTAGTGGTAAAAGTGTGGAACAAACGTTATATCGTGGCATCATAGGAAGCTTGCTTTATTTGACCGCAAGTAGGCCCGATATCTCCTTTAGTGTGGGTGTGTGTGCTAGGTACCAAGCGGATCCTAAGGAGTCCCACCTCTCTTCCATAAAGAGGATCATTCGCTATGTGAATGGGACTTCTAATTATGGGATTTGGTACTCATTTGACACTAATACTAGTCTTGTAAGATATAGTGATGCGGATTGGGCAGGAAATTATGATGATAGGAAGAGCACATCGGGCGGTTGCTTCTTTCTAGGCAACAACTTGGTGTCTTGGTTTTGCAAGAAGCAAAACTCGATTTCCTTGTCCACGGCCGAGGCCGAGTACATAGCCGCGGGGAGTGGATGCACACAACCTATGGATGAAGCAAATGCTAGTAAACTACAGATTCAACCAAGGTACTCTCACTCTCTTTTGTGATAACATGAGTGCTATTAATATTTCCAAGAATTCGGTGCAACATTCTAGAACTAAGCATATTGACAGCCGCCATCACTTCATTAGAGAGCTTGTTGAAAATAAATGCATAGTACTTGAACATGTAGGTACTAATGATCAACTTGCGGACCTATATACTAAACCCTTAGATGCTACTCGATTTAAAACTCTTAGTAGATCAATTAGGATATGTCTTGTGGAGTGATGTGTTCTATGATTAACCCCATATGGGGAATTCAAGCAAATAGAGCTATTTTGCATTCTTGTATCTTGCAAAAAATTTGAAATAACTTATGCCTCTTCTTTTGATTGCTTGAGTAAGCTTGGTTGTACATATGTATATATGTTTTCAATTTCTATAAGTGTGAACCTTTCTTGTTTACAATCCATGTCATATTTATGTTCAAACATGCATTTTTGGACTAGGAGATTTACATAGGAAGTATGATGTGAATGACCTATAGTTATCTCCATGACATGATGATTCTTTTATAACATGCTAATGTCAAATGAAAAAGCATGAAATTCATATAACATGCTCACATGAAAAGCATGAATTGATGATTGCATACTCTTAAAATGCAAAACTTGTGTGAAAGCTTATGAGACTCAAAATGAATAAAGGATCTTGTATCCGTTCAAAGGAATTTATATTCCAAATGTCTCTCTTTCTTTATTAGTTGAACATGGCTACTATCATACGGATATCTTATTCGGAAAAATCAAATAGGGTGCAAAGTCGCTCATGCCATGTTTCGCTTATAAAGTTGGATATAGTTGCTCTTAAATTGAAATCAATAATCTCTATATCTTTGCTTTTCCCATGACATTGGTGAAATTGGTTTGAATTCTAATTAGAAACCTCTGTCATTTGCTTTGCCAAATACCATTGTATTTTGGACTTGAATGCTATATGTCTTGTATGCAAAGCATGTTGGATTCACACATTTTCTTCAAATAAATCTCCTTGTTTCTCTTCAATTAATTGAGGTGCATAAAGTGACTTACATGTATATGCAAATAACTTGCATGCTTCTATCTCTTGTTGCTATGAGTGACCCGGTTGGGGACTACTCCTTTGCCTATATCATGACAAAAAGGGGGAGTAGGATATGGTAAGGGGAGTTGTAAAATATAGAAGCAAATGTGCACTTTGGGGAGAACATACATTGAAGGGGAGTAACCCGTTGAGGGGGAGCATTGCATACACATACATTGCATAATGTTGTGCCTATTGTTTTTAAATGCAAATGCCTGTTTTTATTCTCACTTGATTAATCTCACACTTTACTTGTATTGGAAATGTTAGAAATTTTTTTTTTCAGGGCTTGATTGTTCTACAAGAGATTGAAGACTTGAAGTTTTATTTTCTTATCTCTTTGTATTGTAGATAATCATTGTAGTCCCGTAGTTTCTACTTTTTGTGAGGAATCAATGTGAGTGGTGGTTTTGTCACGAAATAGCCAAAGGGGGAGATTGTAAGGTTCCCATTTGTTGATTGGCTCATTTCGTGGACAAACCACATGTTGGGGATTCTTTGTAAGGGTAGCTTAAGTGTAGGTGTTATTGCTAAGGCCCTTTGAATACCTCATTCTTGATAAGCACCGAAGGTAAATCTCTATGTGCTTACTTGTCCTAAAGAGATAGTTGCACACACTCACAACTCATGCATATGTTTAATCCTTATATGTTGTGTGTCTTATTTGTGTGCTTTAATGTTCATTAACATCTCTTCTTGCATGTTAGTTTGATTGCATCTTGCATATTCAATTGCCTTGTCATGCTTAGACTTAGGATTGCATTTTTGCACTGGGCGCTCCCAAAAGCGCTCTACAGAAGCGCTGTACGAACAGCCCCCATTGGGCGCTGTACAGACCTGATCGATTTAATTCGGTCGCTGTACGAGCGTTGTACAGGCGCTGTACAAAGCGCTGTACAGGGCGCTCTACGTAGAGCGCCCCTCTGTTTTCTCCTGAGAACAGAGCAGGGGCGCTGTACAGAAGCGCCCTACGTACAGCGCCCAAGGCAAATATTAGGCCAACTTATCAAAACGACCTCACTTTGTTTTGGCCCTCTATATATATGCCACTTTGACTTTAGGTCAAGAACAAGAGTTCATATTCAGATTTCATACTTAGGATATTTTTCAAAGAGAAGAAAAATTCCAAGAACTCATTTTTATTAACTCAAACACTTTTTCATGATCATCAATCATCATCTAGCATCATCTTTGATCATCTAGATGTCATCTTGCATGGATTCTTCATCATACTTTGCTTGGTAAGCTTTTCACTAATATCTTACATATTTTGTGTTTCTCTTAACAAGCAATCTCAATTAATTACTTGTATGTTATTTTATATACTTTGAATACAAGTTTGAGATGAGTATGATGTATGTTTGAGAAGTTGTATTGTGATAGCTAATTAGGTTTTGTGCTTAATCTTGATTAGCTAAACTATTTGACATGTCATTTAGTTTGTGATATCTAGGATTGTTCTAATTGCATATTAATCATCTTAGATAAGCATATAGGGTTTCCCTTGCTCTATGTTGCATTTGGATATTCATATATTCACTTAGGGTTGTTATTCTCTTCATAGAGAAAGTAAGTCTTGTGTGTAGCATCCATGATTAGGTTGCTTAGATCACAAGTAAATTGGACTAGGTTCACTCATACCGGGATTAGGTAGGTGTGTGATTACTTCCGGGATTAGGTTGTAATCGTTTTACACATTTAGTGGATTCGAGGTTCGAGTGTGGCTTACTTACTAGCTCGTGGTTTTTCCCGTGAGGGTTTCCACGTAAAAATCAAGTCTTATTTAATTTTCGTATTTTATACTTGATTTGTTGCTTTATCTAGTTAGGGGTAAATTCGTAATTTTGTCTTAATACGAAAAATTGGGTAATAAGCTTAAAATCTATTCACCCCCCCCTCTAGATAGTTTTATACACACCGTGCTATAATTAGTTTCACACAAAGTCTCATAATACAAACACAAAGTCTCGGAAAACAATTACAAAGCCTCGAAAACACTGGGTTGTTGTTCTTTGCTAATCTGGGGGCGCTGCCCCCCGACCCCCAAGTGCGTCAACGTAGTGCCACAAAACTAATCCAATAAAGATGCATTGATAATATTATGAAGTTGGTTTTGTTCGATTTCGACCTCCATTGGAGAACATACCTCTATGAAGAAAACGAAAGAATAAAATAAAAAAAAAAAAAAAAAAGTGAAAAGTAAATAAATAAAAATAGAGTAAAGTAAGGGTATTTTTGGAAGTCAATTACTTTGGTGCCTTTAAAACATAAGTTATTAAAGTGGTGATAGTCTTGAAACACCAACATAAAAAAGTGACAAAAACCCATATTTCCTCTCTATGTGTGTGTGCGTACCATTGTTTTTGAATTTATTTTTGTGTAATGCTAAATATTCTAATTTGCTATCTCAACTTGCATCATAACCTATGATGAATAAATACTAATTTGCTATCTCAACTTGCATCTTAACCTATTATGAATAAATATTAACGATGGTTTAATTAATTTGTCACATGCATGTCATAATGTGCGTTCATTTTTCAAATCATAGGCTTGAATACAAGGTGGGATACAAACCTGGGATGTCTAACATTACTTTTTTTTTTTTTTTTTTTTTTTTGTTTTTTTACGATGGTATTAAATATGAGGTTTTAATTATGCACAAAATCCACTATGATTATTCCCCAAAAATATTTTTTAAATTTAATTGTAATAAATGAATATTTTCCAAAACAAATAAAATATCATTAATGCTACTTTGCCCAAATTTGGTACCAAAATCTGGTGTCCTAATGATGTGGCATCACTATAATCCATTCATTTAAAAGGTATTAGATTTGCATAATTTAAATTAATGGATTATAGTGATGCCACATCATTTAAACACCAAATTTGGGCAAAATAACATTACTCATAAGAAAATATATTAATTGTAACATCAAATAAATATTTGAAAACATATTAATATTAGAGAAATTTATCAAAATTAACCATCTTTTGAAATTAAAATTCTCTGGGTGCAGATATTGTCACCCAAAGAAATGATTTGTACATCCGTTTTTCTTCATTATCCCATTAATTAATTAAAAGTAAAAAAATCACAAGCAAACCTTTCATATTCAATTTAGTAAAAAATAAAACCTTTCCTATTCAATTATCTCATTTTTATTACATTTTATATAGTTTTTGTTGGGTTTGAAAAGTCTGCTAATTTCTACCTAAAATAAAAGGTCAAAAACTTGATTTCTCTATTTCTATGTTTATTTCTTTGTTTATTTATCACTCAATCAAGACACTCTAACACCAATGTTTATCCGCCATCTTAGGGTTCCTCCTCTTCCGGTTACCACCTGTCCAAATCCGCACGACCCACCAAATCCACTAAGGTTCATCATTTACGATTTCAAGTTTTTTCTATTTCATTTTTTTAAAAACCACTTATATTTTGATGTGTTATATTTCATTGTATCCTTTTAGTGTATATTTAGGATTAATGAATCTCCATTGTAGGTTCAAAGTGTAAGTGAACATGTGATTTGCTTTGGGTTTTCAAGTTTTTTTATTTTATTTTATATATCTGTGTATAGTTCATGTAATACAAACTACAAGACATTGTTGCGCATCTCTCTACGTACTATCTCATATTCGTTTGACTTCATATTTAAAATTTCAAATTCAGAGCAACCAAATTAATCAATTAAATGGTTTCGGGTATTGCTCATTGTAAAATCGCCTTGGTATTTAAAAAAAAAAAATTATATATAAATAATTTTTTCGGTTTTAGTTAAAACTAGAGTGTTGATTTATGTATTCAACAGGAACAGTGATTGGTGGGTCAGTCTTTAAGATTAAGCCGTGAATTTTAGTGATCGTGCAAAATGAGGTAATAATAATGAACTATTTTTTTATAAAATTATTTTACAATTAAATCTTGAATTTTAATGTTTATTTTTGGTATCGAAATCTGTACATACTACACTCGCTTGCCAAGGATTTAATTATGTTCAGAGCTCCATCTACCACTAATTTTAGGTATTTATATGTTGTATGTGAATTTTCGTCGGATAACACATCACCAAGTTTGTTATGGGTGAATAATGAGTCGACCCAATAAGTTGATATGGCGAAACAGAAACGCCACATCCATCAAAATCATCCAACCCTTTGCCCAAGCGGAAGCCTTGCCAAAGACTGAACAGTAAAGCCCGGATGAATGACTCGGGCAAAAGAGAGCCTCACTAGAATTTATATTTCGGTCGGCTAGAACATCTCACCGGTAAGGATCATTTGGCCATATCTAAATCCAGTGCACCTCATTAATTCCCACCAATCTCGCCTAAATGCGAGGGTCAACAATCACACTTCGATTAGGAAAAAACCATATCTTCTCCAAAAGGAATCAAAGCTCAAATCAAGCATAATGTCAACTGCATTTACTACAAGATAACCTCAAAAGTGAAGGAGATCAAAGAAAACTCAAAGACCCAAGCAAGGAGAATCACAGTGGGATTCTACAAGTCAACTACTTGCACAACAAGTCTAACGTTACAAATGTGTATAAATATCATTCATTTTTTCCACAATAAAAGATAGATATAGAAAAAAGAATAGAGTCGATAGAGAAAAGAAAGCAGAGCTGTATAAACTCTATTCATAATAAACTTTTCTTGCCGTCACCGGCACCATGTGGTTTTTTCCCTTTCTCGAGGGTTTTCCATGTAAAATAGTGTTCCTTTCTCATATCATTTTGCATCTCATTATTATCAAACTACAAATAAAACCCTTTGATCAATTAATAACCCAATTGATGAAAAATCACTGTCAATGTTATACAAATAAGATAGGTTTAATATATACATCTCTTATTTGTTATTATTATTACTATTGCTACTATTATTTTTAAGTTGTGATAGATTTGTTTAACTTCATTTTCTTTGCAATCTTATTTCGTTAGAGACCAAAGATTGAATTAGAATATCGACTTAAGGAGTATAAAGCAATGGTTTAGAATTATTTGAATTTGAAATTTCGGAAAATTGTTAAATTTGTGGTTGAAAGCTTTATTTTGTATATTTCAAATGCAATTGCAGAAATTTGTAGTCAATTGATTTTTTAGTGTCTTTTTTCTTTCTAATATATTTTAATTCCAACTGTAAAATTACACACACATAAAATTTTAAAATATAAATTCGATAACAATTACGATGTGTTTTACCGTGATGTATACTAGTAACATACTAAATTTGACCCTCAAGTGCTAGGGTTTTTTTGTGTAAGGTCCTCAAGTTTTGATTGGCTTATTTCGTGGACAAGCCACATTTTGGGGATTGATGTAAGGGTAACTTAGGCATGTGATGGTTGGTGATTTGGACAACCATGCTCTCTCAAGACCTCAAGAGAAGAAATACCAAAGGTATATTCTAGTGCTTACTTGCTTTGAAGAGATCTAGTTGCACACACTTACAACTCATGCATATCTCTAATACTTGTATGTTGTTTGTTTTTATATGTGTGCACTCATGTTCTTGAATATCTCTTCATGCATGTTTATTTGATTGCATCTAGTTTATTGAAATGCCATGACATGTTTAAACATTAGGATGCAAAGCAATGAATTTTATTCATGCATGTTTTAATTGATTGCATCTTGTTCATTGAAATGCCATGACATGATAAGCATTAGGATGCATTCAAATGTCACATTACACTCTTGTACTTCCTTGTTGTATATTGTTGTGTGTTAGTGTGTCTTGTAACTCGTTTCCCGAATACAGTTCGGAAACGTCCGCGTTTGCATGATGGTGTGCTTGGTTTAGCGCGAAGATCACCTTCGGAGAATGCCCTTGGCTTCTCTTTTAGTTTCACCAGTTTACACACTTGCACATTGTGTACAAAGTGGAAAACAGGGCATTGTCACCCTTTGATGATGTCACCATGGCGACAGTTAGATTTATTCCTAAAAAATCTATCAGGTATAGTGTCTCCATGAAGTGTCGCCATAAGAACAAAGAGCGACAAAGAAGAAAATCAAGCAAGCATTGCCATTTGTGTCGCCATGATGTCACCCTGAGAACAAATGGCGATATAGAAGAAAATATGCTGTCGCCATGAGGACAAATGGCGACAGAGAAGAAAATGAAGGCATTTTTTCAAAACAATGTCACTTCCTTTTGACACCCTATATATATGCCACTTTCTTCTTAGGTCGAAAACATGAGTTCAAAATCATCTCTTTAACTTAGAATATTTTTCAAGAGATAAATCTTTAAAAGAACTCTTTTTTAACACTCAAAAACCATTCTCATATGCATCAAAATATCATCTAGCATTTTCTAGCCTAGTTAGGATGTTTGCTTGCATGGGTTTTGCTCAACACACTCTCCCTTGATATGTTCTTCACTATTATCATATATAATTAGTGTTTTATTTATCAAGGCATCTCTTTATTTACTTGTATGTTCTTAGTTCATATGCTATTATACAAGATAGAGATTGTGTGTTGTTTTGATTGAGTGTTGTATTTTTGATAGCTATATCTAGGTTGTTTAATCTATGATTAGCTAACATTTATGACATGTCATTTAGCTATTGATATCTAGGATTGTATTAATTGTCATATTATCATCCTAGCATATAGGGTTACCTAGCTCTATTTTTTCTTTGAATATCATCATATATTCACATAGGCATTTTTATCTCTTCATCGAGAAGTAAGATTTGTGTGGCTTCCGGGATTAGGTTGCCTTTTATCACAAGTGTAAGGTTCCCAATTGTTGATTGGCTAATTTCGTGGACAAACCACATGTTGGGGTACTTTGTAAGGGTAGCTTAGGTATTGGTTTTATTGTTCGAAGCCCTTTGAAGACCTTGTGTTGATAAGCACCGAAGGTAATTTTCTTTGTGCTTACTTGACTTGAAGAGATAGTTGCACACACTCACAACTCATGCATATGTCTTATCTTTGTATGTTGTGTTCATTTGTGTTGTGCATTAATGCCTATTTTCATCTCTTCTTGCATGTTAAATGATTGCATCTAGCTTATTAATTGCCATATCTTGTTAAGCATTAGGTTGCATTGTTTTCACACTCACACGTGCACTTATTGCATGTTTCTTTTGTGTGAAGTGGCTTAGAAGGCTTGCCCTTCTTGTGCCACGGTTGTGCTGCCGCGGTTGCCTAATTTTGGCATACCGCGGCATGCAAGCGACAGAGACTTCCATGTCTCTGCCGCGGTTCATATGCCGCGGTGCCACAACCGCGGCAGTCGAGCGACAGCAATGTCTTCTCTGTGCTGCGGTTATAGTGCCGCGGTTATAGTACCGCGGTTGAGCAACCGCGACAGGCGAGCCACAAAGATATTTTTGGTGCGTTTTTTCAAAACGACCATACTTCACTTATGGCCCCTATATATATAACACTTTGACTTTAGGTCAGCCAAGAGAGTTCATATCAGATTTCATACTTAGGATATTTTTCAAAGAGAAGAAAAATTCCAAGAACTCATTTTTAATCACTCAAACACTTTTTCATGATCATCAATCATCATCTAGCATCATCTTTGATCATCTAGATGTCATCTAGCATGGATTCTTCATCATACTTTGCTTGGTAAGTTTTTCACTAATATCTTACATATTTTGTGTCTTTCTTAACTAAGAAATCTCAATTAATTACTTGTATGTTATTTTATATACTTTGAATACAAGTTTGAGATAAGTATGATGTATGTTTGAGAAGTTGTATTGTGCTAGCTTATTAGGTTTTGTGCTTAATATTGATTAGCTAAACTAATTGACATGTCATTTAGTTTTGATATCTAGGATTGTTCTTAATTGCATATTAAACACCTTAGATAAGCATATAGGGTTTCCCTTGCTCTATGTTGCATTTTGGATATTCACATATATTCACTTAGGGTTGTATTCTCTTCATAGAGAAAGTAAGTCTTGTGTGTAGCATCCGGGATTAGGTTGCTTAGATCGCAAGCAAAATTGGACTAGGTTCACTCATATCGGGATTAGGTAGGTGTGTGATTACTTCCGAGATTAGGTTGTAATCGTTTGCACATTTAGTGGATTCGACGTTCGAGTGTGGCTTACTTACATAGCCCGTGGTTTTTCCCGTGAGGGTTTCCACGTAAAAATCAAGTGTTGTTTTAATTTCCGCACCATATTACACTTGCTTGTTTATATTATCTTGAGGGCATTTTCGTAATTTTGACTAACACGAAAAATTGGGTAAAAAGCGTAAAATCTATTCAACCCCCCCCCCCCCCCCCCCCCCCCTCTAGATAGTTTTATACACACCGTGAAATAATTAGTTTCAACAAGTAATTGTAAGTCTTGTGTGATGACCGGGATTAGGTCGTACACCGGGATTAGGTGTTCATATAAGCAATTAGACTAGGTTTACTCATACCGGGAGTAGGTAGTGGTAGTGAGTAATATACCGGGATTAGGTTGTAATATTCATTATCATTAGTGGATTCGAGGTTTAAGTGTGGCGCACTTACCAGCCCATGGTTTTTCCCTGTTGAGGATTTCCACGTAAATATCAAGTGTCATTTATAATTCCACACATATTACACTTGATATATTGTATTGACTAGATAGGGGTATTTTCGTAAATTGACTAAACGTGAAAATTGGTAATAAGGGTTCAAATCTATTCACACCCCCCCTCACCCCCACCCCCACCCCCCCAACTTCTAGATTAATATATTAGAAACACACCGTGCAGTGCATTAATTTGTTTCATGTTGTTCTAGGACATAACTAAATGATGGTGGTAGTTGGAAAGTTTCTTTATACGATCCATAGGTCAATGCCAATGCATAATGCAAGGCTTGATGAGCCTTACTGTACATAATTTGAATGTCATATATTGTTTTCATATTCGTAATTATGCATTTAGGTTGCATTAGATGACCATTGTGTTGTTGGAGTCTAGGGGCTACTATTTCACCAATTATGACTGCACTAACCTATCGGTGGTGCCAGTGGACCTACTCCAAGGGACAATTGTGTTCACTTACAAAACTTCTTACTTGAAAGTATATCCTGTAAGTTCCTCAAAATTTGATTGGCTTATTTCGGTGACAAATCACAAGTGGAGTTTGAATTGTAAGGGTAGCTTAGGTGATTGATGATCAAGCTCAAGGCCCTCTCAAGACCTCAAGATGATAAGCACTCCAAAGTGTAAGGTTTATGATTTGTATTGGCTTGATTCCATTGCAAAATGCTCTATGTTTGTATTAGTTATTGCTTAAGATGTTCTTTGAAGAAAGGAAGCTTAAAAGATGAAGAAGCAATGTCTAGTGCAAAAGTCGTCTTCAAGAGGTGAAAAGCGTCAAAGGTATATCTTGACTTACACCCTCTTGCAAGGCGTTAGCGCACACACACACAATTCATACATGTGTGTCCCTGCATCGTGGTTCAAATATTTTGTATAACACTTTCACACACTTCATAGTATGCTCATGCATTGTTCTTTAATAGACAAAAATTGTGAAATTGCATGCTTTGTGACTATCTCTTTGATATGGCATGCTTGTGTGAATATGTGTTTATTTGTGAGACTAATTATTGCACGGTGTGTATAAAACTATCTAGAGGGGGGGTGAATAGATTTTACGCTTTTTACCCAAATTTTCGTGTTAGTCAAATTACGAAAATGCCCTCAAGATAATATAAACAAGCAAGTGTAATATGGTGCGGAAATTAAAACAACACTTGATTTTTACGTGGAAACCCTCACGGGAAAAACCACGGGCTATGTAAGTAAGCCACACTCGAACCTCGAATCCACTAAATGTGCAAACGATTACAACCTAATCCTGGAAGTAATCACACGCCTACCTAATCCCGGTATGAGTGAACCTAGTCCAATTTTGCTTGCGATCTAAGCAACCTAATCCCGGATGCTACACACAAGACTTACTTTCTCTATGAAGAGAATACAACCCTAAGTGAATAAATGTGAATATTCAAAATGCAACATAGAGCAAGGGAAACCCTATATGCTTATCTAAGATGATTAATATGCAATTAAGAACAATCCTAGATATCAAAACTAAATGACATGTCAATTAGTTTAGCTAATCAATATTAAGCACAAAACCTAATATGCTAGCACAATACAACTTCTCAAACATACATCATACTAATCTCAATCTTGTATTCAAAGTATATAAAATAACATACAAGTAATTAATTTGAGATTGCTAGATAAGAGAAACACAAAATATGTAAGATATTAGTGAAAAGCTTACCAAGCAAAGTATGATGAAGATTCCATGCAAGATGACATCTAGATGATCAAAGATGATGCTAGATGATGATTGATGATCATGAAAATGTGTTTGAGTAATTAAAAATGAGTTCTTTGTGTATTTTTCTTCTCTTGAAAAATATCCTAAGTATGAAGCATGAATAAGAACTCTTGTTGATGACCTAAAATCAAGTTAGCATATATATAGAGGCCATAAGTGAAGTGAGGTCGTTTTGAAAACGCGCCAGAAAATTGCTCTGTGCGCTGGTGGACCTGCGCTGGTGGATCTGCGCTGGACGACAGGCGCAGGACCAGTGCACAAGCACATTTTTGCTTGGGCGCTTGACGACACGCGCTCACACAAGCGCCAGTCCAGCCGAGCCATACTGGGCGATCAGCGCTGGAGGCCTTGCGCTGGACGACAAGCGCAGGTGGACCAGCGCACAGCCCACAACTTTGACCCCCACAAGCAAACATGCAGGGGGTACAAAGGTAAATTAAGATGCATCCTAAAAGCCTAAATGCTATGATATTATAAACACAAGATGCAATCATAATAACAAGCAAGAAGAGATGTAAATAAGCATTGATGCACAACAAAAAGAAACACAACATACAAAGATTAAACATGTGCATGAGTTGTGAGTGTGTGCAACTATCTCTTCAAGACAAGTAAGCACTTAGAGTATTACCTTTGGTGCTTGTCAATAATGAGGTCTTCAAAGGGCCTAATGCAATAACAACAACATCTAAACTACCCTTACAAAGAATCCCCACATATGGTTTGATCACGAAATAAGCCAATTAAAAACAACAGGAATCCTTACAATTTGTTTGTGTATTTTGTGTTTAGGACTTGAACATGTTCTTATTTAATGCCTTATTGAGTTCCGGTTGTTTCGGTTACTCATTCATAAGGTTTCGAGTCCAAACAATGTAACTATGCTACTTTTCATTCTCATTCGTTGTGTTGACTTCATCGTCGGATTCCGAGATGATTTCTCAACCATTTTTCAAAGTTGTGTAGTCGTAGTCGTGCGTGAGGGAGTCACAGTTTGTAATCTGAAAACGGATTCAAAATCGGAGTTCGGATGCCCAAGATATCGGCTGAAGAACCGAAGGAGCGCGCGAGAGAAGTCGGGAGCACGTGTGGCCACAAGGCCTGCTCGTGTGGGAGGCCGTGGGCCCCACGGCCAAGGGAGCCCTCTGCTCCCGTGTGGCCCATGCGCCCCCCACGGGGAGGTGATGTGGCATGCTCCGATTCGCTCGAAAAATCTCTCTCTCTCCTCTTTTTAAACTCATCTCCTTCCCTCCACACTTTGTTGAATTTTGAAGAACACTTGAAAATATTCTGCAGAATTCTCCAATTTTCATTTTCTTATTTTGATCATATCTCTCTCATACGAACTCGAAATCAATCGATTCAAAAACCAAAATTGTTGGTCTTGAAGAGAGCTACAAGGCCTAAGCATTTCTAGAGGCAGCTGACTTCGCCATTTTTCTCAGCTGATCCATTTTCAGTCCGTGGTCAAGGTTGTCATTTCAACTTCTTCTTTTTCAATTTCATCTTTGATCATCTCTTGATTCTTACTATTTGATTGATGAAATTTGTTGATAAGTATGTTAGATCACATGCTAGGGTTGTTTGATCATTTGTTAATTGAGATTAGCCTTTGTGATTTGTCTTTGAACATATAAGTGCTAAACTTGATTGTGTGTGAAATTGATTCTAGAAATTGAATATATGATGTACCTCATATTATTTTCTAGGTTCTATTTCTTGATCTAAGAACTAGGTTTTTAGTGTGATAAATTGAATATTCATACCTTTGTTCTTATTGTTTTGCATGTCTTGATTTCTAGATAATTTTGTGATTGTGTGTTGAAATCATATTCTAGACTATCATTGAACATTTACATTTTGCTTGATTGATCATCTAGCTTAATTTGTTTGTGTTTGCATCACTTGCATCACTTTGGATCATAGCCTTGTATTAGGTTGAAGTCTCTAGCAAAGTGAGTGAAGCTTTGTGGATAGAGCAAGGAAGCCTTGATTAGAGTCGGGAGGACTCGGATAATCAAGCAAGGAAGTCTTGTATAGGGTCGGGAGGATCCGGATAGGCAAGCAAGAAATCTTCCTAGAGACGTGAGCGTCTTGGATAGGAAGTTGCTTTCTAGAGGTATAGGATACATCTCGGATAGGAAGTAGGCTTGGTGATTCACTAGCCCGAGGGTAGATTAGGAGTTGATAGCTTGAGCGGATATCATGAGTGATAGCTTGAGTGTGTAAGTCCTTTTTCACATAGTGGATTGCTTCGCCGGTGGTTGTGGTATCAACCCGTGGATGTTTCCTCTTTGAGGTTTTACCACGTTAAAACACTTGTGTTCATTTTTGCTTTTACTTTTCTTTATCTTCCATTTCTTTCATTGATTGCATATCTTGTAAATTGATTAACTCTTATATAAGTGAAATCAATTAATTTGTCAAATTTAATCAAGTGTGCATTTTCTTTGATATATTCCGCACTATTTTTTAATTGGGAGAATTTAGAGCCTATACCTATTCACCCCCCCTTTAGGTATATTTCACTACTACTTAAGGGAAATTTCACAAAGGTATATCTCTAGTGCATAGTTTTTCTTTGAAGAGATTTAGTTACACATACACACAACTCTTACATATCTCTAATACTTGTATGTTGTGTATTTTTATATGTGTGCATTCATGTTCTTGAATATCTCTTCATGCATGTTCTTAAATGATTGCATCTTGTACATTGAAATGCCATGACATGTTTAGGCATTAGGATGCAAAGCCATGCCTTTAGAAGCTTAAGATTGCATTTCATAGTGGTAGGCACAACGTTTTATGCCCAGTGCATACTGCTACTGTAACCGCTATGGAAGCCACAACGGTAGGCACAACAGTCTTCATACCTGATGCATATTTTAGTGCACTGCTGTGGATATCTCTGTGGCTTTGGCAGCGATACCCGCAGCGGTTTGCCCTGTTTTTTACAAAACGGTGTTGTATCATCTTGACCTCCTATATATACATTGTTATATCCTTAGGTCGTCCAACTGACTCAAAAAATCATATTTTTAATTGAGAGCTTTTTCAAAGAGAGCTTTTTCATCAAGAACTCATCTTTGATCATCTTTGATCACTTAAATCAAAATTCATATGCATCAATCATCATCTAAGCATCATCCATGTAATCTAGGATGTGCTAGTGCATAGGTCTTCATCAACACACATGCTATGGTAAGTTGAACACTAATTTCATCTAATCTTAGTGTTTAAACTTAGCTATTTATCTTATTGATTACCTGTATATTCTAAGATTGCTTTCTAAATATAAGATTGAGATTATGTGTTTAATGTTTGAGTGTTACATTGTGATATCTATATCTAGGATTGTCCAATCTTATATAGCTATGCTTTATACCATGACATATAGCAAAGATTGATATCTAGGATTGTGATTGTTGTTATCCTTCATCCTAGATAAGCATTTAGTGTAACCTAGCATTACTTGCTCTTTGAATATCATCATATTCACATTAGGTTGTTTAATCTCTTCATTGAGAATTAAGTCTTGTGGCTAAGGTTGCTTATGCCACAAGCAATTGGACTAGGTCCACTTTTACAGGCCTGCGGGTAGTGGTAGTAGGATATTGACCGTTAGAGGTTGAGGTCAACCGAGGTTGTAAACATTATTGCAATTAGTGGATTCGAGGTTCGTGTGTGGTGCACATAACAACCCGTGGTTTTTCCTTGTTGAAGGTTTCCACGTAAAAATCAAGTGTCATTTATAATTCCGCACTTATTACACTTGATTTATTGAATTGACTAGATAGGGGTATTTTCATAAATTTGACTATTTATTCACCCCCTACCCCCCCCCCCCCCCCTCTAGATAGTTTTATACACACACTGCATTATTAGTTTCATATCCCTTCATTTCTCCTCACCGGTCTCAAATGTATAACCGACTTGTTAGACCTTTTCACCTTCCATTCAAAGTTCTCCCTCATTGCATGAAGACCTACTAACCTCTTTAAATCCCTTTTTCTTGGAAAATATTGACCTTTGTAAATCTTGGTGTTAGGTTCACATGATCTCATGGTGTTGTTCACTTCACCAAGCGAATACGCTTCAGTTCCGGGACATCGAATGTCCCTGGCATATCCGGTGCACTACCACGGGGATGGTCACCTTGTACAAGCCTTTATTTAGTTCGACATTATATAGGTTCTTCAACAATGTTTTCACAGTCACCTACATGATCATTATTCAGCTCTATATTCGGCTCTACATTCACCACAAATTGACGCCCAACGTAATCATCAAAATGAGGTTCAACGTCACCTACAAGGTCAACTGCTGCAAGCAGGACACTACAAATGTTTTTTAGACCTTGGGGATTTCCATCATCATACATTGCACTTCGTTGTATGAACATTTGGTTACTACCGCTAACGGATACATAAAGTTGGGGATTTCCATGAAGAGGGATGTCATCACCTATCACACCTCCACATCTCCATTCAATTAGGTTAACACATACTTGAGGAATCACCCTATCTTCCCCTAGCATAAACTGAACATCATCGTTGTTTCTTATAAATGTGCAACATGTAGTGCTAGGAACAATTGATATTGACTGTAGCTTAACATTGTATTTCTTTGAATCATATCTCATAATGGACTGCACGAGTGCCAACAATTCTTCAAAAGTCATATTTGAAAATACCTACAACGTTATACTAAACAACCTAAGGGAGGGGGTGTGAAAGTTCTCAAATAAACTAGGTGTGTGCTAATATATTAATCTAGGGGGGGGGGGGGGGGGGGGGGGGTGAATAGATTTTAGCTATTATTACCCAATTTTCGCATGCAAGTCAATTTTACGAAAATGCCCCTACTAGTCAAAAATACAAGCAAGTGTAATATAGTGCGGAATTTAAATAACACTTGATGTATACGTGGAAACCCAACCACTGGAAAAACCACGGGCTGTTTAGTGCGCCACACTCGAACCTCGAAATCCACTAATTGAAATGGAGTTTACAACCTATGTAGATCTCGTCTAACACTCCGGTCAATAACCCCCCACTTCTACCACGCGGGCCCTTAAAAGTGGCTCTAGTCCAATTGCTTGAGGCCTAAGCAATCTTAGCCTCAAGACTTAATTCTCTATGAAGAGATTATGCAACCTATGTGAATATGTATGAATATTCAAATAACAAACAAAGCTAGGGAACCTTAGATGCTTATCTAGGATGATGATATATTCAATTAAATCAATCCTAGATATCAAATGCTAAATGACATGTCAAATAGCTTAGCTAATCAAGATTAATCAAAAACCTAATTAGCTAACAAAAGACAACACTCAATCAATTCATCACAATTAATTCTCTATTCTTGTATTTATCATATGATCAAAAACATACAAGTAAATTAAAAGAGAATAGCTTGATAGTAAAAATACTAAAATAAGATGAACTTAATCAAAATCTTACCAAGCAAGTTGTGATGATGCAAACTCAATCATGGATGCATTCTATATAGTCATAGAAGATGCAATATGAAATTTGATGCAAAAAGGATTTGATTTGAGTGGTTAAAGGTGAGTTCTTGATTTGATTTTTTCTCAAAAATCTCTCTTTGAAGTTTAGGGTTCTAAGGTGTTAAAGAACTTCATCAGATAATGAGAAAGTAAGATATTTATAGACATCAAGAATTGGGCATGTGAAAAGACAAGTTTACCCCTGAAACGCACCGATCGGCGGTTTAAAACGGCGGCCAGGCCGCCGTTCTCAACAGCCGAATTGAACCCGAGAAGACCAAGAGAACAACGGCGGTTTCATTCGGCGGTTTCGTGATCGCCGTTCCAACCGCCGAATCAAACCCGAGAGAAAAATCACTCAGGTCTTAAACGGCGGTTTCGTTCAGCGGCCAGGCCGCCGATCACCAACAGAGGTGAAATCCAAGGAGAAGCCAAGGGCATTCTCCGTAGGCGGTCTTCGCGCAAAACCAAGCACTCATTAGTGCAAGCGCGGACATTTCCGAATTATATCGGGAAATGAATTACAAAGCACATATACACACAACAAGATATATCAACCAAAGTGCTAGTGTGTAAAGTGACATGTGAAGAGTATGCACACAAGAACAAATATGCTAAGTGTGTGTGTGCTAACTAAATCTCTTCAAAGAAAACCAAGCACTAGAAATTATACTTTTGGCGTGCTTGTCCCTTGAGGTCTTGGAAGGGCCTTCGAGCTTGAAGATCAATCACCTAAACTACCCTTACACAATCAACCCCATCATGTGGTTTGTCCACGAAATAAGCCAATCAAGATATGGGAATCCTAACAAGGTGGTTGTTGAATAGGTTGACACTTTAATTTCAAAACTCTTTCGTGACTTATGTCAAAACCTTGGTGAGCATACAAATTAACCTTTAACATGATTGTTATGAGAAAACAATTAGCACATGTATGCTCAATTCACCACCCTTAGTCTACAAAACATATACCGATAGACAATGTATCTCATATTCAAGTATATTCAATAATGAGCAAATTCCACAAGTTGTACTTTGAATATTACAATGCAAGTTCACTAAGTAGTGCTTTACAACTTGATATTGAATATCACAAGATTCAATGTTCAAACATTTACAAGATACAAGAAACAAATGTTGATTTAATAAATAATGTGTGCATCTCTTTCTCTACAAAAATCTTGTTTACATGGATATGTGGAAATGAAGATCTTAAACAATATATATTGATCATACATACAAATGTAGAGAGATAGAGATAAAGACATTTGACACATTGATTTTTACGTGGTAAAACCTCCGAAAAGGAAACATCCATGGGTTGAATCCATAACCACTGGCAAGCAATCCACTATGACAAAAAGGACTTACACACTCAAGGCTATCAACACATGTTATCCACCCTAAGCTATCAACTCCTAGTCTACCCTCGGGCCTAGTGAATCACCTAGCCTACTTCTTATCCGAGATGTGTCAAACACCTCTAGGAAACAACTTCCTATCCAAGACACTCACGTCTCTAGGAAGATTCCTTGCTTGTCTATCCGGATCCTCTCGATCCTAGACAAGACTGTTTGCTTAGCCATCCGATTCACAAAGATCCTAGTTAAGCTTCCCTAGCTCAACCATCCGGAGTATCACACTCCTAGCAAAGACTTAATGCTCAAGATGAAGCTTCACTCCCTCCAAGATGAGAATTCCACCTTTTGCAAGGCAAATGATCTAAGTGATACAAATGATGCAAACACATGCAACATAGAATATATGATCAATACATCATATGGAAACTAGAAATAATCAATGAGCACACAATGTATATTTTTCTAGTTTATGATCCAAAAACATGACACTGCACAAAATGATGCATGAGCATATGAAATGTATGGATTAGGTACACTCCATGAAGATCTAGACATAGGCAACAAAGTTCACAAAACAAAGTTGTCTAGACCTTAAACATGAACAAAAATCTAGAGCATGCAAAACACCTAAAACATGCCAAATCCTAGATTCTATTCATGTTACTAAAGCTTGAAAACAAAACATGTTCATTAAGCATATCTTCAAGTCTTTAGAACACAAACAACAAAAATGCTATAATCACAATATATAATTAATTAATATTCTAGCAAGTACTTAGAGCAAATATATACACAATAATCAATTAAATCTTAATTATCTCTAAATACAAAATCAAATGTGTTAATCCTAGATTTGTTCAATTAAAGGATCCAAGCATATGCTAAGGTTATTAATCATAAAATGAATCAATCAAATCACAAATAACCCTGGATATCAAGCTAAGCACAATACAACTCTCAATCATGTAAAAAACTAGAATAATAGAAAACTAGTTCACACTTGTTTCTAGTTAGACGTGATTAGCTTTGATTATAAAGCTATCTTTCTCAATAACATTCACCATACATACACATACATATAGAAGAAGAAAACCCTAGGTAATTGAAGATCAAAAAGGATGAAATCACAAAGTTTAGTTCAATACCTAAGAATCCCATGTAGTTTCGGTTTTGAGTGAATAACCACCACAAAACATGATCAAACAGCTGCAAACCTTTCTAGAGAAGGTAGGGGACTTGAATACAAAGATTCTCCAACTTGAATTACTCAATTCGGAGTCCGAATGAGAAAGTTATGGTATTTGGAAGTTGGGAAAGTTAGAGAGAAAATTATGCACTTCTCTTTTTCAAATTTTCTTCTTAGAAATGAAATGAGAGGGAAAGGAAATACTTAAAAGAAGTGAAAGAGAGGGAAAAGGGCAGCCAATCAAGTGAAGCCACCTCACTACCCTGTGAGAGACGCGTGAGCCTCACGTGGGCAGAGAGGTGGTGAGGCCGTGAGCCTTGCAGCCTCCTCACACGCCCACAAGCTTGGCCGTTGGCCAAAGCTTGCTTCCCTCGCGCTCTTCTTATGTTATTAGGCCGTATTCGGGCCTCCGAACTCTGAATTCAAATTCGTCTTCGGATTACAAACCGTGGTGTCCTCACGCACAAGGACGACTATGAAACTTTGACAAAAGATTGAGAATTCGACTCGATACACGAAGACGAAAATAACTCAACGACTGAGAACGAAAAATAGCGTAGCTTCCTAGTTTGGACTCGAAACCTAATGAGTGAGTAACCAAAATTACCGGGACTCAATAAGGAATTATAAGAGATCATGTTCAAGTCCAAAATCAATAAAATGGAAACAAATAAACATAAAGACACACACATATGCCGTTTCCTAGACACAGTCCTAGAACATGCAATTAACAATGTTCATCAAATTAAATCTAATGCATGAGCATACATTACCAAGAGTGTGAAAGTGTTATATAAATGGTTTACAACTATGTAGGGACATATATGAATGCCATGTGTGTGTGTGTGCCTTAAGGCCTTGCAAAAGGATAGAGGTTTAAGTATACCTTTAATGCTTTCTTCTCTTGAAGGCTTTATTTTGCTTGATTTGTTGCCCAATTTTCTTAAAGCTTGTTAAACCGAGAATCCTAAACAATTAATCAATACAAAGGCAATGTCGTTTTGATATAGAATAGTGCCAACACAACTCAAAATCCTAACAATATTTTTTGACACATATCTTCACTGATTATCAGAGCCAACAAACATCTGGCTTCCATTCAGTAGTTACTCCCATCTACCGTTATAGGATATAACTATTCTAACCTGATCCATATTCATATACAAAATAAAGTTGGTATCATAAAACATAATAACAGTCTAGATTATAATAAAAATGATTACAAAAGTTCGTATCAAGCAATAAGTCTCGGAAAATTAAACAAAAGTCTCGAAAACTCAATTAAAAAGTCTCGGAAGGATTAAACAAAAGTTTCAGAAACTCATTTCAAAAGTCTCAGAAGAATTAAACAAAAGTCTCCGAAACTCATTTAAAGAGTCTTGGAAGGATTGAACAAAAATCTCGAAAACTCAATTACAAAGTCTCAGAAGAATAAAACAAAAGTCTCGAAAAAATATAACAGAAGTCTTGGTAATTCAATTATAAAGTCTCAGAAATATAAAACAAAAGTCTAGGAAACTCAATTACAAAGTCTCAGAAAATATAACAAAAGTCCTGGAAAATCAATTACAAAGTTTCAGAAATATAAAACAAAAGTCTTAGAAACTGAATGCCAAAATCTCGGAAATTATGAATTAAGTCTCGGATTCTATACTGTAGAAATATATTGCTTGATAGAAATATGACATATTACATTGCTATATATATGTGCAGAATATTGAAAACCCTAGAAGCCCTAGTAATATCAAATAAGGAAAACTAACATAATTATAGTATATACATGATTCTAGGTGATTAGTCTTATAATGTAGGAATCATAGAGTTGACTTGAGTTAATTGCGTGACACTCCCCCTCAAACTGGATGGCCGTGGACGAACAAGTTTGCTTGTAAGTTGAAGATGACACCATTTGTGGAGGCCCTTAGTTAGAAGATCAGCAATTTGATCATCAGATGGGACAAAGGGAACCTGAAGGCTGCCAAGAGCAACCTTCTCGCGAACAAAATGGTAATCCAATTCGATATGGCAAGTGTGAGCATGATGAATTGGGTTTGCCGCAAGGTATGTGGCACTGATGTTGTCACAGTACAGTGATGTAGGAAAAGAAACAAGGCAACCTAGCTCATGAAGAAGGAAACTGACCCATACGGTTTCAGCACAAGCATGTGCTAAGGAGCGATATTCCGACTCAACACTGGAGCGTGCAAACGTGGGTGGCTTTTTAAAGCTCCATGAGATAAGAGTGGAACCTATAAAAATGAGGTAACCAGTGGTAGAACGGCGAGTGTCAAGGCAACCGGCCCAATCTGCATCAGAAAAAGCACATATGGTAAGTGGTGTAAGAGAGGGATTGATAATAATGCCTTGGTCAAGAGAACCCTTAAGATATCAAAGGATCCATTTGACAGCAACTAAGTGAGGCTGACGTGGTGTACTCAGGAACTGGGAAATAGTGCTAATGGCAAAAGCAATATCAAGGCGAGACAAGGTCAAGTATTGTAGTGAGCCAACTAAGTGAAAAAATTCAGTTTGATTGTCAAGAAGAACCTCATCAGTACTGGAGAGTCGAACTTTGGCAGCAAGAGGTGTGGAAGATGGTTTGCATTCGATCATGTTGCTACGATGAAGAAGATCCAATGTGTATTTTACCTAAGAAATGTGTAAACCATGTGAATGTGGAAGGACCTCAAGATCGAGAGAGTAACGCAAGGAACCCAAGTCTTTTACATCAAACTCACGGCCAAGAGACTGTACAAATTGATCAATGGATTCAGTATGGCTACTTGTTAGTACAATGTCATCAACATATAATAACAAGAACATGGTCAGCATGGCGATAAATAAAGAGAGATGGATCAGCCTTGCTTTGGGTGAACCCAAATCGAATGAGAAAGACACTAAAATGGTTGAACCATGCACGAGGTGCCTGTTTGAGTCCGTATAATGCCTTTTGCAGTTTGTAGACAAAATGCAGACATTGTGGATCAGCGAAACCTGAAGGTTGTGACATGAAAACCTCTTTATGAAGAAAACCGTTTAAAAAGGCATTCTTGATGTCCAACTGGTGAAGGGGCCAAGAGTTTGTGATAGCAAGACAGAGAAATGTGCAAATCGTGGCATGTTTAACAACTGGACTGAAAGTTTCATCATAATTGAGGCCAGGTTGTTGGTGAAAGCCTTTTGCAACAAGACGGGCCTTGTAACGTTCAATAAAGCCAACGGAATCCCGCTTAATACGAAAGACCCATTTGCAGCCAACTGTGTTCTAAGAAGCAAAGGGAGGAACCAAGTTCCAAGTATCATTTTTTACCAGAGCATTGAATTCATCAATCATTGCATCGCGCCACTCAGAATGTTTAACAGCCAGGGTGTAGCAGGTAGGTTCAAAAGGCTGTGATAGAACCATAGCATGCACCTAAGACAGTGGATAACGGACAGTGCCATCAGTACGGATTTTAAGCTGTCTCACACCATCACATAAACGAGTTGTCATATGATGAGTGGGCACCAGCGTGGGTGGTGGTGACTAAGGTGGAGCTACAGCAGCCGGCATAGGTACAGGTGGAGTGGCAACCGACGTAGGTACATGTGGAGTGGCAACCGACGTAGGTACATGTGGAGCAGCAGCAGCACATGGCGGAGCTTGGTCGGTGCACGATAGAGTAGGCGGCTCGACTAGAACCGTGAAACTAAGATGGTAGAGCTCTAGCACGGCATACTGCAGTGGAGAATCTGAGACCTATGTGCTAGCAAAAGGAAATTTAAGCTCATTAAAAATAACATGACGCGATATATAAACCCGTTGATTTACCGGATCAAGGCACCGATAGCCTTTGTGATGAGAACTATACCCTAGGAAAATACATTCTATCGAACAAGGTTGAAGTTTGTGTGAGACATAAGACTCAAGGTGAAGAAAACAAGCACACCCAAAGGTGTGAAGATGACCATACGTAAGGTTCTTATAAAAAAGAATGGAATGAGAAGATGACCACTTTAGCAGTGGCGTAGGGAGAAGGTTAATGAGGTAGACAGACGTTAAGGCCGCCTCAACCCATAGGTTTAGCAGAGCATGAGCTGCAAAAAGTAAGGTGCGGGTCATGTCCGCAATATGACGGTGCTTACGCTCGGCAAGCCCATTTTGTTGAGGCATGTGAGGACACAAGCGACGATGATGAATACCTAAAGTTTGACAAAATTTTGTAAATTGAGAATTAACATACTCAGTTCCACCATCACTTTGGAAGATCTTAATAGAGGAAATAAATAAATTTTTTATCATGGCAACAGAAGTGCCAAAATGTTTAAAAACCTCAGATTTTTTACGCATGAGATAAATCCATGAATAGCGAGAAAATTAATCAATAAATAAAACATAATACTTAAGACCATAAACAGAAGAAACAAAAGACATCCACACATCAGAATGAATAATATATAAGGGAAAAGTTGCTTAAACTTTATTTAAATCAAAAGGAAGTTTGTGAGACTTGCTAATGGCGCAATCATTACAAAAGGAAAAATCGTTGAAAAAAGTAGGCCCTAAAACCTAAGAGCCTAATTGACGAAGAACAGCAGAGGACAGATGACCAAGGCGGAGGTGCTAGAGGTTGGAGGCGGATGTCGCCAAAGCAAATGGCTGTGACAACAAGAGCGAGTAGAGACCATCCTTACATTGGCCCTGAAATAATGGAACACCAGAGGTGAGATCAGAGATAGTATAGCCTGATGGCGTAAAAGTAAAACTGACAGAGTTATCTTTAGTGAAACATGCGACAGACATCAAATTTTTGTTTAAAGATGGAACTTGAAAAATATTACTAAGAGAGAATGTATGAGAGCCAAGAGACAGAGGAAGATTACCAGTGTTGGTAATGGGGAGAGTGGACCCATTACCGAGTAAGACAGAAGTATTACCATTAAACGGAACAAAGTCCGGAGGTGCAGTACTCGTCATATGGTGGGTGGCACCGGTGTCAGGATACTAGGTGTAATCAGGAGGTGGCGGGTATGAAGCAACATGCATGCTAGCAAATGGAGCGGTGAGAGACTCAGGGCCATGGTAGCAGTAAGGACAATTCAGGTTTGAATGCTGTGGAGTGGAACAACTGGAGCACCATTGTGATGGAGAAGCACCAAGAATGCCACAACCACTATGATGCGGCAACCAAGAGCCACAACCAGAGCCATAGGCCGAGTAGTCAGGTGTAGAGTGCCAAGGTGCACGACCACTGTCGCGTAAGTGTCCACGACGACCACCACGACCAGAGCCACGATGTTGACCACGGCCAGAAGAAGGCACTTAAGTGAAATTGGCAGCGGGTGAGGGAGACTGAACAGTAATAAGGGCCATTGTATTGTTGACATCAGTGGGCTTGGTGCACAACAATTGAGATTCATGGGAGAGAAGACGCGCATGAAGATCCTCAAATTTCTACAAATGAGGAAAATTAAGAATAGCAGTGATAATCATACTATAGTCTGAGTCTAGACCACAAAGAACAGAAGTGACTAAATCAGTTTCGAGACCGGTTCATTGATGGCGACAAGAGAGTCAAAGAGAGACTTGGCATGTTGAAGATAAGCAGATATTTTTTTGGTACCTTTTGACATGTCCATGAATTGGAATCTAATATTTTCCGCATTGGCAACAGAGTGTTGAGAGGGACACTGTTGAGAGAAGTTGTCCCTGAGGCATGTCCACATATCGAATGCATTGGTTTTTCCAACAATTAGAGAAAGCATGGACTAAGTCGGAGTAGATACCATGTAGCTTACAACAAGCTGATCTTGTTGAAACCACTTTAGATAGGCTGGATTGGGAACCGGAATAGCAGTAGTGTCGGCATCAGTGGTAGAGACGGTGGGAAGCAAAGCGGAGGGAGCCGGGGCAGTGCCATCAATATAATGATGCAAACTATGGCCAATAAGAAACGGTCATAGTTGAGCGGTCCATAAGAGATAGTTAGATTCTATGAGTTTGAGGAAGTTGGATAGAGTAGGGCCAGGTAGGGATGGAGTCGAAGAAGAAGAGGAAGAGGAGAAGGAGGCAACGCCGGCCATTGCAATATGTAGAAGATGGGCTCAGTCAGAGTAGATACCAGGTAGCTTACAACAAGCTGATCTTGTTGAAACCACTTTAGATAGGCTGGATTGGGAACCTGAACAGCAGTAGTGTCGGCATTAGTGGTAGCGACGGCGGGAAGCAAAGCGGAGGGAGCCGAAGCAGTGCCATCAATATAATGATACAAACTATGGCCAATAAGAAACGATCGTGGTTGAGCGGTCCATAAGAGATAGTTAGATTCTGTGAGTTTGAGGAAGTTGGATAGAGTAGGGCCAGGTAGGGATGGAGTCGAAGAATAAGAGGAAGAGGAGGAGGAGGCAATGCCGACCATTGCAATATGTAGAAGATGGGATCAGAAAAGGAAAAAAAAAAAATTAGGTTTTTCGTTAGAAAGAAAGTGGCTTTGATACCATATAGAAATATATTGCTTGATAGAAATATTACATATTACATTGCTATATATATGTGCAAAATATTGAAAACCCTAGAAGCCATAGTAATATCAAATGAGGAAAACTAACATAATTATAGCATATACATGATTATAAGTGATTAGTCCTATAATGTTGGAATCATAGAGTTGACTTGAGTTAATTGCATGACATATACAAACAATAAAAGTCTCGGATATATAAAACAAAAGTCTCGGAAACTGAATGCCAAAGTCTCGGAAATAAAACAAAAGTCTCGGAAACAAATATCAAAAGTCTCGAACCCTTGAAATAAGTCTTGGAAACGAGTAAATAAGTCTTGGAAATAGAAAAAACAAAAACAAAAAACAAAAAAAGGTCCCATCAACACTCCAATGAAGTTTCCTGGACTGTGTAACTCAACCTAACTACCTCAACAAATTTAACAATGGAAGATTCAAAACCAAAACAACACAAGAAATGAGATTACCTTAGTTTGATTTGTACTCAAACGATGAGGAGAAAAAGATGGACTTCGATTTTCAGTGACCACAAGTTGGAGAAGGAGATGAACTTCAAATGAGTTGGAGAAGAAGATGAATTTCAATTTCAGTTTACAGAACTTTTAAAGTTAGGGAGAAGTAGATTTCAGACAACATAAAAGTAAAAGAAAAGTTAAAAGTAAAAAATATAATAAAAAAATATGTAAAATAAGGATATTTTTAAAAGTCACTTACTTTGGTGCTTTTAAAACTTAAGTTATTAAAGTAATGATAGTCTTGAAACACCAACTCAATAAAATGATAAAAAAAAAACCCCTGTTTCCACCCAAGTATGGGCTTTTTTACAAAAAAAATAATATTTAGGAATTATTTTTGTAGGAATAAAATTAAATGAAAAACCACCGGCAATTAAAGATCGGAGTATATCAAGTTCAAGTTCATTGATTAGGTTTTCGTAGGGGTGCTTGCCAAAAGAAAAACAAAATTTACATCTTTAATATTTAATAGTTCAAAACAATATAGCAAAGTAGAGACAAGATACAAATCAGATACTGCATCTGCATGCTCTCAAAACAATTGAATGGTATCTCATCTTTGGTTATAAACAACTTTTTATATCATTCACTGCCAGGTCAACAAAACAAACCTTCCATTAATACACATCTGGATTCTGGAATACAAACTGTTATGTTGATACTTGATAGACCACAGAAGAAGCTTCACTGTAATTGATAATAATACTAGACCTAGACCTACCCTTCAAATCAAATTCTTGAATCATCTTATAATCATAGGAGTTACCTATTTCCTGATGTTGACCATGGAGGTAGGACTCTGCCTCCACTATTTTGATCACCCTTCACTGCTGAGCCATTGATTTCAAAATTATAATTGTAATCATCAAAATCTACGTCATCTAAGCACTCAGAATAAACTTCTTGCTCCTTGGAATGAAGAACCTCAGCATTTTGATTTTGAATCTTAGCTATCCTTTTCTTTGATCGAGCTGTGCTTTTAGTGTAGTCATCATCTGCTTCTGTGTATCCATTCGGAGTCCTGTTTTCATCCCTTCTCCTCTTTATAGAATCATTACTGTCATTGCTACCGCTGCTATTTCTGTTGGTCTTGTAGTATTCTTTGATGGTAGCTTCAATGGTTTCTAACAACCGATCCCCATATTTGCTTACCTTGGCCCTACACAAAGCCAAAAATGTTATTAACAGTTTGTCGAGCAATTAGTATATAAACTAACCTCGGAACTTACTTTCCAATGCCATTGATCTCAAGAAGTTCTTCCTTTGTTCTGGGAATTCTTTTGCTCATCTGCTGCAGTGTAGCATTACTAAGCCAAGAGCAAACATCAACTTGTCAAAACATGCCATTTAGCAATTTATAAGGACAAATCATAAGGAGAAGTACTCAACCCTGTACAACTTTTAAATTTTCCAATGAAAGCTCACCCAAAGATATGGTATGCCATGACTCCTTCCCCAGCTTCTTTGACAAGAATTGTTCGAAGGATTCGCAGAGAAGAATATAATTTGGCAGAGAGATTCTGTTGCAATACAAAAGTCAGTTTAGGACAGGCAGAGATCTAAGCAAGCACGAAATGACCAAGTAATTAAGATGCATATTTGAATATACCAAGTCTCCTTCATGTTGAGGTTGGGCTGCAGGACCGTCAGTTCCTGAAGGACTTAACTTGCCAGACATAAGTGAGCCTTTTGCAGGAGTCACTTCAAATTTGCTTAGTTTAGATGCCTTTACAGAGGGGAATCTGCAAATAATCAAAGCATAAATGCATGTCATTGTAACCAATAGGTCAGCTGGTACTTGAAAAAGCATTCTGTTCTGAAAATTTTAGAATTTTTCAAATTGGTATGTGCATTAGATATACAGTTGATGTCAGACAAAAACAAAGTGATGCCAGGGCTAAAGGACCGAGCACACAAACCGCAGACAAGAAGAAATCTTATATATAGGTTCAAGAAAACCGTAAAAGTACTTGCAATTTCAACTTAAAGCAAGAAACTGGTGGACTAAGACATTCAACCTTATTACAATATTCTGCCTGCCGGCACAAAGATTGTAGGCCTTGGATTCATTCACCTGTAAACAAATTAAAATTAAAAAAGAAAATTTTAAAATATAAAAAAAATTGAACATAGAGAATAATTGAGAACTGTTTTCCTTATTCTAACTACAATTATAAAATTTGATGACTTAGCACAGAAAGAATAAGAGCAGCTACAAACACCTTTAATACTGCTGATACAGATCCATAAACATCACTTTTCTTAACTTCCTCTGTAAGGAAATCCTCAATAACAAGATGGCGCAATATGCGGGAGGCTTCACCCTTGGCTAGATGTTTTCCAGCTCCATGCAGGCTCAAAGCCTCATGTCTGTGTCTCTTTACCTAGTTTTGGAATTAAATATGCCATTAGAGAAGACTAGAGAAGACATCATAACAAGGTACCAAGTATATATTTATCTTATACATACAAATTGGCTCAAAGAACCCCGGAAGACTTCTAAAGTATGAGATGATGAAAACTGCTGCCTCATTAACTTCACCAGCTCAACCTAAGCAAGATATAAAAATGTGATGAGACAGGCAAAACAAGGCTTACTATATATTAAAATGAAAACACAAATCCAACATAAAACAGGCCAACATGACAAGCAAAAATATAAGAGAAGAATTTGTATTAAACCAATTGCTTTGCAGTCTCAGTGACATTTTTCTCAACAGAGGCCTTAAACTTGGAACAATTGTCACATGTTTTTTTGCAGTTTGCAGTATCAAATTTTTCTCCAAAATGCACAAGCTGAAGGAGACGTCGACAATCAACATCATTTTCACTATAACTGACCTGAGAAAACGAAAATATAAATTTAACAACATATAAGATTTGAGTTATAAGGGTAATGGTTGCCACAATTGCAATAACTACCTGTTGAATTCCAAAATTAATTCCTAAAGTTTAGGGATTAGTTTCTGTTAGAATATAATCAATTAATTATTGTATAGTTGACTAACTGATTGCTTGATTAGTGTAGTTGACAATTAGCCTAATTGTAGGGATTGTAGATTGATTTCTTTCCTAATTGTATTTCCTCTATATAAACCCTCCTATGTGGAGAAGAATAAAATAAGAAAAAATAGAGTTTTCCTCTCTAAAATTCTTTATAGAGTTTTCCCCTCTATAATTCTTTACTACCGGTATAAGTCTTTTGTATATAAATAAGAAACATAGAATTTTATTGCAAATAAAGATAACAAGTATAAGTTTGAATAAAATACCATACGCAGCAGATTTTCAGTATTTGTCTCTAGTATCTTCCCTGAATTTGCCACATTGGCACGATTAAATCCAGGTGTAAAGGGACTTTGCTCGACAGATCCTTGGCTAATCATATGCTTCACTCGTATCTGCAAAAGAATAAAGCATGTATATGCACACGATAAAGAGAGTAAAAAAAAAAAACAAATAGGGTAGGGCACACGTTAAGAATCCACAAAGTAAATAAAAATAAAATAAAAAAAATTGGCATATATTCTTTCAATACATCAATGCACAAATAAATGAGTTTTTTATTCACTTTTTGGATCATCAACACAATCTAACAAATAAATATAGAGAACGAGAATGCAAGAAAAAAAAAAAGTGAATAAAAGAAATGTTTAACTTGAAGGATGTTTGGCATAATGAAATGTCAAAATTAGAGAGTTAAAAGAAATTAACAGGATGCAATAGTTTGACTAGAGTAACTTACATAGTCACTGTAACTATAGTATAACACACAAGATGATCGCTGACCATCTCGACCAGCACGACCACACTCCTAAACATGGAAAAGTGCAATAAGATTAAAAAATAATAATGAATGTTTTAACTAATTTTACTCATTTGTATCTCAAAACTCAATTCTTAACTAAGGAAGATCACATTTTTCAAAAGTAACAAATCCTTCTCACTTAATACCTGATGGTAACCTTCGATAGATTTTGGAAGGGAATGATGAATTACAAAGCGGACATCTGGCTTGTTGATACCTGAAAAATATCTGATTAAATATATAATTGATTCCAATATATCTACTCATGCCACCAATCAGCAACAATCATTGATACCCATTCCAAATGCCACTGTAGCACAAATTATATTAATTTCATCTTTGCTCCACTGCTTCTGAGTAAAAGAGCGTTGTGCAGGATCCATGCTACCATGGTAGAAAGCTGCTTTGTGTCCACATTCCTGAACAATGAACATTCTATCTTAAGCAAGCATAAAATGAAAGTATATAAATGAAACATTAATTCCAAATCCGTAACAAAGGTTTTCTTGGTGTACAAATTTTAGCTCTAAGCCTCTTACCCCGACCAGCAAATTAACAGAAGAGGAGAAAATATTACTAGTTTACAAGTTAACAGAAAGAAACACCATGCTACAAGATTTAAGTTTTACACTTCATAGAAGATGATATGACAAAAATAACCTTTATCGTTGACAACAAAGACCCTATTTTGATTTTTCCAATTGACAACTTCTAAACTGAAGAGAAAGAATCGATTAAATTTATAATTATTAAAGGGGAGGGAAAAAAATAACAAGGTCTGAAATATCCTATGAACCATCAACCATTGACTGAAAAAGGAAGCAACGCCACACGCTCACACAAGTTTTTGTGTTTGTGTGTTGCATGCAAACATATATACCAAAACATCAGTGATTAGCCTAAACGCAATCTCATTTAAGTCCAAAGATATGGTTCTCAATGAATTATTAACAGCCAAGCTATCATTCTTGTCATAATTGCATTGCACCCATATATTTCATAGATATTGATTCTCTAACTAATATTTTAATTACTCAGAGCTTCTATAGAACTGATGCACCCTTAGACTACTAATTACATATAAATTCTGGAATCGAATCCTATTATTGATTTTGCATTTCAGCAGTTTCCAATTTTCTTATTCCATTTCACAATGTGCAACACACAACCAGAAGTTATACAATAACTTGTTATCTATCCAATAATGCATGGCATCTGGTAACATGTAAGCTTGAATTTGAAGCATTGAAAGCTGTTTTATAATTATTAAACGATGAAAGTTGGTTTGCCAAGAATATAATCCAAGCCTCATGTTAAAAAGTGAGAACCCACAGTTTGACTTTCATGCAAACAAAATGTAACTATTGACATTATTATCTGCCCTTCCCATGATCCTTTTCATCATCATTCAACTTTAGAATCCCATACAAGCAAGGATACAAACAATCATAGAAACTTTAACCAACAAACTGTAGACAATCATGATGCTCATTGCCCCTTGAACAACCACTTATTGACAAGTAGCACCAAAACAATGAATATAAGATCAAAGCAACATTCATTTAATCTATAATTTAGACTTATCATTTAAAAAGTTGAAATAATTTCTGAATTATGATATGACATCTTTCAAATAAGGCAGAGAAGGCACCCATAAGGAAAACCAACCTGTAGCTTGTCAGCAACTTTTTCACAGTCATTTCGGGAAAGACAATAAATAATTCCACATTCATCAAAATGGTTTTCTTTAATGAACTTGTCGATGTCATCCAGACATTTCTTCGTCTTGGGTATAACCGAATACCTGCAATCTTCACAATGAGTGATGATCTCAACATTCAGGGACAGTTCGCTTTAGTTTGAAACTTACAACAAATTCGGCCGATTAAAACTTTGTCGGAAAATAATGCAGTTAACAAGACCAAGAGCTTGCACAACATCTTCTTTTACACTGGCTGTCGCAGTAGCTGTTAAAGCTAACACTGGAGTATTCGGGAACTTCTGTTTCAAGATACCAAGACCCTGGACATTTTACAAAGTAGCTTGCCGTTAAATATAAGTAATACAAATCTATGGCAGAAAATGAAAAAGAATTTAAGACCCCCAACCTGGTAATCTGGTCTAAAATCATGTCCCCACTGACTAACACAATGAGCTTCATCAATAACAATCCTGGCAAGTAACTCACGGGAATTTAAACTTTCCAAGTGTCTCAACAGAACATCACTTCTGCAATTAGACGGCAAAATTTTGAAAAATTTAGCACCTCAAACGAATCAAATATTATAAATATCAACTTCTCATAAGCATATTGCTTTATTTTTTTTGTATAAATGACACAAATTGGTGCATTCGGTCTTTCACATTCTACATGTTCATGCATGATGATCAAAAAAAAAAATTTGACTTTGTTTATAAGGTTAAAAATAATTATGATCAATACCCCACAGCAACAGTTTAAATTAATCATCAGTCTTCACTATGGACATTACGGCCCTGGGATTGAAGGGAGAGGAGAAAAAATTCTAGATTGACCATCACTTCTAGCAAAATTACACCCACATTGATCTTGTATTGGACCTTGTTTATTGGCAAGACAAAGACAACAGAACTTATAACCAAATATTGTTTGATCAACCCAGTTCAGATATAATCTGGGTCAGGAAACATGAATCAAATTCTCGGCCTGCCCTTTTTTCAGATATATTATCTCATCTTGCATTATTACAAATGTTAATTGTCTCCAAATGAGTCCCTTATAATCAAGTTGTCCATATCTAGAGCTTCTCTGATTTCAAATCAATACTAGCCAACTATTGCTGCAGCTGTAATTATTGGAATGCTGATGAATGATGTTTGCATAATTACTACTGATAAAAGTTAACACTCACTTGGCAACTTTCTCTGGCGTGACATATAACAGCTTGTATTTACAATAATCAGAATTGAGTTCTCTTAGAATCTCCTGTTGTTCAGTCCACTCCATATTGGCATTTAGGTAAGCAGCAGGTATATTAAACTATTGGACAAACAAAAGGGGGAAAAATATCTGTTATTAGATGTGAAGCTGGTAGATAATTCAAATTAAAACAAGCAATTGACTAAATTGGTAACAAAGTAAACATTACCTGAAATAGGTGCATTATTTGATCTTGTATAAGTGACACGAGAGGAGAAATTACCAATGTGATCCCCGGACAAATTATAGCGGGAAGCTACAAGAAACGAAAAATGGAAATGAGTAAGATCTTATAGTTTGAAGCTTACAAAGGATTATATTCTAGAATCAAAAAATAGCAAACTCAAAAATAAAGTTTTGCCAATGACAAAATGCACTTCAAAAATTTTGCCACAAACAGTTTTAAATCCTGCTACTAACTAGTCTAGAATGCCATATGGCATTAATAATTTTGCTAGTCAGAAGCTGAACCAACAAATTAAGCATGATACATAAAATGACCACATAAGGTCAGCAGATTACTGAGACAGGTGATAAAGCTACTAAATGTTGTCAAAACAAAACCACAGGGAATGAATAAAGATTATTTACCTGATAAGTCAAGCTCTTTCCTCCTCCAGTTGGCATTAAGACAAAAACATCATGTCCACTCATTGAAGCATTTATGACCTCTCTTTGATTAGGGCGGAATGAGTGGTTTCCAAACACTTTCTTGTTGTTGGCCTGAAAGTTGAAGCAGCAAAACCATAATCAGGACCGGTAATGCAAATAGATAATTAAAACATCTCAGATGCACACCTCGAGCTTTTTTGTCCATGGGAAATCCCCACTGCTCCATTTTGGGTCATTTGAACCTTCAATATAATTAACTTCAATAATCTTTGGAATGTATGGTTCCCTCACAGGACATGATGAAACACCAAATCTATCTACAGAAGATAATGATACTGATGGCAAATTCCAGTTCTCATACCCTCCTGATTCATTATGTGAGTGGACCTGTGAACCAAATCTCATAGGATCTATCCTGTGTGCAGCTGCTTGAGGAGTTTCATATTGAAAAGTATGAGTTGCTGTGGATGCAGAAAAATGTGACTTTTGTCTTTCCACATCACAAAGATATCCCTCAAGTTGCTGAATCTGCTTATTCAGCTGCAACCTAATGAGCATATGCACATTCATAAAACACAAATCAGAGTTTTTAACTCTAATTCCTAAGAGTGCCGAGTGTTGTACAAAATAAAGACGATGAAAATATTAAAGATTTATAGTACTCAACTAAATTATTGTGGTTCAAACACTGTTACTCTTTTCTCTCTTGTTTCACTGTATATTGGGTCATTCACATCACTTCTGCCTCTAAAATGTTCTACATTTTACTTTCAGATGTGAAAGGAACACTAACAAGAGAATAATGGTGAAGAGAGCGAGGAGCGGAACCTGTCTTGTCGAAGCTTTTCTATCTGAGCAGGACTCAGGTCAGCATTGTCAAGCAGTTCATTTGATATGGCAATCAACCTGTCCTTCATCTCTTGTATATGACCAGTTGCTTCTGGGCAAAGTCCTAGCTGTTATTAATCTTCAGAATTAGGCACAAGAAACTAGAAGCACATTAAGAAAGAATTACAATGGGGAAAAATGCAAAAAAAACATGCAAACCTTGAATCCATGATTACAGTTTGAACACAATTCAGGTGTCAAACAAGCATCGTCTTGCCTACCAAATTTATCATTGTCAGCATTTGGTGTTATGGGTGGAAGCTTAGAAATTGCTGGTTGAGGGGTGCAAGTTGATTGGTAGTGTTCCATGACAATTTGGTCCACATCAATATTCTGAAGGAAAACACAAACGATGCTCAAGAGTCAAAACTGATCAATGCTCAAAAAACAACAGTCATTTACAAAAAGATAATACACCAAAAGGTTTGGCTTTAGATGGATGGAAACCATGGGAGATGGGACCTCATTCACAGCTTTACCCAAAAGGATTTCTAAGTAACATCAAATCAGTAGTTAGAATGGACCGAAAAAAGCTCCAGTCTTATCAAAATGAGTACAATAGCAAAACAGTATTTACAATTTGAAATTTTAAATAAAATTCGAAACTGCAATTATTTGGAATGCATTGGCAAAGTCAAAACTGTTTTCAGATGACTACATCAAACTAATTCAAAGCATAACTGTAACTCTCCCAATCTGAAATTCTGAATGACTTCTGATCAAGTTGAACTGCATTCTCTTGGTTCATGTTAAACCAATATTTGATTTGACTAAAAATCCTAGTAATATGAGTTACCTTGAGTATTTCATCATCATCAATGTCATCAGCCATAACTTCTGCAGACTTGTTTATTTGGGTAGTATGCATAGTGTTATTGCTGATTGATTCATCAAGAAACCTCCAATGAGTTTTGTTGACAACTGATGTTTTACTCCCATTTTGTCCCCCAAGATCCTTTCCAGTTTCTGCCGCTCTATCATAATGTGATGGAAGAGAGCTACCCATGTGCCTTGCAGATTCACCAACCTTTACATTTGTATTGTTATGGTTTTGATGTGTATGCATAGGTTCAGAGTGTTTACTAACGTCAGATGAGCACTGTATGGTACTTCTTCTGCTGATATCATGTGAAGAGTCATCATTAGCTTTCTTAACTGGAATACTAACTCCAGGTCTGATGTAGTTCCTGGAAGATATCTGAAGACTAGAAAGAGTGTGCCAGGCCTGCCAAAAGTATTCCACTCAAAAGTAAATTTTAATCAAAAAATATAATATCTCTGAGTCTCCATGAACCAGATATATGTTATAAGTAAAAGACTAAATCAACTCCAAATATATAAATATAATATCTGCCTGTTTGCATGTTTTTAAGCAAATGAACATCCTGAATGGAAAATTTTGTGGAAGAAAAAGCAAGGTAGGACATGTTATATGCGGTAGAAAATTAAGAAGTAAAAGGACAAGTATGAAGTATCATTAAGGAAACTTAACTATTTAAATTGACAACAGGTTTACTTAGTATTATATAATTAATATGGTTAAATGATAACCATAAAAATGCAGCACACAGAATTAAATATTCCTTATAAATTCTTATCACAGTTTACCTTTTCAACTTCTGCAATCCGTAAACCTTGAAAATTTTGAATTTGACAGGCCATGAACCTTAAAGGCATGAAAGAAACCTTTGTTAGAGGAATCAATAACTCGGTTAAATATGGATGTAAGAGCTCAGATACTTCTCAATTTAATCTAAGATCACATATCAAACAAAAATTATATTACTAAATATCAACTGAAAGCAAATCAGAAAACTAAGTGTGTACTAGTTAAACAATCAAGCAACAATAACCTCAAATTCAACAGAAGCAGTAAAAGGTTGTTTCTTAAGTGACAATATCATGCTCTAATCATTGGTAAAGAAGCAAATTGAGCATAAAGTAAGGTCGTGCAACAGAGAATAAGAGAATAAGATCAAGTTCTCTATGCCATAAAACCACAATCAACAACAGAAACTGATGTCCACTTGCAAAAGTGATATCATATGGAGTACAGCAAGCATACAGTCTAGTTTCTGTATATTAATTTACAGTACCCAGTTCTACACCAAAACGAATTTATATTCACAGAATTTGACTAAAAAGCTAAATAAAAATAAAATTGTTCTGTGCTACATAATGAAAATTCATACAATAAACGTAACTGTAATATACCTTGGACTCATCGCTCCTACAGTACGAGGTTTTTGTGTTTCTAAGGAGTAAAGAAAATTCGAATTCAACAACTTATCTTGGCGCGAGAAGTTATCAAGTGCACTTGCATGTTGCAACCAATTAACTTTAGGAAGCTTTTCATTGGACCTTTGACCTTCACCTGAATTACTCCAACTTCAATATCAACTGCAAACCATTAGCCAAACGATATAAAAACAAAAAATAAAAATAAAAAATCAACAAGAGACAGTTGCCACACTTACTTTGTATGGCTTTTTTCAGTCATTGGTTAACGAATTTTCCTACTTCCGATATATATATCCTCATGTTCAATACCCGTATCCATCTGCCATAACCTGTTCCAAAAAATCTCATTAGTACCAATAATTAGAAAGAAAAAAAAATTGAATTTCCAACTCCTAGTTAAATTTAAAAATAACAAATCATTCAAAGGTACCCACATAAACAGGAAATTTATATATCAGTTTACGAGATTCCTGCTATTTAACGAAATGGGTATGGGCAATCAGCGAGAATCCAATAATGAAGCCCTAAAAAATTGGAAATCAATAATCGAAAGCAAAGGTTGTATTGTAACTAATAAACGCTTAACAGTGAAATGAAGGAAAATAATAAAACGGGTTGTCGTGAAACCCTCGAATGTGGAGACAGAAAAACCTATGTATTATGAGAGTGATTATGTGAAGAGAAACCCTAGAAATGAAAAATGAGATTGATTTGAAATGGAAATTACTTTACAGACCTTAAATTGAGGGGTTTAGAGGAAAGATGGTGTGGCCGAGAATGTGAGAGTTTCGGGTCGCCAGGGGTGGACGAAATGAGTTGAGAGAGACGGTGAGGTTTTCAAAATATAGCGCGGCCTTGTGTGGCGGGATACATCTTTGTTATTTTGCTTTTGGAGTACTGATGAAATCAACGGTTCAAATTTAATCATCCACGGTATCTATAAATTAAGGGTGTGGATATTGTCACACATAAAAATAATTTATAGACCCATATTTTATTAAAAAATTTATTTATAAAAATATCCCAATACAAATGGATCAATAAGGATAAATTATTTTAATTAAAAACTAAATTTAATATTATGTACACCCATTATTTATACTAATCATATCTTCAACTATATTAAAAAAATAATAATAATAAAATAAAATAAAAGAAACAAATAAATGAATTATAAAAGCTTACGATAAACGCTAATTTTTTTTTAATAAAATAAACAAGAACATGTGTTGCATTGACAAGAAAAAAAAGGTAAGGAATCGATATTGATCGGAAGCAAGCAATTGATTTGCTTCCAAAATAACATAATGCAAGAAGTTCCAGTTAATTTTTATCGTAAGTTTTCTCCAAATCAGCCTTGATGGCCATCTGCACACTTTCTTTCTTTTTTTTTTTTTTTCTTTTTTTGACAAAAAAATCTCATTTTTTTGTGTAGGGGCTCATCTAACATTCAAACACTCAAATAAATCATAAAAAAGAAAGAAACATCTGTAAATAACCAATAAACAAGATTGTTAGGAGGGTGTATTCAATTAGGATTCTTGAGGACATTTAAAGACATTATAAATCCTGGTGTATTCAATTTGGACATTTAAAAACTTTAAAAGAGTCCATATGAATCCAGTGGTATTCAATTAGGATTTCTATGGACTTTTAAAGAATCCTTCTAAATCCAGGTGTATTGAATTGAGACTTTAAAAATGTCTAAAAGAATCAAGGTGTATTCAATTAAGACTAGATTTTAAAGAATTTTCTTAGGTCATAGATTTTGATGGATTTTGGTGGACTTGATGGTGAGAGATATAAATATCAAATGTCATAACATGTCTAGCCTTCTCCCCAAAGATTTTGGTGGATTTTGCTCTCCCTCTCTCTCTCAAAACATAAACGAAAAGCACTAATATGTAAAAATTAAAAAAACCGATGCATGTGAGAATAATAAGCTTCCATCCCCAGCATGTTCTTTGAATTAGAAAGGAAAAAAAAAATCGAGTTCAAAAAGAAAACAAGCCACATACAATAATAGAATATGTTGCAGTCACATAATTATATATATTTTTTTTTTGAACAAGCAAGTGTAAACACATTTGTTATTGCCCAATATAAGAAATATAATCAGAGTAGTATACAAAATCAAATTATTAACTATCTCTAGTCATTGCTATAACCAAATAAAAAAAAAAAAAAAAAAAAGTTTTTAAATGCTGTAGTCCAAGATATCAAAATTTCGTACACAATATCATGCACCAAAATTGCCACCTTAAAAGCTAAAAAAACATCTAGGAACTATGGTAAGTAATCTTCCTATTGTACATTTCCAAATCAAGCAAAAACCAATCACATGTCAACCTGATTCAAAAAATTTAGCCTTAGCTCCGGACACCAGCGTCATTGTTGTCAAAAGAGTATCTGCATTTATTTTTATGACCATAAAAATGATGAAGCAAGGCAATTTGTGACCAACGGAAGCCAGAAAGTGTTGTGAATACAACGAACGCTTGCAACTTATTTTTCCCAAATAGAGCCGCTACATTTGCTAAGAACAAAATATAAATTATATTGCACGAGTACAAATCTTACTACGTGCCAAAACTGCACAAAACGACACCAAAATAATATGTAGAGCCTTCAATCAAACACCAAAAGGCTCACTCTTTATTAGCATTTTATTTTAAAGAAAAATAATTTATCTGCACTTCATGGAAGCAGTGCCTTTACGCAGATAAGCCTTAGCCAATTTTAGATTCAATTCAATCGCTTTGTTTGCATCAGCCAGACTATATATATACGCAAATATAGATTGACTGGTGTATCAAATTTTGCTCATTCCAACTTCAAAGGTTTTTTTGATAATTAGCTATAATTAGCTTACTATTGATAAATCAGAGATAACAAATCCATGAAAATCCTTAGATGTCTAAACAAATCCATAAAAGTCTGAGATAGATGTTTAAACAAATCCATAAAAGTCTGGGATGTCTAAACAAATCAATGAAAGTCCATGTGGATTTATAAAAATCTATAGAAATCCATGAAAATCTGTCACTTAAAAAAATGTCTTTAAATGTCTTCAAGAATCCTAATTAATCCTAATTGAATACACCCCCCTTAGTCAAAACTGATCGATTCACTTCCGCCAAGCATTAAGCTTTTTTTTTTAATTGGGTGTGTTAATAATTTAAGAGGGTTTATTTATAAAATATATTAAAATGAATACACTCATTTCAATAAGGGTACTATTGGTATTAGGATAGATGCTTATTAGTAGTGTAATAATGTGTTGGCCCGGCACGGCCGACAAATGGGCCATGTCATGCTGGCACATTGACATGGTATGGCCTGCTTAAAAAATAAAAATAAAAATAAAAAAATAAAAAATAAAAAACTTAAACAACTTATATACAAAATAATTTTTTTAACTTAAAAAAATATTTATTTATTATTTTAACTTATGGTAATAACTTATATATTATATTAACTTATTTATTATTTTAATCTAATAAAATAATATGTAAGAAATAGATCAATTTATTTAAAAATAATAATTCAAAGAGTAAATAAATATGTAAGAAATAGATGAATTATTTAATATAAAGTGCGTAAGTCAGATAAAAAATATATTGGTAAAGAAATGAATTTTATTTACTTATTCAGATTTCAGTATTACATGATTGCCTCATTAAAAACCTTACCAAGAAAAACCCAACAGAATAAAAAAACTTGGTAAGGGATAAAGAGTGCAATTGAATTACATTTTACAAGTACATATATAATTAAAATTTAAAAAGAATGCAATCGATTACTTTTCAGTTTTCAGCCATCCTCCTAGTTACTGCCAGAACCCACATCGACGTATAAGTTGGCGAAATTTTGAATTACTTCTTCGTCCTTCATTTGATGTTGCATCCCCACTCAAGCATGCTCCCAATCCTAAAGGCATGTTAATACCTCCACCATCTTAGGAGTCAAAGAGGTTCTTCTTGATTCAATGAAACGTCCACTTGTAATGATTACCTGCTATGAAGAAACAATGGACACAAGGATAACAAGTACGCATGCTGTAAGTTCCTCAAGTTTGATTGGCGTATTTCAATGCCAAACCACATTTGGGGTTTGTGATGTAAGGGTAGACCTGGCACGGTTCCGGTTGGAACCGCCAGAACCTGAACAGGAGGAGCCGGTTCTGGTTCCGGTTCTATGATTTGGTCGAACTGGCGGTTCGAACCGGATTGGAACCGACGGTTCCGGTTCGGTTCGAACCGCCGGTTCACACAATTTTTTTTTTTTTTTTCTATAAATACCACCCCCCCCCCCCCCCCCCCCCCCTTTCATTTTTCCTCACACCAATTTCTTCTCAATTCTCTAATTCTAATTTCTCTCCAACACTCTCAAGTCTCCAAGTCTCCAAGTTTCCAAGGTTTTTAATATTTATTTCATTTTGTAATTGTTTTGAAGACGGTATTCAGTTTTGGTAAACAATGAGTATTATTGAACGGAATAGAGAACACAAAGTGTCAAACTCTTTAGTAGAAAAATTGCCGTTGACAACGAGTGAATAGAAAAAATTTGCCTCAAAAAAAAAAAATTTGCGGTAAAAAAATTTGTATACATGCCTTAAACTTTGAAAGGCCATAACGTTGTGCTCGAATGTCCGAATTGGGTGATTTTTTTTTTTGAAATCGCATAGAATGATGCAAGGAATCCAATGGGAGCAAGCCAGAGGGCTTGTGGCCACTTTTCGAGCCCCAAAAACCCCTTTTTCATAAAAAAAAAAAGTTTTTTTAAGTGTCGTGTCCATTTCGAACCTCGTTTAAACCTAGTAAGAAACCTTTTCCTCTCGATCTGACACCACACCCGTGCCCGTCTTGGTCCGGAGAATTACTTTAAAGTCAGGCCTCGTGTAAATGGACACGTTTTAAAATAAATCTTTATACTACTTATAGTTTTTGTTTCAATTATTATACTAGAATTGAATGTGGTTTCATTGGTTAGGGTGTTATCATTTTTCTTTTGCAACCATGGTTCAAGCATCCATAAGAACCCATAAATTGTCATTTGTAATTTTATTTTATAATTTAATTTAATTTTGTAATTTGTCATTTATATAACCCATAAATTGTTAATTTAATTTTGTAATTTGTCATTTTACTCATTTATATATTTTATTTTATTAGAGAAGTCTTTTTTTGTTTGTAAAAAAAAAAAAAAAGAGGTTCAAAACCGCCAGTTCCATCAAACCACAGAACCGGAACCGGACCGGAACCGTGTCACCTCTATGTAAGGGTAGTGTAAGGATTCCCTTTAGTTGATTGGCTTATTTCGTGGGCAAACCACATGTTGGGGTTTGGTTGTAAGGGTAGTCTAGGTGATTAGTTGAAGATCAAAGACCCTTTCCAAGACCTCAAGAGGACAAGCACCAAAGGTATATATCTTGTGCTTACTTTGCCTTGAAGAGATATAGTTGCACACACACACAACATGCATAACTCTTATTCTTGAATGTTGTGTTTATATTTTGTGTGCATTGTGCTTTATTGATTATTCAATATCTCTTCTTGCATTAAATTGATTGCATCTTGTTCTATGAAATGCCATGACATGATAGGCATTATGATGCATTCAATTCCCACACTTGCACTTCATGATTAGTATTAAGTGTGGTATACTTCGTTTCCATTTGTGTGATCAGAAACGTCCGCGCTTGCACGATGGTGTGCATGTCTTAGCGCGATGGTTGACCACTTGAGAAGGTCTCATTCTTCTCTTGGATAAGTGGTAGTTTTGGTTTGGTTGTTTGGAGTAATGTGTCTAGTTTCAAAAGATTGAATTTCAATGTTTTTTCAAAACTGACCTTTGTATGGTCTTGTGACCATAACTTTTTGTAAAAAGATTTAAATTGAGTTTTGTAAAGTTCTAGACAAACTAGACACCCATACCTTTCCAACGGTATATTATTCATAATATTTCATGACCGTTTGGATTAGTTTTGAAATCTCCAAAGTGACCACCAAAACAGGGCAACTATGTTGTTGTCCGTTTCTGACCTTTGGTCACTCTATTGACCATAACTTTTTCTACAGACATTGAAATGTCATTCCATAAATTGGAGTAGAAAGTAGACATCCATACCTTTCCAACGATATACATATGAAAGGTTTCGATGTCGTTTGGTCATGTTTTGAGGCACTTGAAGTTGAAGCTGATGCACTGTCGCGCCCATTCCGCTGTTCACCCGCCCTACGTAGAGCGGGCACCTAATTGATTTTTCAATCCGCCCTACACCGGCCCAAAATCTGCCCTATGTAGAGCGGTTTGCGCGGAAACTTTTTGGAAAATTTCCAAAACGACATAGCTTCAATTGGACATCATATATATATGCCTTTTTGATCTTAGGTCACAAAAATGACTCAATAAACTCATATTTTTGATTGAGAGGATTTTCAAAGAGAGTTTTTTCATCAAGAACTCATCTTTGATCATCCAAACCCATTTCCACATGCATAAATCATCATCTAAGCATCATCTAGGATCATCTAGCATGTGCTAATGCATGGGTCTTCTTCAACACACATGGTATGATTTGTTGAACACTTTTATCTTACATAATTAGTGTTTCTACTTGTCAATTTTATCTCATTTATTACTTGTATGTTTTAGATTAATTTCTACATACATGATTGAGATTATGTGTTGATTGGGTTAATTTTTCATAGCTTATTTGATTAGATCATTATTGCCTAAAAGCTATGCCATAAACATTCTTGTGTGATTTATTGATAACTAGGTTGATAGATTGTTTTTTAATCAACTAGTTATTCTTTTGAATGTTTGTGGGTTATTTGTGATAGCTTTGTATCTAGGATTGGTTATCCTTTACTTAGCTAAAGTTGTATGCCATGACATATAGCTATATGTGATATCTAGGATTGATTATATTGTCATCTTATAATCCTAGGTAAGCATCTAGAGTACCCTAGCTCTTATTGCAATATTTGGATATCATTGCATATTCACATAGGGTTGTGCATCTCTTTTGAGAGATTTAAGTCTTATGTGATTGACCGGGATTAGGTCGAACACCGGGAATAGGTGGTCACATAAGCAATTGGACTAGAGCCACTTTTAAAGGCCCGAGTGGTAGAAGTGGGGGGTTATTGACCAGAGTGTTAGACGATGTCTACATAGGTTGTAAACTCCATTTCAATTAGTGGATTTCGAGGTTCGAGTGTGGCTCACTAAACAGCCCGTGGTTTTTCCCAGTGGTTGGGTTTCCACGTAAACATCAAGGGTTATTTAATTTCCACATCTTATTACACTTGTATGTATTTTTGACTTGCTAGGGGTATTTTCGTAAAATTGACATGCACGCGAAAATTTGGTAATAATTAGATAAAATCTATTCACCCCCCCCCCCCCCCCCCCCCCTAACTTTATAAGGTAAACACACCTTGAGAACTTTCAGGTAGCTTAGACATTTAAATGTTGATGATCAAGCTCAACAAAGGCACTCTCAAGACCTCAAGATGACAAGCACTTCAAAGGTAAAACACTTATGCTTATTTGCATTGAAGAGATCTTAGTTGTACACACACACAACTCATGCATTTCTATACTTCGTGTATATTGTGTTTTTCATGTATGTGCATTCATGTTCTTAACTCTCTTCATGCATCTAATCATTGCCATGCCATAAGTACCTTAAGAATGCATGATTTTTCACTTAAGCTTGCTTGGCCAAGGAGACCGCTGTTGGCTTGGGCAGCGGTCGCCATAGCGGTAAGATTACTATCTCAGCCGCTTCTTGACCGTAGGCACAGGGGTTTGCGTCCAACGCATACCATTGTCATAACCGTTGTGGAAGCCACAGTGGTCAATGCAGCGTTTTGTTGATCTGATTGCATTTAAGTTCAATTTTGTGGATACCGCTGTGGCTTTGGTAGCAATACCCGCAACAGTCGACCCTTGTTTTGTCAAAATGGAGTTGCATCATTATGGACACCTATATATATATATATATTGCTTTCTCTTTAGGTCGTCCCAATGACTAAAAAAATCATATTTTTAATTGAGAGCACTTTTTCAAAGAGAGAAATTCATCCAATAATTCATCTAAGAACTCATCTAAGAGCTCATCTTTGATCATTCAAACTCATTTTTATGTGCATTAAACATCATCTAGGATCATTTAGGATGTATCTATGCACGGATCTTCTTCAACACACTTGACTTAGTAAGTTGAACACCATCTTTTCATATTTGTGTTCTTACTTAGCAAGAAATCTCATTTTTAACTTGTATTCATTTAGATTATATTATATTTACAAGATTGAGATTATTGTGTTGATTGATTGAGTTAGTTTGTGATAACTAGGATTACAAGTTTATATATCATCTAACTAATTTATCTCATTGATTGATTGAGATTGTTTGTGATAGTTATTGTATCTAGGATTGGTTATCCTTTACATAGTTAAGTTGTATGCCATGACATATAGCAATATGATATCTAGGATTGATTTTATTGACATCATTTAATCTCTAGATAAGCATTTAGTGTTGCCTAGCATTAATTGTATTTTGGATATTTCATAATATTCACATAAGCTATTGATCTCTTCATTGAGAATTAAGTCTTGTGACTAAATTGTTTAGTGTGCAAGCAAGTGGTCTAGGTTTGCTATTAAAGGCCCGCAGGGTAGTAGTGGTGGGTTAGTGACCGATAATGGTTTAGGGCAACCTAGGTTGTAAACATCATTATAAGTAATGGATTCAAGGATCGAGTGTGGCTAGCTGAATAGCTCGTGGTTTTTCCTTGTTGAAGGTTTCCACGTAAAAATTAAGTGTTCTTTAATTTTTGCATTAAAACTTGATTTTATTGTTTGTTGAATTGGGGTTAATTTTGTAATATTGACTAATCCAAAAAATTTGGTCATAATCAGATTAACAACCCATTCACCCCCCCTCTAGGTTGTTTTAGACGCACACTTATATTCTTTTGACATGCTTGGCATGACCCGCTTCCTTCGCTTGCCTAGGCGGGCCAGGCGCCTAGGCTCGGCCCAAATTTACACCACTAGTGCTTATAGTAATATATGGAGGTCTAAAATTTTGTGCGCCTAATAAAGGGAGGGAAGAAAGTTGTAAAGAGGTCTAAGATTTTTTTTGGTGAAAAGAGAGAAGTTCAAACCTATGAAGAGATAGAAAACTTCAATAGGAATTCAAGTTATTAAAATTGATGAGAAGGTAAACCTAGGAAGTAAACAATCATGCGGATTGGTCACTTTGAGGGTGTACTTTTATCCAACTAGTGAAAGATGGTGTTGCTCGGAAGTGGTTGAATGGTTCAACCCATGGATGTTTCTTCTTCGAAGGTTTACCACGTAAAAATGATGTGTCAAATGTCTCTATCCCTTACTCTTATATTTGTGTTTATGTGATTGTTGAATCTTGTTTAGTTCATCGAATCTCCATTTTCTTATAAATAAGATTGTTGTAAGGAAAGAGAAGCAAACATTCTTCTAGGTCAAATTATATATATCTCTTGTATTTGTTAATAGTAGATATAGTTTTGTATAATTATACATTCTCTTGTATTTGTGAATATTAGAGATTAATATATATATAGGGTTGCCCTTAGGTGCAACGTTACATGATGCAACATAAATTTTTTTTTTTTTTTTCACTGTGATCATGTCTTCGTTGGTACAACCACATCAACAAATATGCGATTGCATGTTCTAACATGCAATCACAATAATTTAATTATGTGATTACATGCAATCATATGTGATCACATATTGTTGCATCATGTAATGTTGCACTGAAGAATAGCCCATATATATATATAAGTTTGAGTAGATTTATGTGTTAGTTAAATATCTTCACTTGCAAGTTATAAAATTTGATTGACATACTTTATTGAAAATGATTTCAATAGTCTATATTTGCTTTCTTGATTACAATGTGTGTTGATTCAAGCTATCTAGATGGACAAATTTATGTTTGTTTCAAGGGATTGAAAAGAGATTTAAAACCTATTCAACCACCCCCCCCCCCCCCCCCCCCCCTCTCCCCCTTCTAGGTTAGCTTTTGACAATTTAAGCATGCTTGTATTTTTCAATTATTATTAGAGCAGGTCGTTAGAAGACAAGCAACATGATCTGGGATACATTAACAGAAATTTTTGAGTTTTGGAGTCATGGTTGCTCTAAAGGATACAATGACCGAATGTGCCTCTAACTCTAGGCCACCTCTACTTAAGAGCTACAACTATGGCTTTTGGAAACCCCGAATGAAGGTGTATATACGCTCCATCGATGAAAGAGCATGGATGATGGTTGAAGAGGGTTACTTCTCTCCAAACAAAATGCTTGAGGATAGGTCAGTTGTTCTTAAGCCTAGAAGTGAGTGGTCTACTAATGAGTTCGATTCGGCTAGAGGGCATCATTAGACGATGAATGCCATATTTTGTGGTGTGGATAGTCACCAATTCACCTATATCCAAAATCTAGAAACTGCTAAGGAAGCTTGGGATGCTCTTTAAGTAACCAATGAAGGAACCTTGGCGGTAAGAAATCTCCAAGTTGGAGTTATCTTAACCACTTTCATAATTAAATGTTGAGGAGTTCTCATCACTCGACTCATCAACATTTGAGTAAACCTCTCATTCAGTAGCTCTCTCATCATCACTCATTGCTACATCCTCTCATACTTCTTCTTCAATGTTAAGGTTCAAGGCATTGTCATCTTATACCTGATGTGAAAATTATGTTTTATTACTAACTCGCAAGTGCACGAATCATGAAGATAAGTATAATGTCAAGTAGAGATTGTTCCTAAGAGGAAAAGTGATCTATCTACTATACTAGTTGTAAACTCTCAAAGAATTTAAAAAGAAAGTAATTGAACGTGCACCTTTCTTCGGATCACTTTACAAACTATTTCACTGGTCTAGTAAAGATCACAAAAATGGATTCTTTACTCTAACCACAGTATAAGAATCTCAACTATTTTTGTTACTCTCTCCTCTTTGTATTTTTCTCTGCACACACACACACACACACACACACACTATATATATATATATATCATGTAACGAACTCACTTCCACACTTAGCCAGAGAGTCCCAATCTCAATAGGACACATGCATTTAAGTTTGTAGTTATTGCACAGGCAGTTTTCTCTAAGTAACTACCTATAGTTATCATCTCATAACTTACTTATGTGTGTGGGCTTGGGTTGGGCTCCATGGATATTTGAGTTTGGACCCATCTTTAAGTCGCGCAATGGAAAATCAAAGAATTAAGATCGATAGGTGATCGCGCTCCAAATGTTCACATTTAGCGCTCCCTTTTCCTATCTTTTGTATACATTTCCGAGCATTTTTATATATTTAATAGGGTGTAAGTAAGTGTTTCAGGGAATTAGGGAAGTTTAGGGACAATTTGGTAATTATGGAGAAATCAGGGGCAAAAGTGTAAAATTCGGGAATATATTGGACATTTTGTGATTTGAGCAGAGTTCAGGGGTATAAATGGTAATTCGCCAGTCAAAGCACAGATCAGCGCCACGTCACCCCCAGAAACGGTGTCGTTTTGCGCCTGCTGCGTCACGCCTGACGTCAGGTCGTCTTCTAGCTGTTGTCGGGTCGACCCGACCCGCCATGACCCGGTTCAAACCCGGTTTTGACCCGACTGACCCTACGACTTCCCGACCGTTTTTTGGCCACTTTTCGGCCGTTTTTCCAGCGGTTTTCTGCCCAGATCGGCAGCCCACATCCCGGCGGTCATGATGGACCCACTTTCAAGCTCCCATGCAAACATTTTCCATGCCATCCAAGTCTCCAAAACTCCATGGTTGTGCAAGCTTCAAGGCCAATTCCGGCGGCCTCTTGCCCGCTTTTCAGACGGTCTAAACTCGCCGGAAGACCGCGGCTTCCGACGGTGGGCAAGAACCCGCCGGCCATGGATACCAAGCTCGCCGACCAGACCGACCTTGGTTTTTGCACATCCAAACTCCTCCCAAACCTTCCCTACTATATATATTCTCCTTTCCCTAAACCTAAACACATCCCTAAATATCCAAAGAAGTAAATTTCACACCAAATAACCTCACATATCATCCATATAGCTTAGAATAAACTCACACCACTTCACTTAGCTTTTAACTAGTGTGTAAGGTGGTTTTCCAGCCACCAATCTCGATCCAAGCCATCTACATGTTGATTCCAAGCTTGGGGAAGCAAGATGAGTGAGCTAGCTTGAAGAATTCTACAACATCATTGGGTTGTCTCTATTGTCTCTCTTATTTCCTTAGTTTGTTGTTAATGTGTAATTAAACATTTATGTTAAGGATTTGGTGTATTTATGTATTATATCTATGAACTAGTTGTATCTATTATTAGAATTGAGCTTTGATTGATATATGCTTGTTAATTAATTAATCCAATTGTTAACATGCAAAATAGGATTTACTAGATTAATGCAAACCTTGCTTAATTTAGTTAACCTCTAATTGAAGTGCTTAATTGTAATCAACTAGTAATTAGGTAATTTGCATGATTCATTAGTCCATAACATATCTCATTATCACTCTTGCATAACTTTGCATTAGTGGTAATTAGTTTAGCTAATTAGTGTAATTTAGTATAATTGTTATTGGTAATTAAGTTAGTGTTTAGATTAGTTAATTGCTAAGGATTGACAAACCTTGGTTGTAGTTAGAATTAGTTAACTTAGTGGTAATTAGATTAAAGGTTTTCTTAGTGTAATCTTAGATTAGTTATTTAAATTGCTTTTGACCATCTCCCTTTACTTTTATTGTATGTTAATAGTGTAAATATATTGTGTATATATAATATATATATATATATATATATATAGTGTGTATATATAATATACGACCTAGGACCGACTTAAGATAAACACCAACATCCTCCGTGGGAACGATACCCATACTCGTAACCACTATACGTGGCCAACGATTTGTATACTTGCGAGAGGGTAAAAACTCGCACGTCCGATCATTTCTGATAGTTTATAGAACTATCGCGTAACCAAATCTGTGGCGATCAAGTTTTTGGCGCCGCTGCCGGGGGAACTAACAGCGTGTTATCTTTAGTTAGTTTTAGTCATATTTTTATTTTCGTTATTTGTAGTTTACTTTTTAGTTTTCATATATTATCTTGTTCGATTTGATCTTTGTTTGTTGGTTATTTTAGGATTCGGATAAACATGGAGAACCTTACCATTGTGCCCGATACTCAGAGACTTATGAAGGACTTTGCTTTTCCGATTATGGGAGCTCAACTGTCAGCGATTCTGTTGAGTGATTTACAACGGAGTTACGAGTTGAAGAGTTCTCATTTCAATACTCTTCCAGTCTTCCGAGGTGAAACGGATGAGGATTCCCTTCAGTTCATGAAGGAGTACTACGATGTCATTACCACCATCCAACTCGGAGAGCTCACGGAAGATCAGTTGAGGATGAGATGCTTCCCTTATTGCATGAAGGATGAGGCAAAGAAGTGGTTATTGGCTCTACCCATAGGATCATTGATTACTTGGGAGGCGGTAGAGACCAAGTTTTTCTCAAGGTACTATCCCTCTTGGAAGACACGAGAAATACGAGGGAAGATAGAAGCCTTTGAAGAAGAACCAGAGGAAGCCTTCAATGAGACTTGGGACCGGTTTAAATTACTCCTTGCACAGTGCCCGCATCACATGTTCCCCTTCGTCCTATTAGTACAGTGCTTTTATGACGGATTGACGGGACTCACACAAGCCACAGTTGACAATGCTTGTGGGGGAGCAATAAGGGAGAAAACCGCCAACGAAGTATTTGCCGTTTATGAGATGTTGGGTGAAAATTCCCAACAACGAAACGGAAGGAATGGTGCTCATGAGGAGAAGGCCGAGACAAAGTTAGCAATGCAATTGGCCGACTTGTCACGAGATATGGAGAACCTCATGGCACACCGTGGGCAACAACCGGTAGTAGGAGAAGTACAATCCGTGTATCCGCATCAACAGTACAACCATCAGACAAGCCAGGATCAAGAATGGCAAGACCACCAGTGGGGCAATCAAGACAACCCCTCATTCATCGAGCAACGGATGATTTGCCTTGAAGAATCCACTGAGAGATTGGCAACTCAAGTGGGGCATGTGGCGGAAAATTACCAAAGGCAAGACAATGAAGATTTTCCGACACAAAGTGAGCAAGTAAATATACTTACCATTCATGGGAATGGTGAGTCAACGCCACAAGAGGTGCTCAAACCGGTGACTTCTCCGGATAGCTCGGATGATTACATGGACAAGCTCCTTAGTATCTTTGAAGATCAACTCAAGAAAGAGGAGGAAAGGAAAGAGGTCCATGAGGAAGAGGATGTTGAGGAAAACGAGTTGATAAGTCTAAGTGTAGACTTAGTATTGAAGATTGCCATGCTTGAGGATGAGAGAGACTCTAAAATGAAGAAAGCACAAGAGCTCTCCATATTGGTGGCAGAACAAGAGGTGGAATTCGCTCAGAAAGCGAGCAGAATGCAAGTGGAGGCAGAAGAGAGGGACAAGGCATTGGAGTCTATGAGTGTGGAACTCGTCAAAAACGACCATGCCTTGAAGGTGTCACAACCAATGAGACGTGACAACATTGTGGAATCAGTCAAAGCCGAATGTCCAATCAAGGCTTTGAAAAAGAAGGGGGCCAAGAGAAAATCACCCAAGAAGCCCCGCACTACCCAGAGTGGAGCAAGCCTTCCGAAGGTTGCCCACAAGCAAGCCAAAGAAACAGAGAAAGACAACCGAGGTAGTATTTCTAATTTTTCTCCTATATGCTATTTTTGCTCTATTAGGGGTCACAAAAAGACCCACTGTGCCAAATATGTTGAATATTGCAAAAATAGAAGCATGCTTAGGGGGAGAGTGAGAAAGGTGAGGAAAGTTTGGATCCGTAAGGACAAACTAGACCAAACCAAAGTGTTGCCTTTCGTTGCAAGAAATGACACACCTAATGGTAAGGTGTGGGTAGTGAAGAACCACAATGGAGGTCATGTTAAATTAGATACACCTTCGAGTTTCCACAAATTGCATGATCACTTTTCGAGTGAATTACGTGTTTCATTACACGTATGAACATATTTCTTTTCGTTATTTTTAGGTTTAGTTTAGTTTAGGAGTCTTGAGTCTATATTCATCCACTTACCATATTGCAAATGTGCTATGAAATGCATGAAAATAGATAGGTTTGGGGGTTTATACTCCCTACTTATAAACTTGTATAGCATATGCTTGTGGTGTTTTTGGTGTTGTTTTGTATGTGTGCAGGGCATGGACTCAAAAAGAAATACCTTGCGCTAGAAGTAACCGCGGGAAGGAACCAGCAGAGCGGAAGGAAAGAACTCGCGGAGTTCACCGCGACCTCGGATTCGCGGAAAAATGCCCGCCTTGCTGCATGTATGAACTCGCGGGAAATCTCCAAGATTTGCCGTGAATTCAGATCAGCAAGCAACAGCCGCTAGACAGAAGAATCAAAACCCGCGGAAGATTCCGGAGAGTTGTCCGCAACTTAAAGCCACACACAGACCATGCACAATACACCATACCACGAGGCCACACCATCCTTTGAAGGTCCAATCTCTTACCCTTAAGCTTTTAATTCAAAGTTGATATCTCATGTTTAGCTTAAGAGTGTGAAGTGGTTGTTTTTGCCTAGTGATTAAGATTGGTTGTTGTAATGTGATTAGTGGTGGATATTTAGGATTGTATATATGTATTTACATGTTAGTTGTAGATATTAGGATTGTTTATATATGATATAGTTGTATTTTTGTTTTTATTTTTAGTGTTATTTTTCAAAACTTGTGAAGATGCCCTGTTTTGAAATTTTGAGGCAATATGTTTCTTAAAAACTGTACCAATCGGTAAAGAAATAAATTTTTCCGCCCACGTTGGGTTCATCTTTTTTTCGATACGATTCCAACGATATAAAGAACGTAAAGTTCTGGGCTGTGGTTTGAAAGATATGACTATTTATTTGACCGAAGGTCACAGGCGTGCCCTGTTTTCAAAATTATGCACGTGACCTGTTTTCAACGTCTGTTTTCACACTTTTTCGATTTGAATTTTAACATGTTTTCTTCATGAAAAGTGTTCATTTGCATGTCTATATTCTTGTGTCAAAATTTGAGCAAGTTGTATGGAGTATCTTTTAAAATATGCATTGAAACGCAGACATTGTGCGAAGTTCAAAAGTTGACAGTTTTTTCTGAAATGTTTTCCTCTATTTTTAGAAACTTCTTCACTTGTTATTTTTGTTTTTAATTGTATTTAGATGTATATATGTGTTAGTATGTTTGTGTCCGAATTTCCAAATCATAAACTCTTTGTCCATGTGCTGAAATTTTTCAACATTGAGGACAATGTCGAGTTTAGGTTTGGGGGTGTGGACACATATGTCATTTTCGTTTTTTGTGTTGTGAATATTTTGTTTTTGTTTTTGTGTCAAAAATTTTCAAATCTATGAAAAATTTTGTCAAAATTTTGTGTTTTGGGAGTTGTATACTTGTGTATACTAATAGGAACATGTCATGCTATGCTTTGAAGTCTAAATTTTGACTAGTTTGCATGCCATCTAAGTTGTTACACCACCATAAATATGCTTGTTCAGTGCCAATACTTGGATGTTGAGATAAATGAATCTTAGACTTGTTGTTCCTAGGAGAATTGTGGAGACTACCCATGTAAGATATTGAGCCTTAACGTTCATTTGAGAGGGTATTCTAGTCTACTCATTAAAGAGCACTTTTCGAAACTAGGATTGTATCGAGATCTCATTCACAAAGCATTTAGTATTGATTGCCATGAACATGAAAATTGTGGACTGCTTGTGCGACTTGTATTCCCTTGTTAGAAAGTCTGACAGATATGATTTTAGGCATGTGTGCGCTTAACTCCATTCCCCAAACACTGTCCTTTGAATGTGTGCTCCAATTGCCAATTTTGAGGCCAAACACAAACCATTCATTCCATCACCACATATATCCATACACATCATTCACATGAAATCTTTAGTTATCGATAATAGTTTTGCATAAATTATAAATGCAATTGATTAGCTCAATCTGTAAATAGCGTGTACTCAGGCAATGATAGATAATGTGCAATATAGAGGCTAAACTGTAAAAGTGTTCAAAATATGAAAATGCTTAAAGCCTTAGTACTTAATTGATTAAATACTCGAATAGAGCACCAATTAGCACAATCATTAGAATGTTAATCTTAGCCTAGACGCTTGTAGACATTTGAATAATGAGCTAGTAAAACATCATTGTTAAATTGATCAACATCTTTAGATTTCCATTAAATTCATTCCATTCATCAAAAATCACCCATGGCCCCATTACAACCAAAGGGAAGCCCTAGCTGATCTTTTAGAAGTCTAGCTTGGGAATACGAGTCAAAACATGTTCTCTCCACGTTCTTGGCTTATCAATTCATTCATGAGATCATTCATTTTAAAAAAAGTGCGTTGTTTCATATATTCACATGTGTTGAATTCGAATTTTATAATCTTCTAGAACACATGTGGTTAATGAGAGATTGCCTAAGACTTTGAGAGAAGAAAGAGTTGAATCCGTGAGATATAGAAGTCAAGGCGAATTCATCCCTAGGCAATGAGTTTATTGATTCATAGATCGAAAACATCCCGAGTGTTGGCAAACTAGCATTGTGTGTTGTTTTGATGAAAATGGGATTTTACTAGTCTTAACTTAGAATGCTTAGCTTGCATGAAGTTTTTGTTTGTACATATTTTTGCATCTCTTTATTAAAATTCAGAGTTACGTTTGTGGGTATCGTATCTGGTAAACCCTCAGGAGACTTCACTCCTCCTACTAGGGGCACCTAGAGGTTTAAAAGGCTTGTGGCACATGCTAAGTGCCATCGTTTCTCCCACGAAAGTGGACTAGCTTAGTTTATGTTTATTTTTACTTAGTATGTTTTGTTTACATTTTTGTTTTATTTTGCTCGAGGACGAGCAAAAGTTAGGTTTGGGGGTCTGATCGCGCTCCAAATGTTCACATTTAGTGCTCCCTTTTCCTATCTTTTGTATACGTTTCCGAGCATTTTTATATATTTAATAGGGTGTAAATAAGTGTTTCAGGGAATTAGGGAAGTTCAGGGATAATTTGGTAATTATGGAGAAATCAGGGGCAAAAGTGTAAAATTCGGGAATATATTGGACATTTTGTGATTTGAGCAGAGTTCAGGGGTACAAATGGTAATTCGCCAGTTAAAGCACAGATCAGCGCCACGTCACCCCCAGAAACGGCGTCGTTTTGCGCCTGCTGCGTCACGCCTGACGTCAGCATGACGTCAGGTCGTCTTCTAGCTGTTGCCGGGTCGACCCAACCCGCCATGACCCGGTTCAGACCCGGTTTTGACCTGACTGACCCGGCGACTTCCCGACCGTTTTTCGACCACTTTTCGGTCGTTTTTCCAATGGTTTTCTGCCCAGATCGGCAGCCCACATCCCGGCGGTCATGATGGACCCACTTTCAAGCTCCCATGCAAACATTTCCATGCCATCCAAGTCTCCAAAACTCCATGGTTGTGCAAGCTTCAAGGCCAATTCCGGCGGCCTCTTGCCCGCTTTCCAGACGGTCTAAACTCGCCGGAAGACCGCGGGTTCATGCGGTGACCTCATGCTCGCCTTCCAGAAGGTTCAAGCTCGCCCCAAATGTCCAAATTCATGCGGCGGCTTCCGACGGCGGGCAAGAACCCACCGGCCATGGATACCAAGCTCGCCGACCAGACCGACCTTGGTTTTTGCACGTCCAAACTCCTCCCAAACCTTCCCTACTATATATATTCTCCTTTCCCTAAACCTAAACACATCCCTAAATATCCAAACAAGCCAATCTTACACCCTTTAGCTTAATTTACACCTAAATAACCTAGAACAACACCACTTCACTTAGCTAGTGTGTAAGGTGGTTTTCCAGCCACCAATCTCGATCCAAGCCATCTACATGTTGATTCCAAGCTTGGGGAAGCAAGATGAGTGAGCTAGCTTGAAGACTACACCAACATCTTTGGGTTGTCTCTATTTTCTCTCTTATTTCCTTAGTTTGTTATTGATGTGTAATTAAATATTTATGTTAAGAATTTGGTGTATTTATGTATTATTATCTATAATACTAGTTGAACATATCATTTGATTTGAGATTTAATTGATATATGCTTGTTAATTAATTAATCTAATTGTTAACATGCAAAATAGGACTAACTAGATTAATGCAAACCTTGCTTAATTTGGTTAACCTCTAATTGAAGTGCTTAATTGTAATCAACTAGTAATTAGGTAATTTACATGATCCATTAGTTCCCTAGCATATCTCATTATCACTCTTGCATAACTTTGCATTAGTGGTAATTAGTTTAGCTAAATTAGTTAATTTAGTTAATTTAGTATAATTGTTATTGGTAGTTTAGTTGTTTAGATTAGTTAATTGCTAAGGATTGACAAATCTTAGTTGTAGTTAGGATTAGTTAACTTAGTGATAATTAGATTATAGCTTGTTAGTATAATCTTAGATTAGTTAGTTTAATTGCTTGTGACAATTGCTATTTATTTTCTTGCATGTAATTAGTGTATATAGTGTAAATATTATATATACATATATATATATATATATATATATATATATAGTGTGCATATATAATATATGACCTAGGACCGACTTAAGGTAAACACTACGTCCTCCGTGGGAACGATACCCTTACTCGTAACCACTATACGTGGCGAACGATTCGTATACTTGCGAGAGGGTAAAAACTCGCACGTCCGATCATTTCCGATAGTTTATAGAACTATCGCGTAACCAAATCTGTGGCGATCAATAGGTTTTAAAATTTTATCATCTCTGGACCTTTTTGTATACATGAAAATGAGGAAGAGATTTGTTTTCATACCTTTGAAGAACACTCCTTCATTTTCTTTTTGATCCTTCACCACTAAGCCTTCCGAGCTATGTCTCGTGATCTAGCAACTGTGTGTGTGGACACGTCACAAATTCCGAGAGCAGTTGAATGGAGGCTTGAGAGATCCGGAAGACAACCCTTTGTCCTCTCTTGTGAATTCAGCCAAGGTAAGGGGAAGAAAAAATTCTTTTTCTTTTCTCTCTTATGTTGCCGCCCCACTTGTCTCTCAGTTAGGTTTAGGTTAGTTTATTTTTCCCTCATAAGTATATCTTATATACTAGGATCCTAGGGTTTAGTAAACCAAGTCAAAATAGGATTATAAATCCTTTTTTAATTCGGTCACCACTAGGGTTTGAACCTTTGACCACTTTAAAGCAAATAAAAACAATATTTTATTCTTTTATTCTTTTATTCTTTTGCTCTTGTCAAGGTTGAAACTGAAACCTCCAAATAACAATTAATAATTCTTAATTATTAATGTTAACCGAAAATTGTCACTGGGGTGATTTTTCCAATTAACAATTCAATGGACTGGAATCGAGGTTGATTTCAGTCGGAGGGATATCACGTAGTTTGATACCCTTAACTTCCTAAAAATTTAGTTAAAAAGGGGAATGACAGTAGTAAGAAAAAGTCACATAAACAAGGGATCACACGTATCACTCTTTTTTCTTTATTGATTACGAATACATGATAGGGTTACAATGGAGATTTTTGGTAGCTACGGTCATGAGATAAAAAAACTCAATTGGCGATGGCAATGGAGCTCTCGTACATGTCGATAAGTGGAAAAGTATCAAGTAGGGTTAGGTACTCAAGTTGCCGTCCCCTTTTCTGTGTGATAATACGATATATATATATATATATATATATATAGGGCTTGTTTCTTGCCATGCACTCCTATAACTTTGGTCTAGGGTTTTAGCAATTTACAGGACTTTCCTTGGCGATCAACGAGATTATCGGGGGATTTGATCCCTAGAATCAAGCGATTCCTTCTTTGACAGATTGTGTGGGAGTTGACTCCCAGTTCAAATAGAACACTTAGTGGCGGGAATGATTACTTGTCTTGAATGGTGGCGTTTTGTGCTTGTCCTTCTATGCAACTTGTTCTTCGGTGTACCTGATCTTGTTTTAGGCAGGATCGGGGTACTTGGATTTTGTCTTGATACTTAGTAGTTTGCTAACCTGACACTTACTGCTAGCTTTAGATGGATCGAGGTACTCAAGTATCTTGCCATCTTCCCGTTCATTTGAACTATGTATGAGTTGTATTGGGGTATCGAGGTACCGGGATTTCGGATGTCTGAGGGGTGCTAGGACCTGTAACAGTGGAGTCCTTGGAACCTTGTCTTATGAGTTTCCTGGTACCTTCTGAGTCTGGGAACCCTTAATCTTGATCGTGGTTGGTAGGAGGTTGTATCCGGCTACTTTGTAGAGTGGCGGGGTATCAGGATGCTTCTTCTATGATATCTTTTTATCTCGATTTATCTTCCAAGGTTGATGGAAAATTCTTCTTTAACCCCTACCATTTTTGGCAGTTAACAATTAATATGTCAATTAAATAATCATATTATTTAATAATATTTAATTAATCAATTAAATAATATATTAATTAAATAATCATATCTGTTAATCGAAAATTGTCACTTGGGTGATTTTTCCAATTAACAATTCAATATGACTAAAATCAAGGTAGATCTCAATCGAGGGGGTATCAAGTAGTTCGATACCCTTAGCTTCCTAATAAAACCTGTAAAAAGTAATGATAATGGTGGAGAAAAATTCACGTGAATAAGGGATCATACGTATAACTCTTTTTTATTGATAACGAACACATGATTGAAATACAATGGAGATTTTGATAGGTATGATGATGGGATAAAAGACTCAGTTGGCGATGCGATGGAGCTCTCACGCATGTCGATAAATGGAAAGGTATCAAGTAGGGTTGAGCACTTCAATTGCCTGTCCCTTTTCCGTGAGATAATGCGATGTATATATAGGTCTCGTTTTTTGCCATGCACTCATATAACTTCAGTCTAGGGTTTTAGCAATTACCGGACCTTCCTTGGCGATCAATGAGATTGTCGTGAGATTTGATCCCTAGAATCAAGCGATTCTTTCTCTGGCGGACTGTATGGGAGTTGACTCCTAATTCAAATTGAACTCTTAGTGGCGGAAATGAGTGCAACTCTTTATTTGTCTTGGACAGTGGCGTTTTATGCTTGCCCTTCTATGTCGCTTGTTCCTTTAGCATACCTTATTTTGTCTTGATGCTTGATAGTCTGTTAATCAGATACTTACTGCTTAGTTATCTGGCTTTAGGCGGGATCGGGGTACTTGGGTGTCCTTTACTCGTCATGATGATTAATCCAAATATAAATGTTCTGGAGTATCGGGATATCGGGATTTCTGGATAGTGGCGGGGTACCAGGAACCCTGTAGTAGTAGGGTTCATGGTACGAGGCTTCTTGGTTTGCTGGTGCTTTTTTGAGTCTAGGGACCCTTGATCTAGATTTGGGCTGGTAGGAGGTTGTATCCGGCTACTTTGCAGAGGCGGGGTAGGCCGATTACGATTTCTCTCTATCTCGGTTATTCTCCTATAATGATGGAAAATTCTTCTTTGAACCCCTACCATTTTTGGCGATTAACTATATCATTTAATTAATTCCTAGAATATATTTAAGTTACTTTCGTAACACAATTAATTGGACCATCCAATTCTCCGTGAACCTTGTTACTATCAATCGTAAAGGGCAAACAAGGGGACCTAATGAACCTAAAGTTTTGAGCTTCAATAATACTTAGAAAAATTAATTAAACTCTTTAATTAATATTTCACTATTATTAACCTCGGAGTTGTTCTACTAAAAACCCAATGTTGTACTCTCGTAACTATAGATGTTTTATACAACCAAATTATTAGTGTCAATTAATATAGCTATTACATATGGTATGATCCTCCACAAGTAGTTTATAATTAGAGCTAGGTCATAAAGTCTGTTAAACCTCTCTAATTATATCTTTTCATTTAAGTACCATTGATTCTCTAATGAATGATTATATCATTTATTCCTTTACCGAAAAAAGAGAGCGCTTTTAATCGTTCAAGTCCCAAATTAACCATTAAGGGAACTACTATCTACTTCTCGCAAGAAGGAGTGAATTCCTCTATTGTGTGCATACCCTTCCCAGCCACAAGCCAAACCGAAATTCTAATATACAGAGTTATTAATCGGGATTGCTACTTTGATCTCACCCATGGTATGTCAATGAAACAAATTAACGGTGTGTAATATATTAATCTAGAGGGGGGGGGGGGGGGGTGAATAGTTTACCCAATTTTCGTTTAAGGTCAAGATTACGAAAATGCCCCTAACTAGTCAATTTATATAACAAGTGTAATATATGCGAAAATTAAATAAAACTTGATATTTACGTGGAAACCCTCACGGGAAAAACCACGGGCTAGTAAGTGAGCCACACTCGAACCTCAAATCCACTAAATGTGATAAAGATTACAACCTAATCCCGGTATATAATCACACACCTACCTAATCCCGGTATAAGTGAACCTAGTCCAATTGCTTGTGATTTACGCAACCTAATCCCGAAAGCTACACAAATCTTACTTCTCAATGAAGAGATGATACAACCTAAGTGAATATATGAAATACTCAAATATGCAGCAAGAGCTAGGTAACCCAATATGCTTATCTAGGATGATGATATAACAAGAAATACAATCTTAGATATCAAGAGCTAAATGATATGTCAAAAAGCTTAGCTAATCATAGATTATGAAAACCTAGAAAGCTATCACAATACAACTCTCAAACATTCAAAATACTAATCTCAAACTTGTATATAAGATATATATGAATGACATACAAGTGATAAATGAGCTTGCTTGCAAAGAAAGACACAAAATATGTAAGATATAAGTGAAAAACTTACCAAGCAAAGTGTGTTGAAAAATCCATGCAAAATGATAGCTAGATGATCAAGGATGATGCTAGATGATGATTGATGATCATGGAAAGGTGTTTGAGTAAACAAAGGTGAGTTCTTTAGTGAAAATTTTCTCTTGGAAAAATATGCTAAGTAAGAATATGTTTTTGAACTCTCTAAAAATGACCTAAGATGAAAGAGACATATATAGGGTGTCAAAATGAAGTGACATTGTTTTGATAAGTTGTCATATTTTTGCCTTGGGCGCTGTATGTAGAGCGACTTGTACAACGTCTATCTGGGAAAATGAAGAACATTCTTCATTGGCGCTGTTCGAACAACGCTTATGTATAGTGCCTGAACAGTGCCACAACTCTGTTCTCTCGGGAAAACAAAGAGTCGATGTACATATAGCGCTACGTACATCGCTTTGTACAACGACCCAACAGCGACCGATTAAAATCGATCAGGTCTGTACAGCGCCAAACCCATTTTCATTAGGTCTCAGATAGGCGCTGTACTAACAGTGCTTTGTACAACGCCTTACACAATGTATGCAATCCTAAGTCTTTAATTGACATGGCTTTGGACATACAAAATGCAATCATATAAACATGCAATAAGAGAGATTAATGAACATTAATGCACATATATAAGACACACCACATACAAGAATTAAACACTATGCATGATTGATGGCTAGCTCTATTTAGTGAGCGACACTCGCAATAGGACGAGGTCGGAGAGTTATGTAATGATGAAGTAGAGTTCGTTCCCAAAGGGACCGAGTGATCGATTACCGAAATCGATTAGCTTAGTTGCTATTCAAACAATCGATTATGAGATTTTATCAAACTAAGTAAATTAACTAAATTAAACTAAATGACTAATTCTAATGCAAGAATGAAATAGCAAGAAATTAAGCCCGAATGTGATAATATAGATAAATATGCTAGGACTTGACTACACCCCACCCTATATTGACTTATGTTTTAGACTCAATTATTCACCCAAAACATACTCATGCAATTTATAGATTCATGCACCCTATTATTAACCTACAATCTTGGTCAAGTAGAATAGGTTACACCCAAAACATACCCAAGCTTATCTTTCGATTACTCGGAATGTATGAATGAGTTCATTAAGGATTTTGGTGCACTAACGAATCCTATACGTTAGCCTAAGTAGGTCTACTTTTCTAAACATGCATAGAGGGCATTTTATCGAACACGTGGTGTGCGTCTCCGGTCAGTACATAACACACCACAAGATTCATTCAAAAGGAGATCAATCAATTGAAAGCTTTAAGCACACTAAAATACCCATACAAATCACAAGTTGTATAAAATGAATAAACAAAGGTCAATACATATAAAGAGTCATGGGTGGGGTTTCATCAAATCCTAGCACTAAATGTTTAGCTCATATCACAAAATGTAGCCATACAATAAATATGCTCAAAAGAATACATGGCTATAATAAAGAAAATGAAAGAGAATAAAGTAATAGAAGAAACTATGTAGAGTAGCTCCTCCTCCTTTGCTCTTCCTCTTCCAAGCTCTTTCTTCAACTCTCTTTTGCCAAAAAGATGAAGTGATGGTGATTGTGGTAAAATGGAAGTGATGGGTGCGTTTGGATGTTAGGGAGTTATGGAAGTTAGATGGGTTGTGAAAGATGGAAGGTGAGAGTAAGAGGAATGTGTAAAGGTGAGGTCTTGGTGACTATTCTTGGGTGTGAGAGCTTGTGTGGTTTAAAAATATCAAAGGTTTATATAGAGGAATGAATTAGGTCAAGGGCAAGGAGGTAAAATCTTGATTTTTAACATATTTTGGGTAAAAGGGCGAGCTTGGGGCGACCTGGGGGTGATTTGGATGCTCTTGGTTGAAGAAAACTGTTGAAAACCCGAGAGATTAGCGACCTTGAGGGGCGAGCTGCTTGAGCTCGCCTTGGGCTCGCATCTCTCTCGGGTGAAGTTTTCTAGCTTCGCGTACTGTTACGAAAATGGCCATAACTTCCTCTAGAGAACTCGGAATTGCGATCCGTAAAAAGCGTTGGAAAGTAGACTTGTGGGGCTTTCCGAAAATAGGTTATATGAAATGTAGTTCAATCTGAGGAGGGAGATATGGCCCCTGAAAGTTGAAAGCTCTGCACTAAAATTTCCAATTTCAGCCCTTTAACCTCCAAAACTCTTCAATTATGCTCAACACCTTATTTTAGAGCATATAACCTACACAATGCTCACAAAATGCATTATATACAAAAACACACTCGACAACGAGTACAAAATCTAGGAAATGGGGACCTCAAATAGGTATGTAAATCATCCAATCAATGATTTGTGAGTGTGTGCAACTATCTCTTCAAAGCAAGTAAGCACTTAGAATTTTACTTTCGGTGCTTATCAAGATGAGGTCTTGAAAGGGCATGAACTTGAACACCAATACCTAAGCTACTCTTACAATGAACCCCAATTGTGGTTTGTCCACGAAATAAGCCAATCAATGAAATGAGACCTTACAATCTCCCCCTTTGGCTATTTCGTGACAACACCACCACTCACATTGATCCTCACAACTAAATTGAAGCTACGGGATAACAAAGATATTCTACATTACAAAAAGATATTAAAAAGTAAAAATCTTCAAGTCTTCAATCTCTTGTAGAACTATCAACCCTTCAAAACAAAAGTTACACTTCCAAAGCAAGTGTATGTGAGATGATCAAATGAAAATAAAACAAGCATTTGCATTTAAGAATTTAAGCACAATATCATGAAATGTATGTGAATGCAATGCTCCCCTTCAAAGGGTTACTCCCCTTCAATATGTAATCTCCCCAACATATACGCTACTTACAATAAGCAACTCCCCTTACCACTTCTACTCCCCCTTTTTGTCATGATATATGTAAAGGAGTAGTCCCCAACCGGGTCAATCTAACAAAGAGAGATAGTAGCATACAAGATATTTGCATAGTCAATATAAGTCACTTTATGCATCTCAATTAATTAGAGATAAACAAGGAGATTTATTTAAAGAAAATGTGTGAAACAACATGCTTTGCATACAAGACATGTATCATTCAAGTCCAAGTTTTTAAAAAGAATTCAAACCAATTTCACCATTGTCATGAGAAAAGCAAAGATATATAGATTTCATTGATTTCAAATTAAAAGCAACTATATCTAACTTTATAAGTGAAACATGGCATGAGCGACTTTACACCTTATTTGATTTTTTCAGATAAGATATCCATATGATAGTAGCCATGTTCAACCAATAAAGAAAGAGAGACATTTGGATTGTAAAATCCTTTGAATGGATACAAGATCCTTTATTGATTTTGAGTCTCATAAGCTTTTTCACACAAGTTTTGCATTTAAGAATATGCAATCATCAATTCATGCTTTTTCATTTGAGCATGACATATGAATTTCATGCTCTTCAATTTTCATTAGTATGTTATAAAAGAATCATCATGTCATGGAGATAACTATAGGTCATTCAAATCATACTTCCTATGTAAATCTCCTAGTCCAAAAATGCATGTTTGAACATAAATATAACATGGATTGTAAACAAGCAAGGTTCACACTTATTGAATTGAAAACATATATACATATGTGCAACCAAGTTTACTCAAGCAATTAAAAGAAAAGGCATAAGATATTTCAAATTTTTGCAAATGAGAAGAATGCAGAATAGCCCTCTTTGCTTGAGTTCCCCATATGGGGTCAATCACAAAACACATCACTCCACAAGACATATCCCAATAGATCTACTAAGAGTTTTAAATCGAGTAGCATCTAAGGGTTTAGTAAATAAGTCCGCAAGTTGATCATTAGTACCAACATGTTCAAGTACGATGCATTTATTTTCAACAAGCTCTCTAATGAAATGATGGCTGATGTCAATATGCTTAGTCCTAGACTGTTGAACCGGATTCTTGGAAATATTAATAGCACTCATATTGTCACAAAAGAGGGTTAGAGTACCTTGGTTGAATCCGTAGTCGACTAGCATTTGCTTCATCCATAGGAGTTGTGTGCATCCACTCTCCGCGGCTATGTACTCGGCCTCGGCCGTGGACAAGGAGATCGAGTTTTGCTTCTTGCAAAACCAAGACACCAAGTTGTTGCCTAGAAAGAAGCAACCGCCCAATGTGCTCTTCCTATCATCGCAATTTCTTGCCCAATCCGTAACACTAAAGCCTACAAGACTAGCATTAGTGTCAAAAGAGTACCAAATCCCATAGTTGGATGTCCCATTCACATAGCGAATGATTCTCTTAACGGAAGAGAGATGGGACTCCTTAGGATCCGCTTGGTACCTAGCACACACACCCACACTAAAAGATATATCGGGCCTACTTACGGTCAAATAAAGCAAGCTACCAATCATGTCACGATATAGAGTTTGATCCACACTTTTACCACTAGCATCCTTACTTAGCTTCAAAGTGGTACTCATGGGTGTATCACAATGTTTGGATTTTTCTAGACCAAACTTCTTCACTAGGTTCTTAGCATATTTGGCTTGGGTTATAAAAATCTCATCATTTATTTGCCTAATTTGCAAACCTAGGAAGTAACTAAGCTCACCAACAAGACTCATCTCAAATTCATGAGACATAGCATTAACAAATTGTTGGACCTTGATGTTGTTGGTGTTAGGATTATGCTCAATAGCAAGAGTGTAATGTTGTAATTAACAATCTTTTTCATATTAATAAAGTGATTTCTGGTTTAACAAATCATATAGCATTTATAGTTTATATTATCATTGTCAAAGTAAATAATCATAAGGTCTAAAGACTATGGGAAAAGAAGAATTGTTCGTACATCTGGATATGTATGTGGTAGACACAATTCTTTAGTTAGTCTTGAATATTGTTCACAACTTAAGTTAAAGGTTGGGCACCTTTATCTTGTTAAAGTTGTAGAATTCTTTTGCTAGCATTTGAGTGGGATCAAATGAGATATGATGAGTCTAAAATCATCGGAGTGTCTTCGAGCAAAAGGATCTAGTGCACTGGGTGCATTGAACTGGATCACAATGAAAAGCTTTATCTAAAACCGTCAATAGATAATAGTTTTTTCATTATCAGGACAATCGGAGAGTCTATCTTAATCCTGAGATAAATGATGGACTTATGGTTGCAAGTGATATCATTTGAGTTATCAATGAGTACGATTATATCGCATAGTCTATCCTCGATAATTTGGTGATATTCATTTGTTAATCGATAGAGGACTTCATTTATAGATATGGACATCGTGGCTCCATTTAATTAAATGAGAGTATAATATCATCATATGGATGTTTTGAGGTAATTGGATATTAAATCTCAACGTTGAGTTTTCAATAGTGTCTATTGAAAACATGGCTTCTGGACAAGTCAAAATATCCAAGTTCAAAACGTTGTCATATGAGTAAATATGGTAACTTGGAGAGTTATAGGCGGTCTATGAACTCTTGGCGATTACTGATATTAATCACGAGGATACACTATCTCCAATATGATTGTCTAGGGTATGAATGAGGAGCATCTTCCTTTTCTATCTTTATTTAAGAGTTCAGTTTTAGCTCTTTAGTGGAATGAGTTAAAATTAATGGATCGGACCTAAGTAAATCATTTGTTGATTGTGATTAGGTTATGTCTATTGAAGCTTAAATTTAGATGGCCCGCCAAGATCCCCAATCCACACGGACTTGCATGGATCACTTGATATATTCTACCGGACCAATTTAAGGGTCCATCTAGAATTGCATTTAATATATTAAGAATATAATTTGCACATTATTTAAGTAATGGGCTGCTCAATTATATTAATATATTAATGAAAGACATGTGGGCTTGTTTCTTTTAGTAAGAATGGGTCTGGTTCACATGTGGGCTTTTATTTAAAGTCCAATGGATTAAATGAAATAGGAAAATAATATTAGGCCCATCTTATATAAGTGGGGCGGCTAGGTTAAGGTTTTAACCTAAAAATATTATTTTGTTTCATTTGTTTTAATTAAATAAGAATTAATTGATTTATTGATTAATTGTTTAATTAAAGAAACAAATCTTTCCTAAAAGTAAAAGACTTGTTTGATAAGTAAATAAATAAATTAGTATTATTTATTTAATCAAATAAGGAGTCTTTTTTATTTAGTCAAATAAAAGAATAAAAATAAAAGAGTTGGATTAGGGTTTGAAGTCTATAAAGTTAAAAAGAATTAGGGTTGAATTTTTGTCACCCTATATAAGTGACATGATGAAATTCGGCCAACCCTAATCTTAGACTACATAGAATTCGGCAACCCTAAAGGAAAAAGAAGAAAAATTCGGCCAACCTATATATGTTCTTATAGGGTTCGGCCACATCAATTAATTGGTGCTTGAGTTTTTATTTTCTTTCTTCTTCTTCTTAATTCTAAGAGAGTTTTTATTCTAGAGAGACAAAAAGGAGTGAAAAATTATTCTTTGATAGTATACAATTGCTTAAACATCAATAAGCTTGTGTATACGATATCGATCTAGGTTCACGCGAGTTTCGATCATAAGATTGAGAACTCAAAAGTGACCGGAATAATTTTGACATTCTTTTGATTGTTTTGTGACTAACAAAGAAAAGAAAGTATTTGTTTGGTCCATTCACAGGTTTGCAATTCAAAGGAAAGGGAGACCACGCTCCTAGGTGATCCACGTTCGTGCTCGGATTGAAGGTCTTGCGGATTACCATCGACGTAAGTCAATCGGATCACGCGACAAGAGGTAATTTACTTTTGTTGATATATATGCATGTTTATTGATTAAAAGGGTTTAAGGTTCATAAAGGAAAAATTTTAAAAGTCACTAAATCGTCTTTAGTATCGCTTCCGCTGCGTGTAACACTTTTATTTGTTTATTTTTCCCTACAATTGGTATCAGAGCCTAGGTTGAACCCTTTTAATTAATTAACGTATATATACGTGGATCTATTTCTTTTTATTGTGATTATGCATGTTTAGAAAGAGATGGCACTCTAGGTATTCAAATATATAATTACATGTGATGTATGGATTTATATATATTTTATGTGGTTTGTTATTGCTCGATTTTGGCCCTAGATTTTCAATGTAATTTTTGTTTCGGAGTTGTAACAAGAAGGGTGGTCTATTATAGCCATAATTCCTTCTTGGTAGATTGCTAGGTTTTATTTTTTTTATATGTGCAGTATTTTTTAGGGTTACTGCAGTTTTTTTTTATTTATTTTTAGTATGTGCAGTTTTTGGTTTGTAAAAATACTGCAGTGAATAAAAAAAAAAAAAAAAAAAAATTAATACTGCAGTATTTATTATATATATACTGCCGTAATATATTTAGGTCTTGGAGATTCGAAGACACGAAGCAAAACGAAGCAACCGGAACCAAGTACGAGCACCGTGCGCACCCTAGGAGTGGATTGGGCTGCGCATGACAAGCCCAAACTTTGGTGGGCTGCGCATGGCAGCCTTGTGTGGCCTTATGGGCTGCGCAAGGCAGCCCCTTTGTGGGGTTGTGGGCTGCGCACGCCCATGGGAGAAGGCCGAAGGATGAGCGTATGGTTGATGGGCCACCTGAAGATCTTGTATTCCTGACAAATTGTAATTTACTTGTTTTTCTAGGATGGGCCAAAGTTGTTTATATTTAATTTATGCTTAAATATTACAATATTTGTTATTGTATGATAACATGACATATAGAATAGGAGTGCCACGCATATATCTCTTTTGGTATGAACATGCATTGAATGATTTAGGTATCTAAATTGGCATCTAGATAACTCGGTAAATCATTCTATGGGATTTAATCACACGCCTTAAATAATTGAGTGGGAGAAGGTGTTTTTGTAACACCTATGGCCTCCAAGGTTAGTTGAGCTTAATTATTTATTGGTAATCCCCCCAAGGGGCGTCCATGAATGGAATTTAGCAACATACTTCCTTACAAGGATAGACTAGACAATGGACTCAAACGAGATCTACTCCCCAAGGAGGGATTTTCGTGAGAGAAAATTGAGGGTCGATATCTTGGTAACACACTCAATGTAATTTTATTGATATCCTCCCAAGAGTTCTTGTTAATAAAATTGCAAGGCTAAAATTGAAAACGCTGGTTGTTATGTTAACAATTAGGTGGGACCTAGTCTAACTAGTAAATGGTGCGAACTCCCAAAGGAGGCGTAACATTTATGGGTGTTAGATCACCGTTGAATTTTATGATTGAGTTATTTATTTAATTCAAGATAAATATTTAAAAGTGCTTTATCATGATTATTTACTTATATACGTTTTATTTTATTCAGAAATCATGACCCCATCACTTATGAACATCCTGAAAGATAACACTTTAACTGGAGATAATTATGTCACATGGAAAAGGAAAATTGGGTTGTTGCTGCAAAGTGAAAAACACAAGTTTGTTCTAACTACTCCTAAACCACCTGCTCCTAATAATGAATCTAGCATAATGTGTAGAGATGAGTATGAGCAGTGGAAGACTTCAGATGATATGGCAAAATGTTACATTATGGCCACTATCTCCGACGTGTTGCAACAGCAGCATGAAGGAATGGAGTCCGCTGCTGATATAATGATGTCTCTAGAGGAAATGTTTGCTATGAAGTCTAGGACGACTAAGAGAGAGGCAGTGACTGCTTTTATGAATCTTAGGATGAAACCTGGACAGGCTGTGAAAGATCACATGATGAAAGTCATAGCACATCTCAACATTGCTGAACTGCATGGCGCTGAGATAGATGGTGAGACAAAGATTGATATGGTTGTCAATTCATTGTCAGATTCCTTTGATCAGTTCAAATTGGACTACACTTTGAACAAAAAGGAATACACCTTACAAGGCCTGATGCAAGATGTTCAAAGTGCTGAAAAGATCCTTGTGAAAGGCAAAGGTCAAGAGATTCATATGGTTGGTAAAGTTGCTACTGTTAAGGCCCGTCAAAAGGTCAAGAAACAACAGAAGAAAAAGCAACTTGGGCCTATCAAGAAGGAGACCAAGAAAGTAACCAAGATCAAAGGGAAATGCTTCCTTTGTGGTGAAAAGGGACATTGGAAGAGAAATTGCCCAAAGTCCCAGAACAAGAAGGAAGAAGGTAATTTGAATTATCTAGAAACATGTTTTTTGGCTGATTCTACAGATTCTTGGATCATAGACTCAGGAGCCACTAATCATGTTTGTTATTCCTTGCAGGGGTTTCAAGAAAGGAGAAAGCTGAGTAAGAATGAAATCAATTTGCGCTTGGGCAACGGAACGTTAGTGTCTGCAAGTGCAGTGGGAGATATTAGAGTTTATTTGGATTCTAGAAGGCATTTAGATTTAATAGACGTTTATTATGTACCTCAATTCAAGAGGAATTTAATTTCAGTTTCTTGTTTGAATAAATTTGGATATTCGGTTACTTTTAATAAAGTTTTTATTATTAGTAAGAATGACAAAATTATTTGCCAAGGTACATTGGAAAACGGTCTATACTTTTTGCATAGAAATATCTCTCACTCGTTAGACACAGAAATAACGGAACCTAATCATAAAAGAGTAAAATTATCAACAGATGAAACCTATCTTTGGCATTTACGCTTAGGTCATATTAACCTTAATAGGATTAAAAGACTGGTATGTGACGGACCTTTGAGTGACTTAAAGGTTGATGATCTACCAACTTGTGAATCTTGTTTGGAAGGTAAAATGACCAAAAGGACGTTCTCTGCCAAAGGTGCAAGAGCCACTGAATGTTTAGGATTGATACACACTGATGTATGTGGACCTATGAGCATTCAAGCTAGAGGTGGATATGAGTACTTCATCACCTTCACGGATGATTACTCGAGATTTGGTTATGTGTATCTCATGAGACATAAGTCGGATGCTTTTGACATGTTCAAAGCATTCAAAGCTGAAGTGGAAAATCAGCTTGAGAAACACATAAAAATCTTGAGATCTGATCGTGGTGGAGAATATCTATCTGGTGAGTTTCAGCAATATCTTATTGATAATGGGATAGTTTCTCAGTTTTCTGCACCAGGTACACCTCAACAAAATGGGGTAGCAGAAAGGAGAAATAGAACTCTTTTGGATATGGTTAGGTCTATGTTGGGTTATTCAACGCTTCCTATTTCTTTTTGGGGATATGCTTTACAAACTGCTATATACATTCTAAACGATGTACCATCTAAGTCTGTTCCTAAAACACCGCATGAGTTGTGGACTGGGCGCAAGCCTAGTTTACAACACTTAAGGATATTTGGTTGTCCTGCGCATGTGTTAAAAGGAAAGACAGAAAAGATGGAGTCCCGTTCAGAAACATGTATATTTGTAGGGTATCCAAAAGAAACTAAAGGATATTATTTCTATAGTCCTTCAGATCTTAAAGTATTTGTTTCGACAAATGCTAAATTTCTGGAAAAGGACTATATGAATGATTTTGTGCCTAGAAGTAGAATTGTCCTGAATGAGATGTCAGGAGATACAATTCCACGAGAGGTTACACAACCTAACCCAATTGTAAGTTCCGATCCAACATAAGATCAACAACCTACCATTCCTCGTCGTAGTGGGAGGGTTAGAACACAACCCGAAAGATACATCGGTCTGGGAGAATCAGTGGAGAATCTCCCGGACGACGATGATCCCTATACGTACAAGGAAGCTATGGAGGATGTTGATAGTCGCCATTGGCAAAAGGCAATGCAATCCGAGATTGAATCTATGTTCGATAACAAAGTCTGGTCCCTTGTAGACTTGCCTAAAGGGATAAAACCCATTGGGTGCAAGTGGGTATACAAGAGGAAAAGAGGTATGGATGGAAAGGTGGAAACCTTTAAAGCTAGATTGGTAGCTAAAGGGTATACACAGAAAGAAGGTATCGATTACGAGGAAACCTTCTCTCCTGTGGCCATGCTTAAATCCATTAGGATACTCTTATCCATTGCAGCATCTTTAGATTTAGAGATTTGGCAAATGGACGTCAAGACAGCTTTCCTAAATGGAAGTTTTGACGAAAGCATCTACATGATGCAACCAGAGGGATTCATTGAAAAAGGCCAAGTGGATAAGGTATGCAAGTTGCAGAAATCCATATATGGATTAAAGCAAGCATCCAGATCCTGGAACATAAGGTTTGATCAAGCTGTCAAAGGTTTTGGATTTATTCAAAATCCTGACGAACCTTGTGTATACAAGAGGGTTAAAGGCGACAAGTTGGTTTTCCTGATTCTTTATGTTGATGATATACTACTCATTGGAAACGATGTAGGTGTATTGACATCAGTAAAAGAATGGTTAGCAAAACAATTTGATATGAAGGACTTAGGAGAAGCAAGTTTTATTCTAGGTATCCAAGTAATAAGGGATAGAAAGAATAGAACGATTGCATTATCCCAAGCTTCATACATAGACAAAATCTTGTCTAGGTTTTCCATGCAGGATTCCAAGAAAGGTATGTTACCTTTCAGACATGGAATCAAGCTTTCTAAGGAACAAGTTCCTAAGAATGAGCATGAAGAGCAATTCATGAGTAGAGTTCCATATGCCTCGGTAGTTGGAAGTCTCATGTATGCAATGCTCTGTACTAGACCAGATATTTGTTTTGCTGTTGGCATAGTTAGCAGGTTTCAATCGAAACCTGGACCTGATCACTGGACGGCAGTCAAGCATATTTTCAAGTATCTTAAGAGAACGAGAGATAATATGCTTGTATACTCTGGAGGGGATTTGGTTCCCGTTGGGTATACAGATTCTGATTTCCAATCAGATTCTGACTCCAGAAAATCCACATCAGGGGCTGTGTTTACTATTGGAGGAGGAGCAGTTATATGGAGGAGTATCAAGCAATCTTGTATTGCTGATTCCACCATGGAAGCTGAGTATGTTGCTGCATGCGAAGTTGCCAAAGAGGCTGTTTGGCTCCGCCAATTCTTGATTGACTTAGAAGTGGTTCCTAGTGCGAATAAGCAGATCACTATCTACTGTGACAACAGCGGAGCAGTGGCTAATTCGAAAGAACCAAGAAGTCACAAGAGAGGTAAACACATTGAAAGAAAGTATCATCTTTTAAGGGAGATTGTTCAAAGAGGTGACGTGACGATTACCAAAATCGCGTCAGCAGAAAATCTAGCGGATCCCTTCACAAAGGCTCTACCTCAGAAGAGTTTCTATGGGCATCTAGAGAATATGGGCTTGAGAGATATGACACATTTGCTATAGCGCAAGTGGGAGATTGTTAGGATTATGCTCAATAGCAAGAGTGTAATGTTGTAATTAACAATCTTTTTCATATTAATAAAGTGATTTCTGGTTTAACAAATCGTATAGCATTTATAGTTTATATTATAATTGTCAAAGTAAATAATCATAAGGTCTAAAGACTATGGGAAAAGAAGAATTGTTCGTACATCTGGATATGTATGTGGTAGACACAATTCTTTAGTTAGTCTTGAATATTGTTCACAACTTAAGTTAAAGGTTGGGCACCTTTATCTTGTTAAAGTTGTAGAATTCTTTTGCTAGCATTTGAGTGGGATCAAATGAGATATGATGAGTCTAAAATCATCGGAGTGTCTTCGAGCAAAAGGATCTAGTGCACTGGGTGCATTGAACTGGATCACAATGAAAAGCTTTATCTAAAACCGTCAATAGATAATAGTTTTTTCATTATCAGGACAATCGGAGAGTCTATCTTAATCCTGAGATAAATGATGGACTTATGGTTGCAAGTGATATCATTTGAGTTATCAATGAGTACGATTATATCGCATAGTCTATCCTCGATAATTTGGTGATATTCATTTGTTAATCGATAGAGGACTTCATTTATAGATATGGACATCGTGGCTCCATTTAATTAAATGAGAGTATAATATCATCATATGGATGTTTTGAGGTAATTGGATATTAAATCTCAACGTTGAGTTTTCAATAGTGTCTATTGAAAACATGGCTTCTGGACAAGTCAAAATATCCAAGTTCAAAACGTTGTCATATGAGTAAATATGGTAACTTGGAGAGTTATAGGCGGTCTATGAACTCTTGGCGATTACTGATATTAATCACGAGGATACACTATCTCCAATATGATTGTCTAGGGTATGAATGAGGAGCATCTTCCTTTTCTATCTTTATTTAAGAGTTCAGTTTTAGCTCTTTAGTGGAATGAGTTAAAATTAATGGATCGGACCTAAGTAAATCATTTGTTGATTGTGATTAGGTTATGTCTATTGAAGCTTAAATTTAGATGGCCCGCCAAGATCCCCAATCCACACGGACTTGCATGGATCACTTGATATATTCTACCGGACCAATTTAAGGGTCCATCTAGAATTGCATTTAATATATTAAGAATATAATTTGCACATTATTTAAGTAATGGGCTGCTCAATTATATTAATATATTAATGAAAGACATGTGGGCTTGTTTCTTTTAGTAAGAATGGGTCTGGTTCACATGTGGGCTTTTTATTTAAAGTCCAATGGATTAAATGAAATAGGAAAATAATATTAGGCCCATCTTATATAAGTGGGGCGGCTAGGTTAAGGTTTTAACCTAAAAATATTATTTTGTTTCATTTGTTTTAATTAAATAAGAATTAATTGATTTATTGATTAATTGTTTAATTAAAGAAACAAATCTTTCCTAAAAGTAAAAGACTTGTTTGATAAGTAAATAAATAAATTAGTATTATTTATTTAATCAAATAAGGAGTCTTTTTTATTTAGTCAAATAAAAGAATAAAAATAAAAGAGTTGGATTAGGGTTTGAAGTCTATAAAGTTAAAAAGAATTAGGGTTGAATTTTTGTCACCCTATATAAGTGACATGATGAAATTCGGCCAACCCTAATCTTAGACTACATAGAATTCGGCAACCCTAAAGGAAAAAGAAGAAAAATTCGGCCAACCTATATATATGTTCTTATAGGGTTCGGCCACATCAATTAATTGGTGCTTGAGTTTTTATTTTCTTTCTTCTTCTTCTTAATTCTAAGAGAGTTTTTATTCTAGAGAGACAAAAAGGAGTGAAAAATTATTCTTTGATAGTATACAATTGCTTAAACATCAATAAGCTTGTGTATACGATATCGATCTAGGTTCACGCGAGTTTCGATCATAAGATTGAGAACTCAAAAGTGACCGGAATAATTTTGACATTCTTTTGATTGTTTTGTGACTAACAAAGAAAAGAAAGTATTTGTTTGGTCCATTCACAGGTTTGCAATTCAAAGGAAAGGGAGACCACGCTCCTAGGTGATCCACGTTCGTGCTCGGATTGAAGGTCTTGCGGATTACCATCGACGTAAGTCAATCGGATCACGCGACAAGAGGTAATTTACTTTTGTTGATATATATGCATGTTTATTGATTAAAAGGGTTTAAGGTTCATAAAGGAAAAATTTTAAAAGTCACTAAATCGTCTTTAGTATCGCTTCCGCTGCGTGTAACACTTTTATTTGTTTATTTTTCCCTACAGTTGGTGGAACCAAACACTATATCATCAACATATATTTGAGCTATAAAGAGCTCATCATTATCTTTCTTGATGAATAGAGTCTTGTCAACACTACCCCTCGTGTAGTTATTATCAACAAGAAATTGAGTGAGGCGCTCATACCAAGCCCTCGGTGCTTGTTTCAACGACATGGTTGGGGTGGTGAGCATCCACAAACCCCTTGGGTTGTTCAACAAACACTTCCTCTTGCAAGTAGCCACTGAGGAAGGCACTCTTGACGTCCATTTGGTGCAATTTGAACTTGTGCACACAAGAAATGGACAAGATAAGCCTAATAGACTCTAAACAGGCAACGGGAGCAAAGGTCTCCTCAAAGTCAATACCCTCAATTTGAGAGTATCCTTATGCTACAAGTCTAGCTTTGTTCCGCACTATGTTGCCATCCTCATCGGATTTGTTCCTATAAATCCACTTAGTGCCTATGACATGTGTGCTTTTAGGCCTAGGAATTAGAGTCCAAACCTCATTCCTTTCGAATTGATTTAGCTCTTCTTGCTTGGCAAGAACCCAAAATTCATCATTCAAGGCTTCATCAACCTTTTTGGGTTCAATTTGAGAGGTGTAGCATGTAAAGCTAATGAGATTAGCAATTTGACGCCTTGTCCTTACACCTTCATTCACATCTCCAATAACATCCTCTTTGTTGTGGAGTCTTCTAACCCATGGAACGGGTTCATTAGAGTCCACGAGAGGAACGCTATCAAGAGGTTGAGTGGCCTCTTCATCAAGGTTGGACGTCCCCACATTAGGGGTCTCCACAACCTTCTCCAAAGGAGAGTCATCATCTAAAGCAACCTCCTCCTCCTCATGGTCATTAGACTTGAGCCTTGTATCATCAATGACAACATTGGATGATTCCATGATGGTTCGAGTCTTCAAGTTGAAAACTCTATAGGCTCTACTATTCAAGGCATAACCAATAAAGATACCCTCATCACTCTTAGCATCAAATTTGCCAAGTTGATTAAGGTCATTTAAAATGTAGCATTTGCTTCCAAAAGTGTGAAAGTAGCTAACATTTGGCTTTCTACCTCTCCATAACTCATAGGAGGTTTGCCTAGTACCGGGCCTTAGGAAAACTCTATTCCCTATATAGCATGTCGTATTTACGGCTTCGGCCCATAGGTTCCTAGAGACATTGTTGCTAAGCAACATCACACGGGCCATCTCTTGTAAGACCTTATTCTTCCTCTCAACAACTCCATTTTGTTGAGGTTTCATAGGAGCCGAAAACTCATGGGAGATGCCTACACTATCACAATAGGTTTCAAAAGAAGCATTCTCAAATTCCCTCCCATGGTCACTTCTAATTCGTTTTATGCTTTTAATGTTTGAGTTCATCTCATTTTGAATTTTATTACAAAACATTTTAAATTTGTCAAGAGTTTCAGATTTTTCTTTAAGAAAATATGTAAGGTTTATGATTTATATTGGCTTAATTCTATTGCAAAACACTCTATGATTGTATTAGTTGTTGCTTAAGACATTATTTGAAGAAAGGAAGCTTAAAGAGTGAAGAGCAACGTCTAGTGCAAAAGTCGTCTTCAAGAGGTGAAAAACGTCAAAGGTAAATCTTGACTTCCACCCTCTTGCAAGGCGTTAGCGCACACACACACAATTCATACATGTGTGTGCCTGCATCGTGGTTCAAACATTTGGTATAACACATTCACACACTTCATAGCATGCTCATGCATTGATCTTGTATTGACAAACATTGTGAAATTGCATGCTTTGTGACTATCTCTTTGATATGGCATGTTTGTGTGAATATGTGCTTATTTGTTTCCATATTTTGTGTTTAGCACTTGAACATATTCTTATTTAATGCCTTATTGAGTTCCGGTCGTTTCGGTTACTCATTCATAAGGTTTCGAGTCCAAACAAGTTGACTATGCTACTTTTCGTTCTCATTTGTTGTGTTGACTTCATCATCGGATTACGAGATGATTTCTCAACCATTTTTCAAAGTTGAGTAGTCGTAGTCGTGCGTGAGGGAGTCATGGTTCGTAATCCAAAAACGGATTCAAAATCGGAGGTCGGATGCTCAAGATATGGGCCAACGAACCGAGGGAGCGCGCGAGAGAAGTGTGAATCACGTGTGGCCACTTGGCCAGCCCGTGAGGGAGGCCGTGGGCCCCACGGGCAAGGGAGCCCTCTGCTCCCGTGGGCCCCACGCGCCCCCCACGGGGTGGTGACGTGGTAGCATGTGATTCGCTCGGAAAATCTCTCCTTTTCCCTCCTTTTAAGCAAACCTCCTTCCCTCCACACTTATGCAATTTTTTGAAGAACATTTGATTTCTCGCATCAGTTTTTCTACAATTTTTGTTTACTTGTTTTGATCATATCTCTCTCATACGAACTCAAAATCATTCGATTCAAAAACCAAAATTGTTGGTCTCGAAGAGAGCTACAAATCCCAAGCATTTCCAGAGGCAGTTGACTTCGGCAGTTTTCTCAGCTGGTCCATTTCCAGTCCGTGGTCAGCTTGTATGTTTCAACTTCTTCTTTTTCAATTTCATCTTTGATCATCGATTGATTCTTTCCATTTGATTGATGAAATTTGTTGAGAAGTATGTTAGATCACATGCTAGGGTTATTTGATCATTTTTTAATTGAGATTTAGCTTTGTGATTACTCTTGAACATTTATGTGCTAAACTTGATTTATCATGAAATTGATTCTAGAAAATATATGTATGATGTGCTTCATGTTATTTTCTATGTTTTATTTCATGATCTAAGAACTAGGTTTTTAGTGTGCTAAATTGAATATTGATACCTTTGTTCTTATTGATTTGCATGTCTTGATTTCTAGATAACTTTTGTGATTGTGTGTTGAAATCATATTCTAGACTATCATTGAACATGTACATTTTGCTTGATTGATCATCTAGCTTAATTTGATTGTGCTTGCATCATTTGCATCACTTTAGATCATAGCCTTGCATAAGGTTGAAGTCTCTTGCAAAGTGAGTAAAGCTTTGTGTAGAGCAAGGGAGTCTTGATTAGGACATGTGGTCCGGATAGTCAAGCAAAAGTCTTAGCTAGGAGTGTGGTACTCCGGATGGTTGAGCTAGGAGAGCTTAACTAGGATCTTTGTGATCCGGATAGCTAAGCACGAAATCTTCCTAGAGACGTGAGCGTCTTGGATAGGAAGTTGCTTTCTAGAGGTGTAGGACACATCTCGGATAGGAAGTAGGCTTGGTGATTCACTAGCCCGAGGGTAGATTAGGAGTTGATAGCTTGAGCGGATATCATGAGTGATAGCTTGAGTGTGTAAGTCCTTTTTCACATAGTGGATTGCTTCGCCGGTGGTTGTGGTATCAACCCGTGGATGTTTCCTCATTGAGGTTTTACCACGTTAAAATCATTGTGTTCAATTTTTGCTTTACTTTCTTTTATCTTCCTTATATTACATTGTTTGCACATCTTGTAAATTGATTAACTCTTATCTTAGTGAAATCAATTCATTTGCTAAAAACTTATCAAGTGTGCATTTTGCCTTGTAATTTTCCGCATTATTTTTAATTGGAAGAATTTGGAGCCTATACCTATTCACCCCCCCTCTAGGTATATTTCACTACTACATTAAGGGAAATTTCATTTAGTATCAGAGCGGGTGTCTAGACGCACTTAGATTGATCCTTTCTTTGTAGTATTTTTGTGTTTGTTTTTATTTGTGATAAAATCATGATTAAGGAAGTATATTCCTATGTGGCTTCTTTTGTTGAACATATTGACTTAGATGAGAAAAAGATCAATGATCTTACTTTTGAAAATGAATGTTTATCCAAGGTCAATATGTCCCTCAACAAGAAGCTAGAAGATCATGCTCTTGGCTCAAAAGAATTCGATGAACTTAAAGACAAGATTCTAAGTCTAGAATTGAATCTTAAAGATAGCAATGATAGACTTGGTATCTTGAAGCAAGAAATTGAGCAAAGAGATTGTTCTCTTGTTAATGCTAAGAAACTTGAAAATGTGCTTAAATCCAAACTTAATGAGCATTTAAATCAAGAGAAAAAGTATGAACAATGGCTTGATAAATCACATAAAGATGTTTTGTTTAGTGATAGCAAAGCGGAAAAATATGCCATTGAACTTAGGATGCTTCGTGAGAAACTTGATGAGGCTAATATGGTGATTAGCAAGATGTCATCTAGTTCTAATAAAGTTGAAACCCTCATTAAAAGTGGAAAGCATCCATGTGACAAAAGAGGTTTGGGTTATATCAATGAGAAGGAGACTCCTTCATCTAACAAATCTACTTTTGTCAAAGCAAGCATTGAATCAATTGTAGGTACACTCTCTCAAGGTAAAGCTATGAAAGCTACCGGAGGTGCCTCTTCATCAACAAGGATGTTCAATGGGAGAACTCAACAACTTAAGCATCAAGAAGCAACAACCTCAAATGCAAGAGGTGAAGCATCAAGGGTTGCTCTTCAAAGAGGTAAAATTGTGAGAAGACCAAATGCTATGGAAGCAAATGCAAATGGTAAACTTCTCAAATTTATTCCTATTTGTCATCATTGTAATATGATAGGACATATTCGACCTAGATGCTTTGAGTATATTCGGAAATGCAAACTTGATAATGCTTTTCATGATATGTCTTTGAATGGACCTAGGCAATCATCCATGTATGGATATAGAAATAGACCTAGGAAGACCTTGGAAAAGCATGTTGTTGAAAGAGTTGTTGATGACTTGCTTGCTAAATCTTGTGTTGTGCCTTACTCTACTATGCATAAGAAAATTGATAATGCTTTGTTTGATATTTTTGAAGATGTGACCAATGAGGTCAAGGTGCATGTTGAAAAGTCTAATATTGAGTCAAAGCATGTTAGAAGTAAGAGTGAGAAGCATGTTGTGAAAAATGTGTGGATTAGAAAAGACACATCTAAATGTAATGTTGCACAATATGCTTTACGTGCCAACTCCTCCTATTCTTGGTACCTAGATAGCGGTTGCTCTAGGAACATGACCGGGAACAAAGAGTTCTTTAAGAATCTTGTTTTAAAGGATGGAGGTTGGGTTACTTTTGGTGATGGTCACCAAAAAGCAAGTTCTTGGCAAGGGAACAATTTGTATCCCTGGATTGCCTAAACTTCGCAATACTTTGTATGTTGATGGGTTATAAGCTAACTTGATAAGCATTACTCACTTGTGTGAAATTTTTCAAGAAGTTAGCTTTAACAAAGATGTATGCACTATAATTGATAAAAAGGGCGATGTCGTCCTAAGAGTCAAAAGGTCTATAGACAATTGCTATTATCTTGAGATAGATCCTCTCACATGCAACATGGCACATGAGTGCAATAAGCTTGATTTGTGGCATCAACGTTTGGGTCACATGAATTTTAAAGATTTGAAAAAGCTTGAAAAACATGGCATTGTTAGAGGTCTTCCTAATCTTGGTAAAAAGCTTGAGGTGGTTTGTGAACCTTGCCAATTAGGTAAGCAAACCAAAGTGCCTCATAAGAAGAATTCTTACATAGCTACCAAGAGACCTTTAGAACTTGTGCATATGGACCTAATGGGGCCAATTCAAACCGAGAGCATTAATGGCAAAAAATACTTTTTGTATGCGTTGATGACTTCTCTAGGTTTACTTGGGTTTATTTTCTTAGAAACAAGACCGAGGATTTTGATTACTTTAAAAAGTTTTGTAATCAAGTTCAAAATGAAAAAGGTCTTGATATTAAGAAAATATGTCGCATTAGGAGTGATCATGGGACGGAATTTGAAAATGCAAAATTTAGTGAGTTTTGTGATGGTTTAGGGATTTCTCATGAGTTCTCCGCACCTAGAACTCCTCAACAAAATGGTGTTGTTGAGAGGAAAAACCGTGTCTTGCAAGAGATGGCTAGGGTCATGCTCAATAGCAAGAAAGTCCCTAGAAACCTATGGGCCGAGGCGGTCAATACCGCTTGTTATGTGTCAAATCGTGTTTTCAAAAGGTCCGGCACAAAACAAACGTCCTATGAGCTTTGGAAAGGCAAGAAGCCTAATGTGAGTTACTTCCACACTTTTGGGAGTAAATGTTATATTTTGAATGATAGAGATCACTTAGGAAAGTTTGATGCAAAAAGTGATGTTGGTCTCTTTCTTGGGTATGCTATTAATAGTCGTGCATATAGAGTCTTTAATTTGACTACTAAGACTATCATGGAGTCTATCAATGTGAAGATAGATGATCTTAGCATGCTTAATTTGTGTGATGATAATGGTGTCAATGAACCTAAAGAAAACATGTTGAATGACACTAATACACCTATTGATGTGGCTAGTAGTGTTTCTAGTCAAGATGATGAAATTGATAGTCATATTGAAGTTGTAAGTCAAGGGTTGGAAAATGCTTTAAATGATAATCAACAAAATGACCAAGTTGTTGAACATTCTCACCCAAGACTTAGAAACTTACACTATCAAGGAGACATCATAGGTGATTTAAATGAAGGGGTTAGAATAAGAAATCAAATTGCTAACCAAATATCCTATGCTTGCTACACTTCTCAAATTGAACCCAAAAACATTAATGAAGCAATTGTTGATGAATATTGGGTTGGGGCTATGCAAGATGAACTTAATCAATTTGAGAGGAATGAAGTGTAGTCCTTAGTTCCTAGACCCAAAGATATAAATGTAATTGGCACTAAATGGGTGTTTAGGAATAAGACCGATGAAAGTGGCAAGATTGTGAGGAATAAAGCTAGACTAGTGGCTCAAGGTTACACTCAAGCGGAGGGTGTTGACTTTGATGAGACGTTTGCCCCGGTTGCTCGTCTCGAGTCCATTAGACTTTTGTTGTCCATTGCATGCATTAAAAAGTTCAAATTATTTCAAATGGATGTCAAAAGTGCTTTCCTCAATGGATACCTTCAAGAAGAAGTGTATGTTGAACAACCTAAGGGTTTTGTAGACCCACACTCTCCTAATCATGTGTTTAAATTGAAAAAGGCTCTCTATGGCCTTAAACAAGCTCCAAGAGCTTGGTATGATAGGTTGACTCAATATCTTATTGACAACCAATATAGGAGAGGTGGCATCGATAGAACTTTGTTTATCAAACATCATGATCATGATATTTTTGTTGCACAAATATATGTTGATGACATTGTTTTTGGGTCTACTAATAAAACCAAGGTTGATGAATTTGTTAGTGTTATGTCAAGTGAATTTGAAATGAGTATGGTGGGTGAGTTGAATTATTTTCTAGGAATGCAAGTGAAGCAAACTAGCATGGGCATAATGTTGAATCAATCTAAATATGCTAAAAATCTAGTCAAGAGATTTGGCCTAGAAAATGGAAAAGATTTTGAAACTCCTTTGAGCACCACTTTAAAACTTGACAAAGATGAAAAAGGGAAAAGTGTTGACCAAAGCCTTTATAGAAGCATGATAGGTAGTCTACTTTACCTAACGGCTAGTAGACCCGATATTTGCTTTAGTGTTGGCTTGTGTGCTAGATTCCAAGCAAATCCCAAGGAATCTCACTTAAAAGCCGTCAAGAGGATCATTAGGTACATCAAAGGAACTCATAGTCTTGGTCTATTCTATTCATTTGATACCAATGATATCCTTGTAGGCTATTGTGATGCGGATTGGGCGGGAAACATAGATGACCGAAAAAGCACATCGGGCGGTTGCTTTTATGTTGGTAATAACTTGGTTTCTTGGTCAAGTAAGAAACAAAATTCGGTTTCCCTTTCCTCTTCCGAAGCCGAATACATTGCGGCCGGAAGTGCTTGCACACAATTACTTTGGATGAAACAAATCCTTAAGGATTATGAGATAGAACAAGGAAAAATGACACTTTATTGTGATAATTTAAGTGCCATTAACATCTCTAAAAATCCGGTTCAACACTCCCGCACTAAACACATAGACATTAGGCATCATTTCATTAGAGATCTAGTTGAACATTCTATTGTTACTCTAGAGCATTTGCCTACTAAAAATCAACTTGCGGACTTGTTCACTAAGCCCTTGGACAAAGAGAGGTTTAAAACTCTTAGAATGTCCATTGGCATGATTTGTGTTGATTGATGTCTTTGTGTGATTGTGAGTGGCTTGATGAGCAAAACTTTAATTGCATATCATTGTCTTTAAGAGCTACTCACTTGAGAAGTAATGATCTTTAACAAGTATCTTTTATTATTTTTAGATCATGCACTTGAGCTTGAAAATCTTATTTTTGAAAAGTGCACTAATGCTTCTCTTGTATGTTTTAGTTTTTGAGTTTTTGTGGTTGAATATGTGTAGATAATGGATGCATCTAGAAGTTTATTGTTAAGTACATGATAGATGACCTATGGTATGTATCCATTTTGCTTCGGCACTACATAGTAATCAACGAGCACCCTCATGGAAAGGGCTACACACCTTGGTTGTGAAGCCACCCAATGTAGGAAAGGGCTACGCCATTGTGATGAGTGAAAGCCGCCATGAGGAGTATATGTTTTTTGTTAGTAAAATCAAAGAAGTGTTGAAATGAATCATTAAAAAAAAAAAAAAAAAAAATCTTTGATTCTAAGCCTAAAAGAAATAAAAATTAAAAGGCTTATTGGTGTATAGTTGAGAATTGTGAAAAGCTCGGGTTAACAAATAGAAACGGAAAAACGAGCCACATGCACACACACGCTCATATGTTGATATCTATTCATTTTAAAAGCAAAAACCGGATGAATATCGGTTTGACCTATTTTTGGAAAGGCTTTAGATGGATAGGTGTGGATAGAGTTTGCATGTTGATATCACAATTACTCCTACTATATATTTGAGAAGCATTCACACACACACACTTTGCTTATGTGCTTGATTCATTAGCAATGTGAGAATATTTTTGAGAGATTAATGAAAATCTATGATTCTCTCTTGGACTTTGACAAGTTATGAAATATTTTCTCTTAATTGCTTGATTGTGTGATTGTGTGATGTCCCTTGTGAACAAATCTACTTGTTGATAATATGTGGAGCATATGTTAAGGGGGAGCTTTAGTTTATTCAACTTTCTCTTTCTATACGATTTGTTTGCTTAATATCTCGTTCTTTATCTTTTGTGTCCCTTGTCTATTCCTTGACAAAAAGGGGGAGAAAATGTATACCTCACAATGTTTGATATTGAGGAGATTTTGTATACTTCGCACTTTATGTGGAAAAATGTTCCAATTGTGTGATCATATTCCTCTTTGTGCTTAATTGTGACTTTGTCTTAAGGGGGAGAATTCTTGTCTTAAGGGGGAGAAAGAATTCTTTCTTTATATTGTTAAGGATAGTTGGTCCTTGGGAATTGGGAAACTAAGGAAATGCTTTAATATGAACATATTTTATTCACTTGAGATAATGCATTTGTGTATGAGATAAGGGATATATTCTATGTTTGTTGTTTGTTTAAATAGCTCACCATTCTTCTTTAGAGAAGATCTCTTTTTGGTTGCTATTTTCTCTCATAGGTACTTTGAAAACCGAAAGAGGAATTCTTGAAGACTTGAAGACTTTTTAGTCTAGGAATTTCTTTGTAAATGTGAGATTGAAAGTATGCTATCATTTTGAGTTTATTTGAGTGAAACATTGTATGGTGAGGTTGAGTGCTTTTGCCATGGAATAGCCAAAGGGGGAGATTGTAAGGTTTATGATTTGTATTGGCTTAATTCCATTCCAAAACACTCTATGATTGTATTAGTTGTTGCTTAGGACATTATTTGAAGAAAGGAAGCTTAAAGAGTGAAGAGCAACGTCTAGTGCAAAAGTCGTCTTCAAGAGGTGAAAAACGTCAAAGGTAAATCTTGACTTCCACCCTCTTGCAAGGCGTTAGCGCACACACACACAATTCATACATGTGTGTCCCTGCATCGTGGTTCAAACATTTGGTATAACACATTCACACACTTCATAGCATGCTCATGCATTGATCTTGTATTGACAAACATTGTGAAATTGCATGCTTTGTGACTATCTCTTTGATATGGCATGTTTGTGTGAATATGTGTTTATTTGTTTCCGTATTTTGTGTTTAGGACTTGAACATATTCTTATTTAATGCCTTATTGAGTTCCGGTCGTTTCGGTTACTCATTCATAAGGTTTCGAGTCCAAACAAGTTGACTATGCTACTTTTCATTCTCATTTGTTGTGTTGACTTCATCATCGGATTCTGAGATGATTTCTCAACCATTTTTCAAAGTTGAGAGTCGTAGTCGTGCGTGAGGGAGTCATGGTTCGTAATCCAAAAACGGATTCGAAATCAGAGGTCGGATGCTCAAGATATGGGCCAACGAACCGAGGGAGCGCGCGAGAGAAGTGTGAATCACGTGTGGCCACTTGGCCAGCCCGTGAGGGAGGCCGTGGGCCCCACGGGCAAGGGAGCCCTCTGCTCCCGTGGGCCCCACGCGCCCCCCACGGGGTGGTGATGTGGCAGCACGTGATTTGCTCGGAAAATCTCTCCTTTTCCCTCCTTTTAAGCTAACCTCCTTCCCTCCACACTTATGCAATTTTTTGAAGAACATTTGATTTCTCGCATCAGTTTTTCTACAATTTTTGTTTACTTGTTTTGATCATATCTCTCTCATACGAACTCGAAATCATTCGATTCAAAAACCAAAATTGTTGGTCTCGAAGAGAGCTACAAACCCCAAGCATTTCCAGAGGCATTTGACTTTGGCATGTTTCTCAGCTGGTCCATTTCCAGTCCGTGGTCAGCTTGTATGTTTCAACTTCTTCTTTTTCAATTTCATCTTTGATCATCTATTGATTCTTTCCATTTGATTGATGAAATTTGTTGAGAAGTATGTTAGATCACATGCTAGGGTTATTTGATCATTTGTTAATTGAGATTTAGCTTTGTGATTACTCTTGAACATTTATGTGCTAAACTTGATTTATCATGAAATTGATTCTAGAAAATATATGTATGATGTGCTTCATGTTATTTTCTATGTTTTATTTCATGATCTAAGAACTAGGTTTTTAGTGTGCTAAATTGAATATTGATACCTTTGTTCTTATTGATTTGCATGTCTTGATTTCTAGATAACTTTTGTGATTGTGTGTTGAAATCATATTCTAGACTATCATTGAACATGTACATTTTGCTTGATTGATCATCTAGCTTAATTTGATTGTGCTTGCATCATTTGCATCACTTTAGATCATAGCCTTGCATAAGGTTGAAGTCTCTTGCAAAATGAGTGAAGCTTTGTGTAGAGCAAGGGAGTCTTGATTAGGACATGTGGTCCGGATAGTCAAGCAAAAGTCTTAGCTAGGAGTGTGGTACTCTGGATGGTTGAGCTAGGAGAGCTTAACTAGGATCTTTGTGATCCGGATAGCTAAGCACGAAATCTTCCTAGAGACGTGAGCGTCTTGGATAGGAAGTTGCTTTCTAAAGGTGTAGGACACATCTCGGATAGGAAGTAGGCTTGGTGATTCACTAGCCCGAGGGTAAATTAGGAGTTGATAGCTTGAGTGGATATCATGAGTGATAGCTTGAGTGTGTAAGTCCTTTTTCACATAGTGGATTGCTTCGCCGGTGGTTGTGGTATCAACCCGTGGATGTTTCCTCATTGAGGTTTTACCACGTTAAAATCATTGTGTTCAATTTTTGCTTTACTTTCTTTTATCTTCCTTATATTACATTGTTTGCACATCTTGTAAATTGATTAACTCTTGTCTTAGTGAAATCAATTCATTTGCTAAAAACTTATCAAGTGTGCATTTTGCCTTGTAATTTTCCGCATTATTTTTAATTGGAAGAATTTGGAGCCTATACCTATTCACCCCCCCTCTAGGTATATTTCACTACTACATTAAGGGAAATTTCAAAATATGTCCATGTGAACCTAGAGAAATCATCTACACAAACAAAAATATATTTCTTTCCACCTAAACTCTCGGTTTGCATAGGACCCATAAGATCCATATGGAAAAGCTCTATGGGCTCCTTGGTGGAGAGATACTTGCCCTTTTTGTGCATGGCTTTGGTTTGTTTTCCTTATTAGCAAGGTCTATAAACACCATTGGCTTTCTTCCCAAGTTTGGGAAGGCCATGCACACATTCGAACTTGCCTAGGATTCGTAAATCCCGAAAGTTCATGTGGCCAAGTCTTTCATGCCACAACTCAATTTGCTCATCCAATGACACATTGTTTGAGACTATTCTAGCTTCAAGACAATAGCAATTGTTGCTAAATCTCATACCTTTCAACAAGGTTTGTCCATTGGGCAATAGGATAGAGCAATCATTTTTACAAAATAAGACGGAAAGTCCTTCATCACTTAGATGTGAAATGCTTATCAAATTGGCTTTTAGGCCATCAACAAATAAAGCATTGGACAAGGAGGGTAATCTGGGAATGGAAATGGTTCCTTTCCCTCTTACACTTTTCTTGGATCCATTACCAAAGGTGACACTTCCTCCTTCCTCCATGACAAGAGTCTCGAAGAAACTCTTATTTCCCGTTATGTGCCTAGAGCACCCAATATCTAAATACCAAAAATTAGAAGAATTTGCCTTCAAGGCAATTTGTGCAACATGGCAAACATTTTCGTTCTTTCTAATCCACCTAGGTAAAACATTTTCCTTCCTAGTGGTCTTTTGTACATGGGCTTTAGATGTCCTAAGATCATGCAAATCAATTTTCTCATTCCTAGGAACATGCATCATGGCTCTATTTTTTTTCTTTTCAATCATGCTTCTAGTTTTGCACATTTTAATATAATGAAAGCATCTTGGTCTAATATGACCATCAAAACCACAAAAATGACATGTAGGAATAAAATAAGGAATCATACCATGTCCTTATGCATACATAGGAGCTTTCCCATGTCTTTATGGTTGAGCGGGTTCAATCCGTCTTTGTTGTTGAATCGGTCTTGCTTACTTCCTTGGATGAGTTTGCATGATTGGTCCTTTTCCTTTGTGAGCCATGTGTTGAGGATTGATAGCTTGAAGAGTTCTTGTAGGTTGAGCGCTTGAGTACTATTTGAACATTCTCCTAGATTAATTTTCTTCCTAGGAGTTTGCATAGGTGAAGCTTCTTTGTTGCCTAAGCTCTTGACAAACACGGTCTTGTTAGAGGTTGAGATTGCCTTGCCATCTTCATACCCAAGACCCCTCTTGTCACTTGGCCTCTTTCCAACATCTAACATGTGATCAAGTTTTTTAGTGCTAGAGTCCATCTTGGCCATCAACTCTCTAGCATCTTTAAGTTCCCTCTTCAATCCTTCTTCACTCTTCTTAGATAAGTCTAACTCCTTTCTTAGCTTATCTTCACTTTCCATGGTTCTCACCACTTCTTCACTTAAGTGGTCAACTTGAGTTAAGAGCTCTAGGTTTTCTTCTTGTTCTTTAACCTTGAACTCTCAAATTTCTCCATGTAGTCTTTGAGATCCATCCTATCCACATTTCCATTTGTGGATTGTGATGAAGAACAATCATCACTTGAGTCAATTTCCACTTGACTCTTATTCTCTTCTTCATTAGCACTTTTGCTCTTGTAAGAAGAGGTAAAGGCTATGAAGTTTGAAACAAATTATAGCACGGTGTGTATAAAACTATCTAGAGGGGGGGTGAATAGATTTTAAACTTATTACCTAATTTTTCGTGTTAAGTCAAAATTACAAAATTACCCCTAAATAGATAAAGCAATAAATCAAGTATAAAATGCGGAAATTAAATAACACTTGATTTTTACGTGGAAACCCTCACGGGAAAAACCACGGGCTAGTAAGTAAGCCACACTCGAACCTCGAATCCACTAAATGTGTAAAACGATTACAACCTAATCCCGGAAGTAATCACACACCTACCTAATCCCGATATGAGTGAACCTAGTCCAATTTGCTTGCGATCTAAGCAACCTAATCCCGGAAGCTACACACAAGACTTACTTTCTCAATGAAGAGAATAACACCCTAAGTGAATATATGAATATCCAAATGCAAAATAGAGCAAGGGAAACCCTATATGCTTATCTAAGATGATTAATATGCAATTAGAACAATCCTAGGTATTAAAAACTAAATGACATGTCAAATAGTTTAGCTAATCAAGATTAAGCACAAAACCTAATTAGCTATCACAATACAACTTCTCAAACATACATCACACTAATCTCAAACTTGTATTCAAAATATATATAATAACATACAAGTAATTAATTGAGATTGCTTGTTAAGAGAAACACAAAATATGTAAGATATTAGTGAAAAGCTTACCAAGCAAAGTATGATGAAGAATCCATGCAAGATGACATCTAGAAGATCAAAGATGATGCTAGATGATGATTGATGATCATGAAAAAGTGTTTGAGTAATTAAAAATGAGTTCTTGGAATTTTTCTTCTCTTTGAAAAATATCCTAAGTATGAAATCTGAATATGAACTCTCTTAATTGACCTAAAGTCAAAGTGGCATATATATAGGGTGTCAAGATGAAGTGTGGTCGTTTTGATAAGTGACACCACAATTTTGCCTTGGGCGCTGTATGTAGGGCGCTTCTGTACAGCGCCCCTGCTCTGTTCTCACGGGAAAACAGAGGGGCGCTGTACGAACAGCGCTTCTGTACAGCGCTCGTACAGTGCCCATCTAAAATGCATCAGACCTGATGCATTTAAATGACCAATTTTGCATCAGGTCATGGGGGCGCTGTTCACAACAGCGCTTTGTAGAGCGCTTTGAACAACGCCCTTTGAAATGCATGAATTCCAATGCTATGCAAGACAAGGCAATGGGCAATGCAATAAGCAATCAAACTAACATGCAAGAAGAGATGAAAATAAGCATTAATGCACAACAATAAGAACCACAACATACAAAGATTAAACATATGCATGAGTTGTGAGTGTGTGCAACTATCTCTTCAAGACAAGTAAGCACATAGAAATTTACCTTCGGTGCTTACCAAGAATGAGGTCTTCAAAGGGCTTTAGCAATAACACCTACTCTTAAGCTACCCTTACAAAGAATCCCCAACATGTGGTTTGTCCACGAAATGAGCCAATCAACAAATGGGAACCTTACAAAGTTAGCCATGAGTTCTTCATCACCCGAAGACTCATCTCCTTCATTGGAGTCATCACTCCCATTCCATGTGGCGGCCATCACTTTCCCTTTCTTCTTGATAACATGATTAGCACAATCGGGGGTAAAGTATCCTATGCCACCATACTCAAAACATTGAACCCCTTTCCTTTCGGTATTCTCTTGCCTAGGCTCAAATCTCTTGAAGAGAGCCTTTTTCTTCAAGTCTTGACCTTTGGATCCAAAACCTTTCTTCTTGGACTTGTAGAATTTCTTGAACCTTCTCATCAACAAAGCCATTTCTTCATCCGAGTCATCATTCTCCTCCTTCTCAACTTTGGAGGCTTTCAAAGCAATTCCCTTTTGCTTTTTAGGAGGTGTGGAGGTAGGACCCTTCCTAGACTCATAAGCTAGAAACCTTCCAATCACCTCACTCAGCTTCATATCCTTGTATGTGTTATTTTCCTCTAAAGCCTTCACCTTTGATTCAAACCTCTCGGGAAGTGATCTTATAATCTTTTGCTTAATCCTCCTATTCAAGTAAAGGTCACAAAGTTGATGACTTTGGTTACCATGTCTATCAACTTGATCTCGAAATCGTTGAAGCACTCATTCTCCTCCATTTTAAGCATCTCGAATTGAGTTTGTAGGACTTGAAGCTTGGAATCCTTCACCACTTCGGTTCTCTCATGTGCAATCTCTAGGATGTCCCATGCCTCCTTAGCTATCCTAGTATTTTGAATCAATTTATATTGATTTTCGTCCATTGCACATAGGATGGCATGCATCGCCTTCTTATTCCATTTTGATGACTCAAACTCTTGCGCGCTCCATTGCGCCTTAGGCTTGAGCACATCCTCTCCTCCACCTGTAGGAGTTATCATGGGTGAAGTGTAGCCGTCTTCAATCGCCATCCAAGCTCGGTCATGGATTTGACATATGTACGACTCTATCTTGCCTTTCTAAGAGGCATAGTTCAACCCTTGTGCTAGAAATTAACACCTTGGGTTCCTCCGAGATGACAATTGGGTTCCTCTCCGAGCTTGAAGATCTGAGATTGACACCTTGGGTTTTCACTTGTATTTTCTTTATTTGATGTGTATCCTCATTAGGGAAATATGTAAACCTAACACTAGTTCTATTCATTTGATTAACTTGTATTTAATATTTTCAAGTATTGTCTCATTCAATTGCTTTGTATTGATTCTTGACTTGTGTTGAATAGGCTTGACAACCCTCCTAGATGCATGTTTAGGGATATCTATTGTCTTTACATTCATGGCATGTAGGGTAGAAATTGATATGTGTTCATGATTGAGATTAAGAGTAGATTAATGTAATTTAGGAGTAGATTAATCAAACATCCTTTGATTGTGTGTATGTTGATAGATATTTCGAAATGCATGTTTTGGATTGATTTGAGTGTTTGAGAATTAGGGTTAAGTAGGTACATCAACTCTTGACCTTGATTATGCTCTTAATTGTTTGGGCGAAATTCATGATGAGTACATACCATGCCATTGTAGATTTCGGTTCTTTAGAATTTCATGCTTTATACGACCCTTGGTCGTTGCTCACGTAATAGACCCTCGGTGAGTAGTGATTGAGGTCCGAATTTACACTTAATGCTTCCATTATATGGTTGTTGCTTACACGTGCAAGTGAGTAGCGATTGATGGTCGATCCTTTAATATTCCCTTAGGCTACCTTTGGTCGTTGCTCACACGATACACCATCGGTGAGTAGTGATCGAGGGTCGGCCTTTATGCTTAATGCGGTCCTTTTATGGTCGTTGCTCACGCGATACACCCTCGACGAGTAGCAACCGAGGACTAGGCGACTCTCCCTATTTCCATATTTAGAGGTCGTATCAAAGGCTAGGTTGAACCCAATCTTGTAGTGTTTTATGCGGTTGGTTTTTATGAATGGCGCATGTTGATGGTGATTTTTGACGGTCACCAAGTCAATGATTTATTTTCGAATTACTGCAATTTATGATTGAATATAACTAAAGATTGAGAAGAAATAACAAACGATTACGTGGTAAAACTCCAGAGATTAGAGAAACATCCACGGGTTGTTGCTTTACCAACAAAGTCGAATTCACTATGAAGAAAGATTACAAGAACATTACACTGTGATTCTCTCTCTCTCTATCACTTCTCGCGTACCCCCTGTTTGTGAATATAGGGGGTATTTATACATGTTGTTTTTAGGGTTTTAAGGTGGCCGCTAGGGTTTAGTGTTATGGTCCCCAAGTCTCAAGCGGTTTCCTAGTCCTATTTAGATTATGTTTCTCCTTTTTCGGCTGAGTCCAATTCTGGACGGGATTCTTTCTCTTTTATTCACGGGAGAACTGCTTGTTTCCTTTTTAAACTCTGACGGTCCACATCGTTGCTTATTGTGGACATGCTGGCTGCTAATTACAAGTGTTGGCGACTGTTTTATTGTTTCCCGAGCGTGTATGCAAAAGAGTGTGCCCGAATGAGATCTGCTGCCCAAGCTGATCGTCTTTGTTTGTGGTCGGACTACTTACTCTCTTTTCCGAGTAGGTTATCGTGGGGGTTTCTGCTCCATAAGTTGACTTATCTTGACCCTTGCTGGCCTGGCCTTCCATGGTGGTGACGTGTCCTTCATGACTATTTTTACCTATAACAATACCCCCTTAAATATTTGAGCCGATCACGCTTAGTCAGGCCCTCTCGGGTCTAATATTTAACCTCAATATTTCTTAATGATTAATCCTCATTTGTCGTTTCCTGTATTAATGTATCCTCGTTTGAATCAGAGCTTTAAATGACGTGTCTTAATTGCGACCGCACACATTCGATTCATCAATCATTTCAAATCTTTATGATGGCGATGCTTCTGCTCTCTGGCGACGCCTGACGTTCTCTTGCTGCCACTTGTCCCTTTTCGTTTGGCTGTGGTACGGTGTATTTATAGGATGTAACCTTTCTGCTTGCCTGCGTGTAGCCTACGTCATTAGCCCATGCCCCTCTGTTTTCCCGCTTTTTCTGTAGCCTCTTCTAAGGTTTTGGTATTTTTGAAATCGAGACGTCGCCTATATATTCTGGTTTCGCTTTTTTCACTTTTATCTCTTCTTCCATTATCTTCGCGTGTTCTTCGAAGGAAACTTGTCTGTGCCTCTTGATTCTCTGTGTGCTTCATTTTGTTTACCAACCCGTTTTTCTAACCCTGCTTTTCTTGAGTTTATTTGCTTCAACCCCCAGATTTTTCCTCGGAGACCCTTCTTCTGCGATCTGCATCGTCTTCGTTCTTTGCTACACCAAGGTTAGTCTTTATGGATTCTGGAGCTAGATACCGTCTTTTTACTGTTGGTATGATTGAAATGATGCTTTCACTGCGTCGGTTGTTCACAGGTTACTAGACGAGCCCCGTTTTGATCAGCCGCGCTATACCGACGCTGACATTTCTGGACTTTTTCCGGAAAGACCTGCAACTTCTGAGGTTTCTCCTGCTTCAGAGATCCCTTCTGCTTCTGCCAGTTCATCGCCACCTTACTCATACCAGCCTGAAGCTTGGTCGGATTCTTCTTCTTCTGCTTGTACTGATATTCGCCCGAGCAAAAGACCAGGAAAAAGAATGAGTACTCGTAGAATTTACAAGGACTCGTATTCTCGGGAAAGCCGAGTGGCGGCCCAAAGGATTACCGAGGATGACATTGAAGAGGAGCACAGAGCCGCTCGCATTCCCTTCTCCCCCGAGCATATATGTATTTACGATGTGGAGCCGAACGTGGTCGGTCCTGAAGAGGTGATGAAATATATGCGGCGGTTTGACTTGGACAGCGATAGGATTTCGCTGGTTCCGACCGAGGGTCGGGCTGCATGGAACCCCCCGCTTGGCCATGTGGCGGTCTATGGGGCAATGCTCACTTGTGGTGTCACCCTCCCTTTCCAGCCTTTTATCACATGGTTTCTGGCTGAGGCCCGACTTGCTCCAGCGCAGTTGACCCCAAATAGTTACCGTATTTTGATGTGCATGTGGCACATGTGGCATAGAATGAAGCGGCCACCTCCTACACCTCGTGAGATCCATCATTTCTATTCGCTGAGGCCGGTAGGGAAGACCGAGATTTATTTCCTTCAGTCGTCTCAGCCCGAGTTATGGATCCCAAAAGATGTTGTGGTCAAGGGCGAGATCGAGCCGACCACGGAGGAGAAGATGAAGGGGTTTGTTTGGGGCTTCCCTACCTCAAACAAATTTTGGAAAAATAGTTGGTTTTTTGTGGGCAAGGACTGGGGCCAGTCGATCAGCTTTGACTTGGATGGCACTCAGATGACTTGCCGGGTTCCCCGGTACTTCTGTACGCCTCAGTGGAACCATCTGACTTTAGCTTTTATAGACGAGGAGCTGAAGACTTTGGCTCGGGCAGCAGTCCGCCCTCTAGAGAAAAGGGGGAAACCCTATCTTTACAATGAGGGGAAGATGATTAAGGCCCATCTTTTTCCTCAGATTTCTGCGCGCCGCAGACGCCGTAAGTTCATTTGTTGTGTGTATTAATTCCTATAATTCCTAAATTTGTCTGCTAACTCGGACCCCCCCCCCCCCCCCCCCCCTTTTTTTTTTTTTTTTTTTTTTTTTTTTTTTTAAGTGTTTGAGGTAGACGTGGTCTACGACGCTCTGGCCCGCCGAATGAAGGGCATTGTGGAGGCGATCCGGAAAGCTGCCCTTCGTCAGCGAGACGCCGGGATAGCTCCTCCCGAAGAAGAGTCGGAGGAAAGTGCTCCTGAGAACCCTCCCGAGGGAGATGATGAGGGGGGAGTCCCTGATTATGTTCCCGAGGAGACCCAAGGTCACGGGACGTCTGCCTGTTCTGCGGAGGATGTGGGCGACCCGGAAGACTTTGGAGTAAGTAGGACCTCTCCCGACCAAGGCGACCGAGCAGGTCCCTCTTCCAAGGGGAAAGAGAAGGTAGGGGATCCCTTTGAGCCCGAGCAGGCAACTTTTCCCAGCGGATCCCGTTCTCCCCCCTCTGCTGTAGACCTGCCAAACGTTGCCTCTCAAGGTTTTGAAGCAGTTGGGGGACACTCGGATATGGTAGCTCCGGAGGTTTCGACTTCAGCCGAGCCACATTTTTCTGCCTCGGAGACTCCAATTCTTGCTGATCCGATTTCCACCCCCGGAGGCAGTAATGTTGAAGCAGGGCAGCCCGGGAAAAGGAAAGCCTTGTTTTCTTCTGGTCGCCCTTACCCCAAGATTCCCCGAGTAGTTGCATATGTTGATTCTTCATCGGGCGATGAGGGGGAGGGTGATGTTGAAAAAGAGGCGGGCATGGTCCCTCTGGAGGAGCAGATCAAAGATAATGCTGGTGGTTCGACCGACTTGCCCCGGGCAGCCTCTTCTGCTGGGCTCCCCGAAGCTGGTGTAAGCGGTTCGGACTCTTCTCCTCAGATCGATGATCCTACCCCCGAGACAATGCTAAGGGCCATGGCTTCAGGCCGAGCCTATATCGGGGAGGATCACTGGAGTCACTTCAGGACCGGGACTGTATCTGACCGGCTCTGTAATTTTTTTAACAGTGTTTCCTACGTAAGTAACGCCTTGGTCTCTTATGTATAATTTCGTTTTCCTCCTCTTTTTACTTACTTCTGTTCGCTGTTGACCTGCTGTAGATGGTGGCCGAGATGTCCGGGGCTTGCCAAGCTGGCGAAGCTGGCGAAGCCCAAGCGGAGCTAATAAAAAGGCTGGAAGCCCAATTAAAGGAAAGCGAAGAGCATTGCTCTCGGGCTGAATTAGCTCGTCAAGAGGAGGCCAACTCGAATCAGATGCTCCTGAATCAATGCCTGGCTCGGCAAATGGAGGCCGAGCAACGAGCATCTTTTGCTGCGGAGGAGGTCAGGACTCTGCAGGATCAGCTGTCATCCACCCGGGATGCCTTGCTTCGGGCCGAACAGAATGCTGAAGACACCAAGTCAACTGATGAACGCCGAATCGAAGACTTGGAGTGTCAAGCCCTGACGGCTAAGGAACTGTCGAAGGAAGCTAGGCTGGAGATGGAGCTACAAAGCGCTGATCGTTTCAAGAGATCTCCAGCCTATGATGCTTTGCTTCTTCGGGAATTCCAGCGGGGCATGGTCTCGGCTGGTGAGTTCTTTAAGCAGAAGAACAGGGCGACTGATCGGGCCAGGGCAAACTGGAGCCTCTCCATTAGGAAGCATGTGGACACATCCCTGGAGTCCCTTCGGATCCAGATGAAGGAGTGGCGGGCATATTGCAGAAGTAAAGGAAAAACGCCACATCCCATGCACCTTGAGGTTCCCACCGCCGAGTCTTTCTCTACTTTTTACGCCTGTGAGAGGGCGGGGTTCAACAACGAGAGACCTGACTTGGGGCCAGTCCCTGGTACTGATTACAGCTACTGGATGGATGACGAGGAAGATGTAATCGTGTGGCCCTCGGACGACAGCCTTCTGAGCGAATATGTGATGGAGCCTGATCCTGATGTCGGCGGAAGCAGCTCACAACCCCCGGCGCCTTCCTCTTGATTTTTGAGCCCTTTTTTTTTTTTTTTTTTGTAACTTATATATATATTTTTTTATACATTGTATTTTTTCCGTACATTTTAAGAATAAAATTTACGAAATTCATTCTTACATTCTTACTTGTTTAGTCTGCTTGTACTTGGTTATCTTTGACTTTATGGATCCTTCGGGAATCCTTGGCTATGCTTCGACCGAGTACCTTATGGTCGGTAACTGATTTCAGCAGAGTATCTTATATAACTGGCTTTTTAATCGATTAGACCGAGTATCTTATTTAACTGGTAAACTAATTTTTGCCGAGTATCTCATGTAACTGGCTTTTAATCGATTAGACCGAGTATCTTATTTAACTGGTAACTAATTTTTACCGAGTATCTTATGTAACTGGCTTTTAATCGATTAGACCGAGTATCTTATTTAACTGGTAAACTAATTTTTGCCGAGTATCTCATGTAACTGGCTTTTAATTGATTAGACCGAGTATCTTATTTAACTGGTAACTAATTTTTACCGAGTATCTTATGTAACTGGCTTTTAATCGATTAGACCGAGTATCTTATTTAACTGGTAACTAATTTTTGCCGAGTATCTTATGTAACTGGCTTTTATCCTTTGATTTTTGAGGTTGTTTTACCTCCACGTTACGTCGAGGCTCGCCACGACCATACGTTGAGGTCCTTGCACAAGTCACCTAGGACGTCTCCTGGTTTTATCTGTGCAAGGGTTTGTCGAATCGTTGGGGTAATTTGTACCGGCCAACACGACTGCGCATCTCACTAGTCTTTCTAGCGGCGCTCCGAGCAGTTTCCCAGTTACCCTGGTGCCTCGGTTTTGCCTTTTTGCTAAGGGACGCGTTTGCATCGCCTTAACTAGGCGGGCATGCTACTACAGCTTTTCCGCCCTTCGAGCACCACTCGTCCGCTCTTTCGCGGCCTTATAGCGCCCGACTCTTTTTGGCGTTTATTCGGTCGGCTTTTGAGTGGCCGCTATTGAAATGTTGCTCATGGATTTTATTGATTCCGCTACACCATACTAGCAACTGAACTTTATTAGATCATGAATATAAAATAAATAAATCTGAAATATTTAACGCGGAAACCGGAAACTAAAAACTGAGCTAAAGCAAAACAAATAAACTGTAGAACCATAATCGGATTTTTTAGGGATAGAAGATCTTCAGATATTGTGCGTTGCATGGTCGGGGTACCAGGCTACCTTCTGGTCGGGCTATCATGTAGGCCCCGTGCCCTACGATTCTCTTGATGATATATGGCCCCTCCCATTTATCGGCGAGAGATCCCGATGATTTATCTTTGGTATTTGGGGATACTCTTCTCAGCACTAGATCCCCGAGTTGGAATCTCCGCTCCCGAACGTGAGAGTTGTAGTACCTAGCAGCCCTTTGCTGGTATGCGGAATTTCTTACTTGTGCTGCATCTCTGATCTCTTCAAGCTCGTCTAGGTTATGCTGCAGCATATCTATATTGTGCTCGGGGCTGTATAACTGGACCCTGGGGGATGTAAAAGTTGTTTCTGCTGGGATAACAGCCTCTGTCCCAAACGCCAGCGTGAAAGGAGTTTCCCCTATGGACGACCTTACAGTTGTTCGGTATGCCCATAGTACCTCGGGCAGTTTGTCCGCCCAGCCACCTTTCTTTGCCTCTAGTTTTGCTTTCAATGTGTGCTTGATCACTTTATTCACGGCCTCAGTTTGGCCATTGGTTTGAGGGTGAGCAGGCGATGCATAGTAGTTTGCGATCTTGAATTCTTCACACATTTCTCTGAACTTCTTATTGTTGAATTGAGTTCCGTTGTCTGTTATGATGATGCTCGAGATCCCGAACCGATATATTATATTCTTCTTAACGAAGCTGGTGGTGTTTGCCTCAGTGATGTGTATAAGTGCTTCTGCCTCTGCCCATTTGGTAAAATAATCCACTGCCACAATAGCATGCTTTGCTCCTCCCTTTGTTCCTGTGGGCATTGGTCCTATTAGGTCGAGTCCCCACATGGCGAAGGGCCAAGGCGAGGTTAAGCTTCTAAGCAATTCTGGGGGTCGCCGAATGTCGTTTGCTACTCTTTGGCATGTTTCGCAACTCTCTGCGAATTGCTGCGCTTCCGCGAACAGAGTCGGCCAGTAGAATCCTTGCCTGAGTATCTTGTGTGCTAAGCTTTTACCCCCGGTGTGGTTCCCACACACTCCACTGTGGATGCTTCTTAGGATCTCTCCAGTCTTTTCATCGGAAATGCATCTCTGCAGCACTTTTGAGAATCCTCTCCTATATAATTCTCCCCTCAGAATCGTGTACCGGGCTGACCTGTATCTGATGCGTTTAGCTTCCACAGCATCCTCCGGTAGTATGTTCTCCTCTAAGTACTTTCTGAGTTGGTATGTCCAGTTGCCCGGGCTAGGTCGGATCTCTGCTATTATGATTTCCTCGGGTTCTGCTGTACTTGGTTTAGTCAGGTGTGCCACTGGTATTGCTTTGGATCTGATGCTTGTGGTGGCTGAAGCTAGTTTAGACAAAGCAACTGCTTTTTCGTTCTCTTCCCGAGGGATCTAAGAGATTCTGTATGCTTTGAACTTTTTAAGTAGTCTTTTTGCAATGTCCAAATAAGCTATCATGTGCTCTTCCCTTGCCTGGTATTCATCCAGTACCTGATGGACCACGACCTGTGAATCGCTGTAAACTTCCAGCTCGTCTGCCCCTAATGCTATGCAGACCCTTAGGCCGGCCAACAAGGCTTCATACTCTGCTTGATTGTTGGTTGCCTTGAAATCGAACCTCATGGCACATTCTACAGTATCCCCCTCGGGGGTCATTATGACTATTCCTGCCCCGCTGCCATGTGTGTTTGATGACCCGTCTACATGCAATTTCCATTGGAATTTAGTAGTCTGTTCATCTTCCATTGCCCTCCTTACCTCGGCGTCTGGCTCGGTGAATTCTATTATAAAGTTAGATACCGCCTGCCCTTTGATGGCCGCTTTTGGTGTGTATCTGATATCGTATTCGCTGAGCTCCACTGCCCATTTGGTCAGCCTTCCCGACACCTCCGGCTTTTGAAGAATGAGTTTTAGTGGGCAGTCTGTATATACCTCTATTGTATGTGCTTGGAAATATGGTCTTAACTTCCTGGCCAATGTGATCAAAGCTAACGCTATTTTTTCTGCCGGTGAGTATCTGGTTTCTGCCGCTAACAATGCTTTGCTTGTGTAGTACACTGGCTTTTGTATTCCTTCCTCCAGTCGGATCAACACCGAACTCGTCGCCACTTCGGTGACCGAGAGGTATAAGTACAATGTTTCTCCCACCACCAACTTTGAAAGGATGGGTGCTCTCCCCAAATACTCTTTCAATTTCTGAAAGGCCTCTTCACATTCTGTACTCCATTCGAGCCCTTTCCCCTTTTTTATTGCTTTAAAGAATGGAGCGCATTTGTCTGTTGACTTGGCTATAAACCGGTTGAATGACGCAAGGCATCCCGTTAGCCTCTGCACATCTTTCAGTGTCTTTGGTGAAGCCATTCCTTCTAATGCTTTGATTTTCTCGGGATTTACTTCGATTCCCCTCTGGTGTACCTGAAAACCTAGAAACCTTCCCGAAGGTACCCCGAACACACATTTGCTTGGGTTGAGCTTCATTTGATACTTCCTTAGGACGTCAAAGGTTTCCTTCAAATCTTCCGTATGTTTTTCTGTAGTGGTGCTCTTAGTCAACATATCATCCACGTAAACCTCCATATTTTTCCCAATCTGCCGAGCAAATATCCTGTTTACCAACCTCTGGTACGTTGCCCCGACGTTCTTCAATCCGAATGGCATCACTTTGTAGCAATACAGGCCCTGGTCCGTGGTAAACGATGTCTTTTCCTCGTCTGCCTTGTTCATCCGGATCTGATTGTATCCCGAGTAGGCGTCCATGAAACTCAACAATTCGTGTCCTGCTGTTGCATCTACCAACTGGTCGATCCTTGGCAGTGGGAAACTATCTTTTGGGCAAGCTTTGTTTAGGTCTGTGAAGTCTACGCACATCCTCCATTGCTTGTTCTTTTTCTTGACTAGTACTACATTGGCTACCCATTCCGGGTACTTGACTTCCCTTATCGACCCCGCGGAAAGCAGCTTCTCCACTTCTTTCTTGATTGCGACGCTTCTTTCTGGATTGAATAATCTCCTCTTTTGTACCACTGGTCGAAACTCTGGGTTGATGGAAAGATGATGTGAAATTACCTTCGGGTCTACCCCTAGCATATCTTCATGGTTCCAAGCAAAAACATCCTTATAGTCTCTTAGCAGCTTAACAAGTTGGGTTTTGACATGTGCGTTCAAACTTGCCCCTACCTTCACCGTCCTACTCGGATCTTCTGGATCTAGCGCCACCTCTTGGGTCGGCTCGTCTTTCCTATCCTCTGGTTCTTCTCTGGGATCCAACTCAAAATCTTTCGGCACTTCTGCCTGTTCTTCAGGTTCTCCAGCCTTTTGTTGGGCCGTTACTGTGTATACTTGGTGTACCTCCCTATTTTTATACATTGACAAGTTTGCTCTTCGGGCCATCTCTTGTGACCCTTTGACCACTCCCACACCATATTCGGCCGGGAATTTCATCATGAGGGCATAAGTTGCTGTCACCACCTTGGCTTTATTCAAAAATGGTCGGCCCAGTAAAGCATTGTATGGCCAGTTTTCCGTATCTACCACCACAAAGTCGAGTAGCACTGTTTTCTGGCAACGGGCCTTCCTGATCTTCACGGGTAGCTTTACCGTGCCAAGCGACCTTACTTCGACTCCTCCAAATCCTCTAAGGGGTGTGGGAAACGGCTGTAGGTCTTTCCTATCTAGCCTCAGCTGGTCATATACTTCTGCACTAAGAATATCTGCTGAACTCCCATTGTCAATCAGAATTCGATGAACTTCTCTATGGCCGATCCGTGCGCTGATCACTAGCGCGTCGTTTGGCCTAACATCTACTCCGTGTGAGTCGACTTCTGTGAACACGATCGGGTCCCAGCCCTCCTTGATTCTCTTCGGATCGGGCTCAATAGAATTGACGTCCAGGTCTCTCCGTGCCTCTATGGCCTCCCGAATTTCCTGGGTCCTTTCCCTGTTACTCTTGCCCGTCGCTGGTCCTCCGAAGATGGTGTTAATTGCTCCTTCATCCTCGGCTTTCTTGGGACTAAGCTTTCTTGCCCGTCCGTCCTGTCGGCTATCTTTCTGTCCATCTGCCCTGTCCATCTTTTTGAAAACAATGTCCTTCAAATGCCCTTCCCTAATGAGAGTTTCGATGTGGTCCCTTAGCTGGAAACACTTGGACGTCTCGTGCCCATTCTCTTTGTGGAAACGGCAATATTTGGTGGTGTCCCTCCGAGCATATGTCGATTGCTTAGGCGATTCTTTAGACATGTTCTTCTCTTTTAGGATTGCCAGGACTTCTTCTTGATCTTTCTTCAACGGGGTATAATTTGTTTATCGGCCCTGGAACCTCTGCCGTGGTTGATCGGTTTTTGGGTCGTATGCTCGTCGTCCATCCCGACCATCCCGACCATCCCGTGCTTTATTCTTCTGTTTGTCACCTTTGGTATCGGGTGCCTTTGTCTGGTCTTTGGTTTTGGATCCCTCTGGGCGACCGCCATGCACGAAGTAACCTCCTGTGGCAATTTCCTCTTCTTCGGCCAAGGCGTAACCCCCTGCCATGTCCATCATATCGACATAGCTGGTTAGTCGGGCTCTTCTGAGGTCAAAGGACAATTGGCCGTTCTGAAGGTTGTTAATGAACGCGGCAATTATTGCTTCGTCGTTTGCACTCCCAATTTCGGACACTTCCTGACCGAACCTCCCCAGATATTTCTTCAGCGACTCGTCTCTTCCCTGTTTAAGTTGGGATAAATGAGCCACTGACTTTTTTCTGTGTACATTCCCGAGGAACTGCCTTGAGAAAGCCTTGCTCAGTTCGCCGAAGCTACTTATGCTTGCTACCGGCAATCTTCCAAACCACCGGGAGCCTAGATCCCCAAGAGTTTAGGGAAAATTCAAACATAGTAGTGCATCATTGTGGACATATTGCGCCATAGCGCTCCTATACCTCCGGACGTGTTCTTTTGGGTCGGTATCCTTCTTGAACAGCTCAATGTGGGGCATCCTGAATCTCTCTGGGAAAGGCATCCTCAAAACCCCATTGGTGAAAAGGCTTCCGGATTCATCATCTGACAGCTCATTACGCCCATACCGCCTGACCAAAGCATCCATTTGTCGACGATTATTCTAAACTTCCCGGGTGAGACTCTGTATAAGTATGTCTCTGTCCCCTTCAGGTTCTCCTAACGCATTGAAGTTTTGGCTTATGGTCAGTTTTTGGCCCCTCTCCTCGGGATTCAACTCTCTACGATCTCGGTTTAGGCCATGCAGCCGGACTGTGCCCCTTTGGCGCTTGCGATGATGGTTCTGCTCACTTTCTTCAGAGGATGACCGGTCTCTCCGGTGACCACGCCTCCTAGGGTGGTCTCGATCCCCGGCTATTCGATCTTGATCGTATTCTTTGTCAGAATCATTCTCCTCTCTATGCTCCCTACTTCTCCTAGCCACCCTTTCAGATAGCATCTCTGGTCTGCCTGTGGGATCTCGTCTTGCCTTCGGGGGCACATCAGGGGTTGGTACCACCACTGCAGAACGCAATCTTGCTGTCTGCTGGCTTGGGGCGGACAGATTGTGAGGCGACATCAAACCTTCCATGACAGAAAGGTCAATTCCTTGCCGTGCTGCGTCTGATATGAGTTGTTGCAGAGAAGCGCGGAGTCGTTGCGTGATTTCTTCATTAGCTGTAGGGAAACGTTGAATACCAGCCAGGGCAGCTGACTGGTCTGCCGTCGTCAGAGTTGCATCCGCAGTATTGAGCGCGGTGTCATCTTCCAACTCGTTACTTAGCATGCCTTGACTGTACTTGGAATCGCTACCATCTCCGTCGCCAGCCATTGTTGTCACAAATTTTCCGGGTTCCCCTCCTTCTAGCGCCAATTGTTGACGGTGATTTTTGACGGTCACCAAGTCAATGATTTGTTTTCGAATTACTGCAATTTATGATTGAATATAACTAAAGATTGAGAAGAAATAACAAACGATTACGTGGTAAAACTCCAGAGATTGGAGAAACATCCACGGGTTGTTGCTTTAGCAACAAAGTCGAATTCACTATGAAGAAAGATTACAAGAACATTACACTGTGATTCTCTCTCTCTCTATCACTTCTCGCGTACCCCCTGTTTGTGAATAGAGGGGGTATTTATACATGTTGTTTTTAGGGTTTTAAGGTGGCCGCTAGGGTTTAGTGTTGTGGTCCCCAAGTCTCAAGCGGTTTCCTAGTCCTATTTAGATTATGTTTCTCCTTTTTCGGCTGAGTCCAATTCTGGACGGGATTCTTTCTCTTTTATTCACGGGAGAACTGCTTGTTTCCTTTTTAAACTCTGACGGTCCACATCGTTGCTTATTGTGGACATGCTGGCCGCTGATTACAAGTGTTGGCGACTGTTATTGTTTCCCGAGCGTGTATGCCTGAGTGTGCCCGAGTGTGCCCGAATGAGATCTGCTGCCCAAGCTGATCGTCTTTGTTTGTGGTCGGACTACTTACTCTATTTTCCGAGTAGGTTATCGTGGGGGTTTCTGCTCCATAAGTTGACTTATCTTGACCCCTGCTGGCCTGGCCTTCCATGGTGGTGACGTGTCCTTCATGACTATTTTTACCTATAACAGCGCAAATGTCATGGTGGTCATGAGTACCTTGTGTATTCATCTATTTCTCTCTCCAAGCCATCTTTATTTTTCGTAACTTAAGGTGCTTGCCTTTAGGAGTAGATTAACTTAGAAAGGCAAGCACCCGGTTACATTTCTATCCTTAGTTTTCTTTTGTTTTCTTATCTTATTCTTTCACACACACATGAACATGCTTATACTTCACGCACACCACTCTCACCTTGCCATGTTCTTATTTACATTGCTTTCAATAATCACTAAAATGTGAAACGATCGACGGATCACACCTCCTTGTGGCCAATACCCTCGCTTACTGCTTTACTAGTTTTCAAAACTTTAGAGCACATTGTGATGCGCCACTGGATAGTTCTATAAAATATCGTAAATAATGTGGCTTGGTCGTGTTTATCCGCAAGCGCACGTATCATTAGGATCGCATAGCGGCAAGTACGGTTCGTTCCACAGGGAAAGTGAGGTACCTTTTATCGGTTCTAGTCTTATATATATATATATATATATATATATATTATACTATTTACACTAATTACAATATATTTACACGCAAGAAAAGTAAAGCATGGTAGAGGATGGCATGTAGGCAATTAAACTACAATTATGCTAAGATGGCATAAATTAACTACAACTAAATTACACTACATCAATTATAACTAACTAAACTACAATTACACTAAGATGATTTTAATCTAAATTACATTAACTAACTAAACTAACTAACTAATTACCATCTAATGCAATGGTCTTGCAAAAGTGGTAATGAGAGATGGGATGTTGGGATATTGGTGTACAAGTGCAATCACCCTATCACTTAGTTGATTTCTATGGATTACCTAGGATAGTCTAAAACCTTTAATCAAGACACATACATCAAGAGTTATTCATGCATGGTCTAAATTGTATTACATGTTAATCAATATTAAATTCAATCAACACATATATGAATTAAAGCTCAACATAGAAAATCAACAATATAATAGATAATATACAAAGTACACCAAATTCCTAACATCAATATTTAGTTACATAAATAACTAAGGTGAGGTGGGTGTGGTGAGAGTTAAGTTACACTAAGCTAAACTAAGCTAAACTAAGCTAAACTAAACTATTTGGGTGTAATTTGGATATTTGGGAGGTGTGTTTTAGGTTAGAGAAGGATGTATATATATAGGGAACTGTTTTGGGGAAGTTTTGGATGAAATATTCTCCAAGTCGATCGTCCCGGCGAGCTTAGATTCCTTGGCTGGCGGGTTTGTGCCCGCCGTCGAAGCTCATGGTGGAGAAAATGAAGTTGGCAGCGAGTTTCTTCCTTCTGGACTGCGGGCACTTTCCCGTTGCATGAAACCGCCGTCTTTTGGCGAGCTTGAATGTTCTGGTTCATGGGAGAATGGCCGCTGGAATATTCTTGAAGCTTGAATGGCCATGGAAACTTGGAGGATTTGTTGGAGTTGAAAACCTTTGCATGGGAGGCTAAAAGTAGGTCCATCATGACCGGCGTGGAGTGAGCTTCTGATCTGGGCGGAGAACCATCGAAAAAGTGGCTGAAAAATGGTCAAAACGGTCGGAGAAGCTACCGGTTCGGGTTGGGTCTACTGGGTCGCGGGTCTACCCGATTTACTGAAGAAGACGACCTGACGTCAAGTGTGACACAGGCTTCGCAAAATGACGTCGTTTCCAGGGGGTGACGTGGGCTGACGCTGTGCATTGGTTGGCTAATTACAGTCAACACCCCTGAGCTTTCCCTTATTCACAAAATCTGCAATAAAGTCCTGAATTTTGCACTTTTGCCCCTGAATTGTCCAAAATGACAATTATACCCCTGAAATTCCCTATTTACCTGAAACACTTATTTTATCCGTTAAATACCTGGTTTTACCCGAGAAACAAGCACAAAAAGATAGGAAAATGGAGTGTTAAATGTGAACATTTGGAGCGTGATCACATTGCGTAGGACAACTTTATAAATTCTTTTGAATTCGTAATTTCCTAACGACAGAAAAGCGCATTCAGTAATCATCACTAAAAGTGACATAATACTTATAACCACCCCTAGCTTTAACATTCATAGGTCCAAAGACGTCTAAATGTATAAGCTCCAATGGTTGTGTAGCTCTAAACCTTTTTCCACTAAAAGGTCTCTTGGTCATTTTACCTTTTAAACAAGACTCACAAATAGGTAAAGTGCCGATCTCTAACTGACTTAAAGATCCACCTTTTACTAGTCTATCAATCCTGTCAAGGTTGATGTGGCTAAGTCATAGATGCCACATATACGTTTTATTATTTGGAGAAATCTTTTGTCATTTTGTTTTAGGTTTTTCAACTTTAAACAATTCAGTATTATGCAGTGATGTATGAAATGATGGTCTCAAAACATACAAGTTGTTTTCAATCAAACCAGAACAAATATTCAATCTATTTCTAGAAACAAAAACTAAATTATTATTAAAAGAAACTGAATATAAACGTTCCAATAATCTGGATACGGAAATCAAATTCTTTGTAAATTTAGGAACGTAATAAACATTATTTAAAGAAAGAAAACAATTATTAAATTAAAGTTTGACTTCTCCTACTGCTCTTGCTGAAATGACATCCCTTATTCCAATGCGTATTGAGAAGGCCCCTTCCTCTAGCTCTATCCAAGAATCAGTCAACTGCAAGGAAGAACAAACATGGTTAGTTGCCCCTGCAAGGTTTTATATTTGTATTGGCTTGATTCCATTGAAGAACTTTCTTTATTTGTAATGTCTAGTTGCTTAGGTGATTCTTGGTTGATGTAAGGTCTTAGTTTATTAATTGGCTTATTTCATGGACAAACCACATTTGGAGTTATTGTAAAGGTAGCTTAGGCTCTCAAGACCTCAAAAGAAGAAGCACCAAAGGTAAATTTCTAAGTGCTTACTTGCTTTGAAGAGATGTAGTTGCAACACTCACAACTCATGCATAATGTTTAATTCTTGTATGGTGTGTGTCTTATATATGTGCATTAATGTTCATTAATCTCTCTTCTTGCATGTTTATATGATTGCATCTTGTATGTCCAATGCAATGTCATGTTTAGACTTAGAATTGCATACATTGTGTAAGGCGCTGTACAAAGCACTGTACGTACAGCGCCTATCTTGACCTGGTGGAAATTAGGCCTTGCACTCATCAGACCTGATGCATTTAATTGAAAGTGTTGTATGGTCGCTGTTCAATAGCATGGTACATACAGCGCCTGTCTGAAACCCGAGAGGATCAGATTTGTGGCGCTGTTCAAGCGCCCTACAGAAGTGCTCTATGAACTGCGCCTATGAAGAAATGTTCTTTATGTTCTTCATTTTTCCCAAGTAAGCGCTATACAAGTCGCTCTATGTACAGTGACCTGTACAGCGCCCAAGGCAATATTAGTGTCATTTTTCAAAACGATGTCACACTATATATATGCCTCTTTCATTTTAGGCTGAGTTAAAGAGTTTAAAAATCATATTTTTACTTAGTGTAAGGTTCACTATTTGTATTGGCTTGATTCCATTGCAAAACACTCTATGATTGTATTAGTTGTTGCTTAGGACATTATTTGAAGAAAGGAAGCTCAAAGAGTGAAGAGCAACATCTAGTGCAAAAGTCGTCTTCAAGAGGTGAAAAACGTCAAAGGTAAATCTTGACTTCCATCCTCTTGCAAGGCGTTAGCGCACACACGCACAATTCATATATGTGTGTCCCTGCATCGTGGTTCAAACATTTGGTATAACACATTCACACACTTCATAGCATGCTCATGCATTGATCTTGTATTGACAAACATTGTGAAATTGCATGCTTTGTGACTATCTCTTTGATATGGCATGTTTGTGTGAATATGTGTTTATTTGTTTTCATATTTTGTGTTTAGGACTTGAACATGTTCTTGTTTAATTCCTTATTGAGTTCCGGTCGTTTCGGTTACTCATACATAAGGTTTCGAGTCCAAACAAGTTGACTATGCTACTTTTCGTTCTCATTTGTTGTGTTGACTTCATCGTCGGATTCCGAGATGATTTCTCAACCATTTTTCAAAGTTGAGTAGTCGTAGTCATGCGTGAGGGAGTCACGGTTTGTAATCCGAAAATGGATTCGAAATCGGAGGTCGGATGCTCAAGATATGGGGCAACGAACCGAGGGAGCGCGCGAGAGGAGTGTGAATCACGTGTGGCCACTTGGCCAGCCCGTGTGGGAGGCCGTGGGCCCCACGGGCAAGGGAGCCCTCTGCTCCCGTGGACCCCACGCGCCCTCCACGGGGTGCTGATGTGGCAGCACGTGATTCGCTCGAAAAATTCTCTCCTTTCCCTCCTTTTAAGCCAACCTCCTTCCCTCCACACTTGTGCAATTTTTGAAGAACACTTCATTTCCCGCATCAGTTTTTCAACAATTTTTGCTTACTTGTTTTGATCATATCTCTCTCATACGAACTCGAAATCATTCGATTCAAAAACCAAAATTGTTGGTCTCGAAGAGAGCTACAAACCCCAAGCATTTTCAGAGGCATTTGACTTCGGCATTTTTCTCAGCTGGTCCATTTCCAGTCCGTGGTCAGTGTATGATTTTCAACTTCTTCTTTTTCAATTTCATCTTTGATCATCTATTGATTCTTTCCATTTGATTGATGAAATTTGTTGAGAAGTATGTTAGATCACATGCTAGGGTTATTTGATCATTTGTTAATTGAGATTTAGCTTTGTGATTAGTCTTGAACATTTATGTGCTAAACTTGATTTATCATGAAATTGATTCTAGAAAATATATGTGTGATGTGCTTCATGTTATTTTCTATGTTTTATTTCATGATCTAAGAACTAGGTTTTTAGTGTGCTAAATTGAATATTGATACCTTTGTTCTTATTGATTTGCATGTCTTGATTTCTAGATAACATTTGTGATTGTGTGTTGAAATCATATTCTAGACTATCATTGAACATGTACATTTTGCTTGATTGATCATCTAGCTTAATTTGATTGTGCTTGCATCATTTGCATCACTTAGATCATTGCCTTGTGAAAGGTTGAAGTCTCTTGCAAAGTGAGTGAAGCTTTGTCTTGAGCAAGAAGTCTTGGCTAGGAAAGTGTTCCGGATAGCCAAGCAAGAAGTCTTGATTAGAGTCGGGAGGACTCGGATAGTCAAGCAAGAAATCTTCCTAGAGACGTGAGCGTCTTGGATAGGAAGTTGCTTTCTAGAGGTGTAGGACACATCTCGGATAGGAAGTAGGCTTGGTAGTTCACTTGCCCGAGGGTAGATTAGGAGGTGATAGCTTGAGCGGATATCATGTGTTGATAGCTTGAGTGTGTAAGTCCTTTTCGTATAGTGGATTGCTTTGCCGGTGGTTGTGGTATCAACCCGTGGATGTTTCCTCTTTGAGGTTTTACCACGTTAAAATCATTGTGTTCAATTTTGCTTTACTTTCTTTTATCTTCCATATATTACATTGTTTGCACATCTTGTAAATTGATTAACTCTTGTCTTAGTGAAATCAATTCATTTGCTAAATCTTATCAAGTGTGCATTTTGCTTTGTAATTTTCCGCATTATTTTTAATTGGAAGAATTTGGAGCCTATACCTATTCACCCCCCCCCCCCCCCCCTCTAGGTATATTTACACTATATTGCTTAAGGGAATTTCACTTAGCATATTTTTCCAAGAGAAAAATTTCACTAAAGAACTCACCTTTGATTACTCAAACACCTTTCCATGATCATCAATCATCATCTAGCATCATCCTTGATCATCTAGATATCATTTTGCATGGATTCTTTAACACACTTTGCTTGGTAAGTTTTTCACTAATATCTTACATATTTTGTGTCTTTCTTAACAAGCAATCTCATTTATCACTTGTATGTTATTCATATATATTTTAGATACAAGATTAAGATTAGTGTATTGATTGTTTGAGAGTTGTTTTGCGATAGCTTCATATGATTGCCTAATCTATGTTTAGCTAAGGTTTATGACATGTCATTTAGCTATTGATGTCTAGGATTATCTTAATTGTAATATTGTCATCCTAGATAAGCATATAGGGTTTCCTAGCTCTAATAGCATTTTGGATATTTCATATATTCACATAGGTTTTTTATCTCTTCATTGAGAAGTAAGACTTGTGTAGCTTTTGGGATTAGGTTGCGTAAATCACAAGCAATTGGACTAGGTTCACTTATACCGGGATTAGGTAGGTGTGTGATTATATACCGAGATTAGGTTGTAATCTTTATCACATTTAGTGGATTCGAGGTTCGAGTGTGGTGCGCTTACTAGCCCGTGGTTTTTCCCGTGAGGGTTTCCATGTAAATATCAAGTGTTATTTAAATTCCGAACATATTACAATTGTTATATAAATTGACTAGTTAGGGGCCTTTTCGTAATCTTGACCATACACGAAAATTGGGTAAAATAGGTTAAAATCTATTCACACCCCCCCCCCCCCCCCCCCCCCCCCTCTTTAGATTATATTATACCCTCGTTAATTTGTTTCAGTTGATATGAGTTTCAAAGGAGAAAAAAAACTTCTCATGCAAAGATCGTTTTTAAGAGGAAAAAACACTTATTTGTAGGGGTGTGCAGGATCCAATCCAATCCAATACGATCCATTGGATTGGATCCAATCTATTGGATTGGATCGGATCCAGAGAGGTGATTGGATCGGATTGGATCCTAAATTCTAAAATCCATCGGATTGGATCGGATCTTGGATTTTCGTTTGGAAATCCGCCGAATCCGCCAATCCGCCAAAAATATTAGGTCTTATTTTTATATTGAGCAATTTATTTTATCCACTACTTTCTAATGTAAAGACCCAACCAAAATACAATTTCTAATGTTACTATTTTAGGTTTTCTTTTTCAATTTCTCTACGGCCAACAATCCACCATCTTCTTTTCTTCTATTATTCTTCATCAACATCACGGCTTATTAAGTTTACATTTGGAGCTGATATATAATGTTTATAAACTTTTTGAATTATATAAAGTTTACAAGTTATTTCATGTATTTTTTTAAATATTAATTTTATTTGAATTAATTAGTAATGTTTGAATAATTTATTTGATTTTATTTATTTCAGATTATAACTTTTATATTTTATGAGTGACTTTATATTAATTCGATCCATCGGATCATATCGGATTGGATTAAAGTATTTTATAAGTGGATCGGATCGGATCGGATCAAATAGTAATTGGATCGGATCGGATCGGATCCAACTATAAAATTGGATCGGATCGAATCGGATCCAACTATAAAATTGGATCGGATCGAATTTGATCTTGGATCATGGCAAATCCATTGGATCCGATCCGCCGCACACCCCTACTTATTTGGATGTTAAGGTATCGAGATACTTCTTCCTCTTGCAAGGCATAAGCGCACATACACATATTGCATACATTTGTATCCCTAAATCGTTATGCTAAATTTGTATAACACATTCACACACTTGTTGAAGTATGCACATGCATTAGTCTTAATTTAACAAACATTGTAAAATTGCATGTTCTAGGACTATCTCTAGGAAATGACATACTTATGTGATCTTGTGTTTTTTTGTTTGTGTTTTTATTGTTTTGGACTTGAATATGTTCTTATATGATTCCTTATTGAGTTCTGGTCATTTCAGTTACTCATTCATTAGTTTTCGAGTTCAAACTAGGAAGTTATGATACTTTACGTTCTCTTACAATGCATTGTCTTCGTCATCGTGTATCGAGTTGAATTCATAACCTTTGGTCAAAGTTTCGTAGTCTTCCTTGTGTGTTAATGAGTTACGGTTCGTAATCTGAAAGCGGATTCAAATTCGGAGTTCAGAGGCCAGAGAACGGTCGAAGAACGTGTGAAGTGCACGAAGGGAGCGAAGGAGAAGAGAGGTGGCAAAGGCCAACCGACCATCTCTTCCCGTGGAGGCACATGGCCTGTTGGGATTTATGCCCAAAAGCATGTAATTTGTAAATGTGAATGAAACATTAATAAAAGAAGTAGTTTATTCATTTTATAAATCTATCTCATACATTTATATCATGTGTACTTAACATCCAAGATTGCCGAATGTAATCTCTAACTGAGTATATGACTGTCATATACAGAGAAATTTAGTTTGAGATGAACAATCTAAGGAGTCCATAGATAGCAAATAGAGTTGGGTACTTTATTTGTGGTTAATCTACAGATGTGGTCCATTCCGTAATGTACGGTGGTCTTATCCTAGACTATTCTTATGGTGATATGAGAGTGGAGGCATCTTGTACGATGTGATTATATAGGATTGGGCCACGATCTATATGAATCTCTCACTAAGATCCGTTATTAGATGAGAGTCATATATATCGACAAATGATTGCTATATATGGGTGATCTTAATCTTGAGTGTCTTATTGACTCATTTAGGTTAGATCGTTGTTTTTGATATACCATGGGTGAGACCGGGGTTGTATTCCCGATCAATAACTTCATATGTTGGAATCACGGTTTGGCTTTTGGCTATGAAGGTTTGTATAGAATAGTGGAATCCACTCTTTCTTGTGAGAAGTAGATAGTAGTTCCCTTAAGGGTTGATTCGGGGCTTAAACAATATGAGCGCTCTCCTTCTTCTGTAAGGAAGTTAGGATTTATTATTCATTAGAGAATCAATGGTACTTAAAGGAAAAAATATAATTATAGGGGTATAACAGACTTTATGACCTAGCTTTAATTATGAACTACTTGTGGAGGATTATATCGTATGTAATAACTGTATCGATGGACAATTGTAATTTTGGTTTGTGTAATACATCTGCAGTTGGGAGAGTGCAGCCTCGGGTTTTTAGTGGAATAACTCCGAGGTTAATAATCATGAAATATTAATTGAAGAGTTTAATTAATTATTTCTAAGTATTATTGGAGCTCAAAACTTTGGGTCCATTACATCCCCTTAATAGCCTGATGGATTAAAGGTAACAAGGGTCACGGTTAATTAATTGGATTGTCAAATTAATTGTGTTACGAAAGTGACACGTATTTATTCAGAGATTAATTGAATAATGAGATTATTTAATTAATGTATTAATAATTAAATTAATTAAATAATTAGATTATTTAATTAATGAATTAATAATTATGAATTATTAATTAATTATTAAATTGAGGTTACAGGTTCAAATCATGACACATAAAATAATTAGATTATTTCATTCTTAGCTAAGGGCCAAGTTGGTATTACTTTTGAACAATTAAAATCAGATTATTTTATAATTTTAACATAAATTGATGTTTGGTAAAACTTTTAAAAGTGATTAATTGATAATCTGGTAAGTTTTGATAGTGATTTTGAGAAGTAGGTTGGGGGTTACTTTTTGAAAGTGATTATGGAATAATCTATTTCAGCATTTAATGCATCTTTTAAAATATCATTATTATCCTTATGAAATCAAGTTTAAAATTATTCATATACCTTATTTCATGAGAATATTTAAATATTCTATTTAAATATTGATTTGATTTCCAAAATCTTTTAAAAATATTTTTATCGTTCTTGTGGAACTTTTTTTTTTTTTTTTTTCCAATTTAAATATTCTACTTAAATATTGATTTAATATATATAATTAAGGAAAAAAATTAAAATAGGGTCATAAATTCATGTATATTTTAGTCATTGTAACTAATCTTAGCACTTTTACAATAAAATTATTAAACATATGTATACTGCTTTTGAGCTGTACATGAGTTTTAAAAATACAATTAACCAAACATCTGCTGATTAATTTCACAGCTGATTATTTATTCAGCACAGCTAACAGTGATTATTATAAAAGTTACAACAATACCAAACTGGCCCTAAGTCTAGTGTTTAAGTTTAAGTCAACTAGGGTTATGTGAGAGTTAGAATCCTACTCTACCTAGGACACTTAAATACTAATTATCTTTTTAATATATAAAGATATATTTGAAAAAGATAATTATCTAGTTTTTAAAATATATAAAGATATATTTATATATAACTATATAACAAAAGACTTTGACTCTTAAGTGATTCACAAAGAATTGAATCAGTAATCAATTGAACCACACATTAACGCAAAAACAAAAGAAAAGAGAATCAGAGGTGTGCGGCCAAATTGAAGAAAAAAAAAGGTTTTTTTTTTTTTTTTTTTTTGCTTTTGACTAAGGGTGGCCGAACTTCACCATACAAGGCAAGGGGTTACTTTCGTGCATCTCTTCTACCTCCATTCAAGTTCCTTGAAGATCGTAACGTACTCACATGTAGTTACCGGATTGCGGGACATAGCAAGGAAGACATGGTGGTACAAAACGGAACAAAGCTTAAAGAAATGAAGGAGTTGGTCTACATGGGTATGATCTAATCTCTTTATATATTCTTATATATTGTATACGGTTTACAAGTTGCATAAACAAATTTTAACATATTTTCCGCTGCGCAACGTAAATCCGAGTTCCTACAATTGGTATTAGTGCCAATTTATACAATATATGAGAATAAAAGCTTCTTTTTCATAGTTTTATTCTTGAATTAGCATGTATGGTATGTGTAGGCACTTTCTAATGATTGTATGATGTTTGTAATTTTTATTTATTTATTATAAATATGGTTGGTCGTTAATTGTATGGTACAATGGGTTTAGGGTTCTTTTTTAAAGGTTGTAAACTTGTAATATTTTTGTAATATTAATTCCGGTATGTAATTTTAATTTTAATTTAATTAATTTATTTATTATTTATTTTTTCGGCTGTAATCGTTCTAGGTAAATTATATTTTGTAATATTGTATGAAGAGATCGATTTGAGAAGACGAAGAAGTCGGGCGTGTGTTGGACACACAAAACAATGCTGTGTGCAAGTGTTGTGTGTGCAAGTGTTGCACAAATGTGCATGTGCGAATAAAATCATGGTGCAGCGCACTGTTGTAAAAGGCATGCGCACAAGCTTGGCACAACAACTGGGCTGTTTTGTGCAAGGGGTGGCAGCAGCGCACGAGTGTCGCGCAAGGCTGCTGCGAATTTACGCACAAGGGTGCGAAGGTTTCCAAATTCGAAAAGGATTTTGGGCTGGATTTTATTTTTTATTTTTATGTCTTGGGCCTCCAATAAGTGTTAGAGTAACACTTGGGCTTTAGATTTGATTCATGAGATGAGTCACAACATAAAAAGAATATATATATATATATATATTTAATCAAGTTTGGACTTGGTTAAAAGCCCAAAATAAGAAGAGCCCATAGACTTGAAGATTATTGGAATTACTTGAGGACCAAGGAATGCCTTGAATAACTTATGTAATCAGATTTTTTTATTTTATTTTATTTTATTTTAAGTTAGATAACCCATTGTACTTGGTCAACTGGGTACTCGGTCAACTCATGTATGCTTTTATTATGAGATGATTAAAGCATTTCCATGCATATACATGTCATTTAGATTAGGTGTGCCCACACACACACACACACACATATATATATATATATATATATTGATATATCATGCATCCGTAATAGCAATAAAAAATTATGTGTTTTTATTTTATTTTTAATTTGATTAAAAATTAGGTCATTCACATAATTGGCTATTAAAGAATGAGATTAGTTTTTAGAGTAAAAACTTGGTAATTCTCATTAATAACTAATCTATTTATGAAATTGTTTAATTAGTTAGATTAGTTAGGTCATTCACATGATATTAGGTTTAACTGGATTAAAGCCCTAATTCTCAAAGAGGGTCTCCATGAGAATCAATACTAAGGTTAACTTCCGAATGGATAGGATTTCTGAGTGTATTTTGGGATTGACCGACTCTAAGACGGCAATTCTCAAGTTAAGCTTAAGAGATTTGAAATGGTGGGTTACACTCACAAGGTTTTATTTTATTTTATTTTATTTTATTAAATTGGTTAATTATAAACTTAACTGAAATAAACGATGGTTGAATGATAAAGGAATAAGAGTTATTCTGGTATATCATTTGATTGAGAATGTCTCGATCCAACATGCAAGAATTTGACTGACCCTAAGACGGCACTTGCTTGTGGTATGTTGGATTGTCGTGGTGTAGAAACAGTTTTTTAGGGATTTTCTTGTTCATTAAATATGTTCATTCATCATATTTAATTTTATGTCAAACATTGACATGTGAATTAAATGTATGATTGAATGAATTCTTTATTTATGTTTTTTCCGCAATGTCTTTTGCACTATTACAAATCCTTGCTAATGACAAACTAACCAGAGAAAATTACACAAAATGGAAACATCATATTAATGCAATTTTGGTCACCAAAGACCTAAAGTTTTTGCTTACAGAGGATTGTCCTCCACAGCATGCTGCCAATGCCACACGAAATGTTCGTGAGGCATACCAGAAATGGGTCTTAGATGATGAGAAGGCCCGAAATTATCTGTTAGCTAGTATGACAGACGTGCTTATCACCAAGCACGAGGTAATGACTACAACATTCGAAATCATGGAGTCATTACAGGCTATGTTCGAGCAACCCTCTGAGCAAAAGCGGCACAAAACTGTTCGTTCTGCAATGCTTGCTCGGATGAAAGAGGGTGCATCTGTTCAGGAACATGTCTTGACCATGATGTCCTATTCAACACAGTAGAGGTCAATGGTGAGACCATTGATGAACCTACCCAGGTGAGCATCATACTAACGACTCTTCCAAAGAGTTTCGATCAGTTTAAAAGCAACTATGGGATGAACAAGTTAAGATTCAGTCTTATTCAGTTGCTTAATGAGCTCACTACCTTTGAGTCCATGACAAAGGACAACAAAGGTAAGGCTGGTGAGGCAAATGTTGCTGAACCATCTTTTTCTGGATCAAAGAAGAGGAAGGGGTCTGCTGGGAAGGCTAAGGGTAAGCCCAAACCCAAGAAAGCCCAAAGTAAGAAGAAGGGCACCTCCACCGACAAGGATAAAAGCAAAGGAAAATGTTTCCATTGCGACAAGATCGGTCACTGGAAGAGGAATTGTCCTCAATATCTAGAGAAGGTTGCCAAGAAGAAAAAGGCAAAAGGTAAATATGATTTACTTGTTATTTAATCATGTTTAGTGGAAGTTGATTCTTCACCTTGGATAATTGATTCAGGGGCCATTAACCATGTTTGCTCTTCTATGCGATGGACTGATTCTTGGACAAAGCTTGATGAGGGAACTTTCTCAATATGTGTTGGGTCAAGGAATGTTGTGTCAGCAAGAGCAGTGGGAGCAGTTAGACTCTAGTTTGAAAATTGTTTTATTATTTTGAACTCTGTTTATTTTATTCCTGGATTTACCAGAAATTTGATTTCTGTGTCTAAATTGTTGGAACAATTATATTATGTTTCTTTTAATAATAAGTCAGTTGTTATTTCTAGAAATGGTTTAAATATTTGTTCAGGTTTAAATGAAAACAACTTGTATGTTTTAAGACCGTTAATTCATACAACACTGCTCAATGCTGAATTATTTAAAGTTGAAAAATCCAAAACAAAACGATAAAAAGTTTCTCAAGATAATAAAACATATCTATAGCATCTAAGACTTGACTATATTAACCTTGACAGGATAGACAGATTGGTTAAAAGCGAACCCTTAAATCAGTTAAAGGTTAGCACCTTACTTGTCTAAGAATCCTGTTTAGAAGGTAAAATGACCCTAATTTCACCAAAATTACTCCAATGCCCCTAAGCTTTAAGAAATGCCTGAAACACTTATTTTAACATATTAAATACCCGGATTTACTCGAGAAACAAGCATAAAAAATAGGAAATGGGGCCTAAAAATAGCAACAAAAATAGTCCAATCATGTTTGCAGTAGGTAGTCTTATGTATGTTATGTTATGCATGAGACTTGACATCTGCTGTGTAGTGGGAGTAGCCAGTAGGTTTCAGTCCAACCCAGAATTGGATCATTGGGTTGTTGTAAAGGCCATTCTTAAGTATCTTCGGAGAACGAGAAACTATATGCTAGTATATTCCGGGCAGGATTTGATCCCTTTAAGATATACAGACTTTGATTTTCAGTCAAACAGGGATTCTAGGAAATCCACGTCTGGATTAGTTTTCACCATTTGGTGATGAAGCCATAGTATGGAAGAGTGTTAAGCAATCATGTATTATTGACTCCACCATGGAAGCCGAATATGTAGTAGCTTGTGAAGCAGCTAAATAGGCTGTCTAGCTTCATAAGTTCTTGACTGATCTGGAAGTTATTCCAGATCTAGATGACCCATCACACTTTATTGTGATAACAATGGTGATATAGCTAATTCCAAAGAACCAAGAAGTCATTAAGGAGGGAAGCATATAGAGAGGAAATATCATCTCATCAGAGAGATAGTGTAGAGAGGAGATGTGACCGTGACCAAGATAGCATCACAGGATAATCATACCGATCCATTTATGAAGACCTTAATGGCTAAAGTGTTTGAAGGTCACCTAGAGGGTCTAGGGTTATGAGATATGTCTCACCTACTTTAGCGTAAGTGGGAGATTGTTGGGATTTATGCCCAAAAGCATGTAATTTGTAAATGTGAATGAAACATTAATAAAAAAAGTAGTTTATTCATTCTATAAATCTATCTCATACATTTATATCATGTGTACTTAACATCCAAGATTGCCGAATGTAATCTCTAACTAAGTATATGAATGTTATAAAGAGAGGAATTCAGTTTGAGATGAGCAATTTAAAGAGTTTGTAGATAGCAAATAGAGCTGGATACTTTATTTGTGGTTAATCTACAGATGTGATCCATTCCGTAATGTACGGTGGTCTTATCCTAGACTATTCATATGGTGATATGAGAATTGAGGCATCTTGTATGATGTGATTATACAGGACTGGGCCACGATCTATATGAATCTCTCACAAAGATCCGTTACAAGATGAGATTTATATATATCAACAAATGATGGCTATATATGGGTGATCTTAATCCTGAGTGTCTTATCTCTTTCAGGTTAGATCGTTGAAAGTATACAAACGTAGTTAAATTGCTTAAGGCATACCTAGAGAGGGGGGGGGGGGGGGGGGGGGGGGGGGTGAATAGGTTTTTACACTTTTTTTCAATCCCTTGAACAAACTTTCATTTGTCCCTCAAGGTAGCCTTACACACAACAAAATAAACCAAGAAAGACATACATAGACAATATGAGAATGTAATCATGTGAACAAAGTCTATGTCTATCACCTAATTGTATGAGGTATAAGAACAAATAAACATAACAACAAAGAATACTTGTATTTCAATAGATGTTCAATGAGTTACAAGAGTGATCAAATATCACTATACAAAATTACAATATACAAAAGAATCATATATACAAAAATGATCAAAAGAATGAATCCACAGATCACACTTTACAAATACTTGCTTCACTATACATCACAAGTGAATAATATGAAACAAGATAATAACATACACAAATAAAATATAAAAGATAGAGATAGGAAGAATTAACACAAGAGATTTTTTAACGTGGTAAAACCTCTAAGGAGGAAACATCCACGGGTTGAACTACAACCATTGGGTACTATATATATTGGATGATAAAAATAGAGAATCCACAAAGTGATCAATATTTAGCTCACCCAACCTAGTGGAGTCTAAGTTTACCCAACCCTATTGGAAAGTATGAAATCCCTCAATGATGCGAAACCATCATATATTGGACAACACACAAAACCAACATCGATGGAAGATTAGAAATTCCTCAAGAATGCATACACCTCCTGTGTACCCCGCTCTTTTGGAGTCTATGTCTAACCATATGCCTAGGCCTACCAATATAATAGCAACTCCCTATCCAAGGCACTCATGCCTCTAGGGAGCCTCTCATGCATGACTATCCGAGTCCTCTCGACTCTAGCCATGACTTCTTGCTTGTCTATCCGAGTCCTCCCGACTCTAGACAAGTCTTCTTGCTTGGCTATCCGAGTCATCCCGACTCTAACCAAGACTTCATGCCTTTTACAAGGACTTCCTAGTGTGATCATGTGAATGCAAATGATGCAAACAATCAATTCAACATAGAACATGTGATCAATACATTCCATGGTACAAATAGACCTAAACATGTGATATCACAAATAATAAAAGTCTAGATGCAAAATACAAGAATAAAACCTAGAGCATGTGTAAACACCAAACACATAAAGCTCAAAGTCTCATTCACACATACAACACTTGAACAATATATATTCATGAAGTACAAGTTCAAGATGCTATAAACATAAAACAAAATGCTAGAGACATGAGATCAAATCAATCAATATTCTAGCCAAAAATATAGAGCAAGGATTTAAGATGTAAATCAATTAGATCCTAGATAGCTCTAAAACACATACAAATACAATAATCATAGATTTCATCAATCAAAGGATCAAATCAAATCTCAAGGTCATTTATCACAAAATTGATTCAATCAAGTTACAAACAACCTAAGATATCATCCTAATCACAATACAACACACAAACATGTGAAAAACCTAGAATCAAGAAAACTAGTTCACATTTGTCTCTAAATAGACTTTTGATTAGGAATGATTATTAAGCTATCTTTCTCTATAGCATTCATAAAACATACATATACACATAGAAGAAGAAACCCCAAGGTAATTGAAGGTTATAAAAGAAGAAATCCCTAAGATATGAACACTACCTTGGATTCTCGAGCTGGTTCGGTTTTTAGTGTGCAACCACCAGAACAGTCGATCAATCAGCTGCCAAATCACTTGGAAAAGGTAGAGGACTTGATTACGAACAATCTCCAACTTGAATCACTCAATTTTGAGTTCGTATGAGAAAGTTATGATGATTTGAAGATGAGAAAAATTGGAGAGAATTTCTAGACGGGATTTCAATCTTTTTCTTCTTGAAAACCAAATGGAGGGAATTTGGGAATTTGGGAATTTAAAAGGAAGGAGCGAGAAGGAAGATTTCAGCCAATCAAAAGAGGCCAACTCAGCTTAGGCCCATGTGGGGCACGTGGGCCACACGGGACTAGAGGGCTGGTCTGGCCATGGGCCCCACGGCCTCCACACGTGTTGGCCAAGGCTTGGCCTTTGGCCACGCACGCTCCTCTCTCACACCGCTCACTTTCTTCAGCCGTTTTCGGGCATCTGAACTCCAAATTCGAATCTGTTTTTGGATTACGAACCATGACTCCCTCACACACAACGATGACTATAAAACTTTGACAAATGGTTGAGAATTCATCTCGGAAAATGATGACGAACACAACTCAATGAATGAGAACGAAAAGTAGCATAGCTACATCGTTTGGACTCGAAACAAAGTGAATGAGTAACCAAAACGACCGGAACTTAATAAGGAATCATAAGAGATCATGTTCAAGTCCAAATACAAAAATATGGAAACAAATAACCACAAAATCACACACGTATGCATTTCCTAGACATAGTCCTAAAACATGTAAATTCCAATGATTATGAAATTAAAGCTAATGCATGAGCATACATTACCAAGTGTGTGAAAGTAATATATAAATGATATTCAAACATGAAGGAACACACAAGGATGCCATGAGCATACATAACCTAGCCTTGTAAGAGAAATGAGGTCTCATATACCTTTATAGACCGATGAAGCACATCTCTCCTTGAAGCTGGCATCTTGCATGAATTGTGGCCAAGACTATCTTTGACGTCTTAAATCTTCAAAACTAAGACCACTAAACATTACAAGAGAAACACGTTTTGATATGGAATACATGCCAAGACAAACCAAAAACCTAACAATCGTGGTTTTTGATATACCATGAGTTTAGATCGGAGTTGCATTCTTGATCAATAACTGCATATGTTGGAATCTCGGTTTGGCTTGTGGCTGGTGTAAGGTCTCATTTATTGATTGGCTTATTTCGTGGACAAACCACAATTGGGGTTCATTGTAAGGGTAGCTTAGGTATTGGTGTTCAAGCTCAATGCCCTTTCAAGACCTCATATTGATAAGCACCAAAGGTAAACTTCTATGTGCTTAACTTGCTTTTAAGAGATTAGTTGCACACACACTCACAACTCATGCATAGTTCTTATTCATATGTTGTGTGCTTTTATTTGTGCACTTGATTGCTTTAAAAATCTCTTCATGCATTGTTTGATGATTGCATTTTGCTTGTTGTGCCTTAACATGTTTAGATTTTAGGTTGCAAGTTAGAAAGCAAATCGGTGCCCTTTTCGGTGATCGGTGGCCGCAGAACAGGGGTGCAAATTTAGGTGCTCTGTTTCTGGTCTAAATCGGCGCCCTTGGTTTGGCATTTAGTGACCGCAAAACAAGGTCGCCGAATTGGGACCAGAACATCAGGTCTCAAATCGACACCCTTGTTCTACGGCCTAGGGTGCATAAAGAGGCGCATAATTGGTAGTCAACTCGGTTGACTGAATTCTGCACCCCTGTTCTGCGGTCCGTGACCGAAGAATCAAGGGTGCAGAATCGTCGGTTTTTAGCAAATATTCAAAACGGCACCACTTCATTTTGACATATTATATATATGCCTCTTTCATTTCTAGGTCGTTTTTAAGAGTTCAAAAATCATATTTTTCCTTAGAATATTTTTTAAGAGAAAAAATTCACAAGAACTCACCTTTAAACACTCAAAGCTTTTCTTTTGTTCATCAAAGTTCATCTAGGATCATCTATGACCATATAGGATGCATCCATGCATGGTTTTGCATCATCACAACTTGCTTGGTAAGATTTGTACTAACTTCATCTAATTTTAGTACCTTTCCTATCAAGTCATCTCTTCATTTACTTGTATGTTTTTAGATTATATGCTAGATACAAGATAGAGATTGTTTGTGATGAATTGATAGAGTGTTGTATTGTGTTAGCTATCTAGGTTTTCATAATCTATGTTTAGCTAAGCTATTTGACATGTCATTTAGCCATTGATATCTAGGATTGTATTTATTGCCATTTTAGCATCCTAGATAAGCATCTAAGGTTCCCTATCTTTGTTTGCTCTTTGAATATCATTATATATTCACATAGGATTTTATTATCTCTTCATTGAGAATTAAGTCTTGTGTTGCTTTCGGGATTAGGTTGCGTAAATCACAAGCAATTGGACTAGGTTCACTTATACCGGGATTAGGTAGGTGTGAGATTATATACCGGGATTAGTTATAATCGTTTATCACATTTAGTGGATTCGAGGTTTGAGTGTGGCGCACTTACTAGCTCGTGGTTTTTCCCGTGAGGGTTTCCACGTAAATATCAAGTGTTATTTAATTTCCGCACCGTATTACACTTGTTTTATTATATTGACTATTATGGGTATTTTCGTAATCTTGACTATTAACGAAAATTGGGTAAAATCGGATAAAATCTATTCACCCCCCCTCTAGATTAATATTGTACACACCTATAATTTGTTTCAGTTGGGAAGGTTTGTACACAATAGAGGAATCCACTCCTATAAGTTCCTCAAGTTTGATTGGCTTATTTCAGCCAATTGGAGTTTGAAATGTAAAGGGTAGCTTAGGTGTTGGTGATCAAGCTCAAAGGCCCTTCTCAATAACTCATGTTGATAAGCACTCCAAAGGTATATCTTGTGCTTAGTTTTCATTGAAGAGATCTAGTTTCACACACACATTTCTCATGCTTGCTTATATACCCATTGCCTTTGTGTGCATTCTCTTCACATTTCACACTTGTACTTCTTTGTTGTATCTTGTTAGTGTGTCTAGTAATTCGTTTCTCGAAGTTTGTTCAAAATTGTCCACACATGCATGTTAGTGTGCTTAGTCTAGCGCGAGAATCGCCTTAAGAGAATGCTTTTGGCTTCTCCTTTGGTTTCACCACAATTGGTGAAATGGCGGTTTGATCGACAACCATGACCGCCAAATGAAACCATCGTTCATTCTAGTAGCCTTTGGAATGATTTTGCAGTTATAATCAGCGGCCACGAGTGCCATTAGAAACTGCCGTTTAGACCTGATAGATTTTTATCTCTTGGGTTTATTTATGCGGTTATGATTGGCGGTTATGAAACCGCCTAATGAAACCATCGTTGATCCCTTGTTCCTCTTGGGTTTAATTTGACGGTTGGATCAATGGTTTGTGGCCGCCGAATGAAACCGTTGATTGGCGCGTTTCAGGGGCACACTTGTCTTTTCACCAAGCCTTTTGTTGCTCTCTATAAATACACCATTATGTCACTATCTTTCACTCAGCTCTTTGAACATCAAGAACCCTAAAGAGATATTGAGAGAGACTTGAGAGAAAAATCATAAAGATTGCATCTTTATTTCCTTAAACACATTTCCATATGCATAAATCATCATCTAAGCATCATCTAGGATCATCTAGTATGTGCTAATGCATGGGTCTTCTTTAACACATATGTTATGGTAAGTTGAACACTAATTTCATCTAATATTAGTGTTTTTACTTAGCAATTTATCTCATTTATAACTTGTATGCTCTTGGATTAATTTCTATTTACAAGATTGAGATTATGTGTTGAATGTTTGAGTATTGTATTGTGATAGCTATAACCTAGGATTGCTTATCTTATATAGCTATGATTTATGCCATGACATATATCAATTAATATCTATGATTGATTTAGTTGTCATCTTATAATCCTAGATAAGCATTTAGTGTAACCTAGTATTAATTGCATATTTGGATATCTTTGCATATTCACATAGGTTGTTATCTCTTCATTGAGAAGTAAGTCTTGAGGCTAAGGTTGCTTAGGCCATAAGCAAATTGATCTAGGGTTGCTATTAAAGGCCTGCGGGTAGTAAAGATAGGTTAGTAACCGTGTAGGGTTTGACATGGTCAACCTAGGTTGTGGACACCTTTACAAATAGTGATTTCGAGGATCGTGTGTGGCACATATAACAGCTCGTGGTTTTTCCTTGTTGAAGGTTTCCACGTAAAAATCAAGTGTCATTTAAATTCCGCACTTTACACTTGATTTATTGTATTGACTAGATTGGGGTTATTTTCGTAAAATTGACTAATTGCGAAAATTTGGTAACAACCGGATTAAAATCTATTCATCCCTCTCTAGATAGTTTTATACACACCGTGTAACATTTGTTTCAATTGGTATCAGAGCGGGTTTCTAGATCTACTTAGGTGATCCTTGCTCATTTTGGTGTGTTTTTCATTTTGTGTGATTTTTGATCATTCATACATTTGCATTCATTTCATTCATTCATAAACATTATGAGTGGAAACGGTGGTGGCAACGAGGGTGCTTCTAGTATGAGACATCCACTACTCACCGGGTTGAATTATGCCTCTTGGAAAGGTAAGATGGAGTCTTACATTTGCTAAATCCATGATAGGGCGTGGATGGCAGTTGAAGACGGCTACACTCCACCAATGACGACTCCTACGGGTGGAGGAGAGGATGTACTCAAGCCTATGGCACAATGGAATGTGTAAGAGTTTGAAACATCTAAGTGGAATAGGAAGGCGATGCATGCCATCCTATATGCAATGGACGAGAATCAATATAAATTGATTCAAAACACTAGGATCGCTAAGGAGGTATGAGACATCCTAGAAGTTGCACATGAAGGAACCGAAGTGGTTAAGGACTCTAAGCTTCATGTTCTCCAAACTCAATTCGAGATGCTTAAGATGGAGGAGAACGAGTGCTTCAACGACTTTGAGATCAAGTTGATGGACATAGTCAACCAAAGTCATCAATTTGGTGACCCATATTAGGATAGAAGAATCAAGCAAAAAATTATGAGATCTCTCCACGATAGATTTGAGTCCAAGGTTATGGCATTAGAAGAGAATAGTGGCTACAAGGATATGAAGTCGAGTGAGGTGATTGGGAGACTTCTAGCTTATGAGTCTAGGAAGAATCCTACCTCCATACCTCCTAAAAAGCAAAAGGGAATTGCTTTGAAAGTCTCCAAAGTTGAGAAGGAGGAGAATGATGACTCGAATGAAGACATGGCCTTGTTGATGAGAAGGTTCAAGAAATTTGTCAAGTCCGAGAAGAAGGGTTTTGGATCTAAGGGGCCAAGACTTGAAGAAAAATGCTCCATTCAAGAAGTTTGAGCTTAGGCAAGAGAAGAACGAAAGGAAAGGGATCCAATGCTATGAGTGTGGTGGCATAGGACACATCGCCCCCGATTGTGGAAATTTGAAGAACAAGAAGAAGGAAAAGGTGATGGTCGCCACATAGAGTGGAAGTGATGACTTCGATGAGAGTAATGAGACTTTAGATGATGAAGATCTCATAGCTAACTTCATAGCCTTTGCCTCTTCCCACAAGAGCAAATGTACTAGTGAAGCAAAGGAAGAGAGTCAAGAGCAAAATGACTCAAGTGAAGATGACTCCTCATCTAACACCACAAATGGAAATGTGGAGAAAATGGATCTACAAGACTACATCACTAAGTTTGAAAGCTCAAGGATGAAGAACAAGAGAGAGATTCGAAGGTTGAAAGAAGAAAACTTTGAGCAATCAACCCAAGTTGACCAATTAAATGAAGAAGTGGTGAGATCCATGAAGAATGACGATAAGCTAAAAGAGGAGTTAGCCTTATTTAAGAGGAATGAAGAAGGCTTGAAGAGGGAGCTTGAAAAAGCTAAAGGGTCAATGACTAGGATGGCTTCTAGCACCAATAAGCTTGACCACATGCTAGCTGTTGGAAAGAGTCCTTGTGAAAATAGAGGTCTTGGGTTTGAAGATGGCAAGAAGACCTCCACTCCTAACAAGACCGTGTTTGTCAAGAGCTCGAGCAACAAAGAAGCTTTACCGGTGCAAACTCCTAGGAAGAAGATTGATCTAGGACAATGCTCAAATAATGCACAAGTGAAGGTAACGCCAAGAAGGCAACCTCAAGCTCAACCTACAAGAGCTCCCCAAGCCAATTTTCCTCAACAATTGGCTCATTAAGGAAAGAGACCAATTATGCAAGCTCAACCAAGGAAGCAAGCTAGACCGGTTCAACAACGAAGAATGAATGGATCGGTTCAACAACAACAACATGGGAAGGCTCATATGCATGCACAAGGACATGGTATGATTTCTAACTTCATCCCTACATGTCATTTTTGTGGTATTGATTGTCATCTTAGACCAAATTGCTTTCATTACATTAAAATGCGTAGAGTTAAAAGCATGACTGAAAAGAAAAAGAATAAAGCTGTTAGGTTTTTGATTTGTGTTGGCATGCATTCCATATCAAAACATGTTTATCTTGTAATGTTTAGTGGTCCTAAAGTTGAAGATTTAAGAAGACAAAGAAAGTCTTGGCCAAAATTCATGCAAGATGCCGGCTTCAAAGAGTTATGTGCTTCATCGATCTACAAAGGTATATATATAAGACCTCATATCTCTTACAAGGCTAGGCACACACACATGGCATCCTTGTGTGTTCCTTCATGGTTAAACATCATTTATATATTACTTTCACACACTTGATAATATATGCTCATGCATTTATACTATCTTGACAAACTTTGCTTATTGCATGTTCTAGGACTTTGTCTAGGAAATAGCATATGTGTGCGTCTTTGTGTTTGTATATTTCCATATTTTTGTATTTGGACTTGAACATATTCTTATATGATTCCTTATTGAGTCCCGGTCGTTTCGGTTACTCATTCATAAGGTTTCGAGTCCAAACGATGTAGCTACGCTACTTTGCATTCTCATTCGTTAAGTTGACTTCATCATCATTTTCCGAGATGATTTCTCAACTATTTTTCAAATTTTTGTAGTTGTAGTCGTACGTGAGGGAGTCACAGTTCGTAATCCAAAAACGGATTCGAAATTGGAGTTCGTATGCTCAAGATACGGCTGAAGAACGTGAGGGAGCGCGCGAGAGGCTAGCATGGCCAAAGGCCATGCGTTGGCCACCTCGTGTGGAGGCCGTGGGGCCCACGGCCAGAGCACCCCTCTGGTCCCGTGTGGCCCACGTGGCCCACATGGGGTGCTGATGTGGCAGCCTCTGATTGGCTCACGTCATCCTCTCTCTTCTTCATCTATTTTCCTTCCATTTATATTCGAAATTCCGTGCAGAATTCTTTACAACTTTTGATTTCTTATTTTGATCATATCTCTCTCATTTCAACTCCGAATTGAGTGATTCAAAAACCAAAATTGTTGGTCTTGAAGAGAGCTATAAACCCCAAGTATTTTCAGAGCTATTTGAGTTTTTCATTTTTCCCAGTGGTCTGATTTCAGTACGAGGTTCAACTTTTGTATGTGAAACTTCTTCTTCTCACTTCATCTTTTGATCATTTCTTTTAATCTTCCTAATTGATAGATGATATGTGTTTAGAATGTTGTTAGATCATATTTTAGGGGTGGTTGATCTATTTATTGTTGAGTTTTAGCCATTTGATTTCAATTGAACATATATTGCTAAACTTGACCTATCTTGAAATTGATTCTAGAAATACTTTTTGTTCTTGAGCTTGATTGTTGATTTCTAGGTTTTTGTCACATGTTCATGAACTAGGATTTTTGATTGTGCTATCTACCATTTAAATCTAGTTCTTGTTTGGATTGAATATGTTGTGGATTTCAAGTGTTAACTTGTTCACTTGATTTCAAAGCTAGTTTTGTGATTTCTATTGAAAACTTGTTACTCTAGCTTTGTTTGACATGTTTAGGTTTCTAGATATTTTTGTGAATGACTTTGAATGTCTAATCTAGATTTCTAATCACATGTTCATAAGAATTAGTTACATTTGCTTGTGAGCTTGATTTTTGCAAATCTAATTCTTCATAGAGTGTGTTTGATCTACTTGCTCTATTTGCTTGTGTTTGCATCATTTGCATCACATAGATCATTGCCTTGTGAAAGGTTGAAGTCTCTTGCAAAGTGAGTGAAGCTTTGCCTTGAGCAAGAAGTCTTGGTTAGAAAAGTGTTCCGGATAGCCAAGCAAGAAGTCTTGATTAGAGTCGGGAGGACTCGGATAGTCAAGCAAGAAATCTTCCTAGAGACGTGAGCGTCTTGGATAGGAAGTTGCTTTCTAGAGGTATAGGACACATCTCGGATAGGAAGTAGACTTGGTAGTTCACTTGCCCGAGGGTAGATTATGAGGTGATAGCTTGAGCGGATATCATGTGTTGATAGCTTGAGTGTGTAAGTCCTTTTCGTATAGTGGATTGCTTCTCACATTGCTAATGAATCAAGCACATAAGCAAAATGTGTGTGTGTGAATGCTTCTCACATTTATTAAAGGAGTAATTGTGATATCAACATGCAAACTCTATCCACACCCATCCATCTAAAGCATTTCCAAAAATATGTCAAACCGATATTCATCCGGGTTTTTGCTTTTAAAAAGAATAGATATCAACATATGAGCGTGTGTGTGCATGTGGCTCGTTTTCCCATTTCTGTTTGTCAACCCGAGCTTTTTCACAATTCTCAACTATACATCATTAAGCCTTTTATTTTTCATTTCTTTTAGGCATAGAATCAAAGATTATTTTTTTTAAAATGATTCTTTTCAACACTTCTTTGATTTTTCTGACATAAACATATACACCTCATGGCGGCTTTCACTCATCACAATGGCGTAGCCCTTTCCTACATTGGGCGGCTGCACAACCAAAATGTGTAGCCCTTTCCATGAGGGTGCTCGTTGATTACTATGTAGTGCCGAAGCAAAATGGATACATACCATAGGTCATCTATCATGTACTAAGCAATAGGCTTCTAGATGCATCCATAATCTACACATTTTCAACCACATATACTCAAAACTAAAACATATAAGAGAAGCATTAGTGCACTTTTCAAAAAATAATTTTTCAAGCTCAAGTGTATGATCTAGAAACAATAAGAGTTATTTATTTAAGATCATTACTTCTCAAGTGAGTAGCTCTCAAAGATATTAATATTCAAATAAAGTTTTGCTCATCAAGCCACTCACAATCACACATAGACAATAATCAACACAAATAACGCCAATGGATCTTCAAAGAGTTTTACCTCTTATGTCCAAGGGCTTAGTGAACAAATCCGCAAGTTGATTTTTTAGTAGGCATTGCTTTAGAGAAACAATAGAATGTTCAACATGTTCTCTAATGAAATGATGCATAATATCTATGTGCAGTGATATCATGCATATAAAGAGTTGAAAAGATGAAATAGAAAGCAAGCGTTTAGAGTAGAGAAATACCTTAGCAAGCTTTTTCACCAATGAAAGGTCTCCGCTCTTTTTATGAGCTTTCTTGGCTTGTTTGTCCTCATGACAACAAGTTGTTGGTGTGTCATCCCAAGAAAATAAAGACCAAACACTTTCAACTCAAACAAACACATAAAAATAACTTTCTCTAAAAGTCTTAACAAAAATTTCCACCAAATAGATTTCAAAATCTAACTTCTTTAAAGTTAATCAACAAATTTTGACTATCATAGTGATTATGAGAATATTAAGTTCATATATTGACTAGAGACACCAAGTTTGAATACTAGACCTAGCACATTAAAAATGGCATAGTCAAGCATCAAACTTAGAACTCTTATCAAACAAGAACAAAAATATTCTCATATGTGCTACTCAATCAAGTATGAGAGCACTCACCTTTGACCATATTAGTCTTAGGTGAACCAACACAAACAACATCATGATCATTACGCATGGCAATATTAAATCTAGAAGATAAATCATCAACTATCTTCTTCATGAAAACATCACTCATATTAAAGTCATCATTTTTGCCATGCACAAATATTTCATCAAGACTCTTCAAATGATCATGATTAACACTCTTCTTAACCAATTTCTTCTCAACATTTTTCTTAACATGATTATCATTAACATGCATGTTATTCTTTTCAATCCAAATTTTCTTGATAGGTTTCTTCTCATGAATATGCTCAATTTGCACATTTCTCAAAGCATCAAAGCTATTGTCATGTTTAGAAACTTTCAAAGAAGATTTATCCATTTCACAAGTATGCACATTATTCTTCTTAACCCAAACTTTCCTTGTTGATTTCTTTTCATTAACATGTTCATCATGCATAGTCTCTAATGCCCCAACATGTTTAGAAACAACCAAAGGAAGTCTTTTCATCTCACTAGCATGCATCTCATTCCCTAGTTCGCATTGTCTAATAGACTTGTAGCATTTAGGTTTGATATGCCTTACAACATTGCAAAAATGACAAACCGGGATAAACTTAGAGATGTTATGTCTAGCTCTAGACTTAAACTCATGCTCAGGAGAATGATTAGGTAACATTTTCACATTTTTATCATGTTTCACATTTCTTAGTTTGCATTGCCTAACATATTCATAACATTTAGGCCTAATGTGACCAATCACATTACAATAATGACAAACCGGAATGAATTTAGAAAAGTTACCTTTTGGGTGTGCATGCTTTGGTTGAGAAGTCGATTGAGAAGTTCCATAGCTCTTCTTGTCTTTGTCTTTGATTTTGGAAGGAATAGTAATTGAGTCTTTCTTCTTCTTGGACTTTCTTGACTTGTTCTTGGTTGTAGGAGTCTTCTTAACTTTTTCTACATAACCCAAGCCACTTTTATCTCCATGATGTTTTCCAAGTTTTATCACATCATCAAGCTTAATGGCTCCAATTTTCATACCATTAATAGACTCTTTGAGAGCTTTGACTTCATCTATAAGCTCACACTCCTTTATCTTCATGATAGACAAAGAGTTCTCTTTTTGCTTAATCTCTCCTTCCATGGCAAACAACTTCATAGTAAAGTCTTCTTTTAAATCATCTAACTCTTGAGCACTTTCTTCCACCTTTGAGACATACTTCTCAATGGTCTTTTCATGCTCCTTGATGACTTCACTTTGCTTGCTCATCTTCTCCAAAGACATCTTCTTTTCATTGATAAGAGCTTTAAAGATCACCACTAACTAAATTGGCATTGATCAACTTCAACTTGCTGTTCTCTTCATTCTTTTGTTTAAAGATCTTGTCATTGAAGCTTATATAATCTTGATTTGAGGAGGCTTCAAACTCTTCATGATTGGAGGAGATTTCATTATCTTCACTACTCGAAGAGTATTCACTTTCCTCATTACTTAAGGAGTCTTCACTACTACCCTCAAATCTTCCTTCATATATAGCCGGGTGAGCAATATAATTGCTAGGATATTCTCGTTCATTCGAGGACTCCTCTTCCTCTTCCTCTTCTTTATCACTCACACTCACATCACTCCAAGAAGCCGCCATTACTAAGCCTTTCTTAGACTCTCTCTTCTCATTAGCACGCTTGGTAGAGATAAATCCAATCCCTTTGCATTTATGGCATCGAATTAACTTCTTCATAGATTTATCCTTGCAATCTACCACTTCTTTTGGAGTGATCTTCTTCTTGACTTCCTCTCTCTTAGAACATATGTTCTTTAGAAATTTCTTGAAAGTTCTCACCATACTAGCCACATCATCTTCACTCTCCTCATTGGTTACCTTGAGTGCTATTCCCTTAACCTCAATCTTCGGCTTGAACCCAAGCTCATAAGTTTGTAGAGACCCAAGAAGCTCATCAACCCTCATAAGATCGACATTCTTGCTTTCTTCAATTGCGGTCACCCTTGCATTAAATCTCTTAGGCAAGGATCTCAAGATCTTCCAATTAATTCTCTCTTGTGGATATAGCTCTCCCAAAGTTTGACTTTGGTTGGTGATATTCAAGAGTCTAGTTTGGAAGTCTACTAACTTCTCATCCTCATTCATAACGAGACTTTCAAATTGAGAAGTAAGCATTTGCACTCTAGACCTTCGAACCACTAACGTACCCTCATTGGTAGTTTGCAAAGTATCCCATGCTTCCTTTGCCGATTCAAGGTTTTGGATGTAGATAAATTGAGTACTATCTACACCTCCAAAAATAGCATTCACCGCTCGATGATGCCATTTAGTATTATCAAAATCAATGGCCGTCCATTCGGCTCTAGTCTTCGCAATCATAGTGCCATCTTCAATTCTTTTGGTAGGCAACTCATAACCTTCCTCAACACTTATCCATGCTTTTTCATTAATAGATCTAATGTAAGCTCTCATCCTAATTTTCCAAAAGGAGTAGTTACCACTATTTAATAGAGGAGGTCTACCATTAGAAGCACCTTCCGGCATTGAATCACCCATAGCTACTAAAATGAACAAACACAACAAAACACAACAAAACAAAACACAAACACTATAACATGGATCTATCTAATTACTTCTAGACACCCGCTCTGATACCAATTGAAATTCCCTTAAGCAATATAGTGTAATATATACCTAGAGGGGGGGGGGGGTGTGAATAGGTATAGGCCCAAATTCTTCCAATATACAAAAAAATATGCGGAATAGAACAATTAAAAGCACACTTGATAAATCTTAACAATTGAATTGATTTAATCAACACATGTGAAAATCAATATACAAGTAATGCAATCAATACAAACATATGGAAGATAAAGAAACATAAAAACGAAACTTGACACAAGTATTTTTACGTGGTAAAACCTCAAAGAGGAAACATCCACGGGTTTATACCACAACCACCGGCAAAGCAATCCACTATATGAAAAGGACTTACACATTCAAGCTATCAACACATGATATCCGCTCAAGTTATCACCTCCTAATCTACCATCAGGCAAGTGAACTACCAAGCCTACTTCCTATCCGAGATGTGTCCTACACCTCTAGAAAGCAACTTCCTATCCAAGACGCTCACGTCTCTAGGAAGATTTCTTGCTTGCCTATCCGGATCCTCTCGACCCTAGACAAGTCTCCTTGCTTGATTATCCGAGTCCTCCCGACTCTAATCAAGACTTAATTGCTCTATCCACAAAGCTTCACTCACTTTGCTAGAGATTTCAACCTAATGCAAAGCTATGATCTAAGTGATGCAAATGATGCAAGCACAATCAAATTAAGCTAGATGATCAATCAAGCTAAATGTACATGTTCAATGATAATCTAGAATATGCTTTTAACACACAATCACAAAATTGTCTAGAAATCAAGACATGTAAATCAATAAGAACAAGGTATGAATATTCAATATATCACACTAAAAACCTAGTTCTTAGATCATGAAATTAAACCTAGAAAATAACATGAGGCACATCATATATACATTTTCTAGAATCAATTTCAAACAAAATCAAGTTTAGCACATATATGTTCAAGAGAAATCACAAAGCTAAAACTCAATTGACAAATGATCAAACACCCCTAGCATATGATCTAACATCCTTCTCAACATATTTCATCAATCAAATAGTAAGAATCAAAGAGATGATCAAAGATGAAATGAAAAAGAAGAAGTTGAACAAAGCAACCTTGACCACGTACTGAAGATCAGTCAACTGGGAAGAATGGCGAAGTCAGCTGCCTTTGGAAATGCTTAGAGTTTGTAGCTCTCATCAAGACCAACAATTTTGGCTTTTGAATCAATCAATTTCGAGTTTGTTTGAGAAAGTTATGATCAAAATACTAAAACTAAAATTTGAAGAATTTCTGCAGTATTTTGAAAAGTGTTCTTTAAAATCATCAAATGTTTGGAGGGGAGGAGAGAGGATTAAATGGAGGAGAGAGAAGGCAATTTTTGGCCAATCAAATAGGGCCACCTCAGCCCAGCACCGTGGGAGGCGTGTGGGCCACACGGGGGCAGAGAGTCCCTCTGGCCGTGGGGCCCACGGCTTGGGCCACATGTGGCCTCTTGGCCACCTTCGCCTCTCGCCCGCTCCCTCACGTTCTTCATCTGTATCTTGGGCATCCGAACTCCGATTTCGAATCCGTTTTTTGGATTATGAACCATGACTCCCTCATGCACGATGATGACTACACAACTTTGAAAAATGGTTGAGAAATCATCTCGGAAAACGACGATGAACTCAACGAATGAGAATGAAAAGTAGCGTAGCTACATCGTTTGGACTCAAAACCTTATGAATGAGTAACCGAAACGATCGAAACTCAATAAGGAATCATAATAAAGCATATTCAAGTCCAAATACAAAAATACAGAAACATACAAACACTAATTCACACAAGCATGCCATATCAAATAGATAGTCACAAAACATGCAATTCTACAATGTTTATCTATTAGAGATCAATGCATGTGCATACTAAGAAGTGTATGAATGTGTTATACCAAATGTTTGAACTACGATGCAGGCACACACATGTATGAATTGTGTGTGTGTGCGCTTATGCCTTGCAAGAGGAAGAAGTATCTCGATACCTTAGCATCCAAATAAGCACATTTCCTCTTGAAGACGAACTTTGCATGCGACGTTGCTTTCCTTCTTTGAAGCTTGATCTAATCACGAAACACCTTAGCAACTAAGCAATACAAACAAAAAGTGTTTTACAATGGAATCAAGCCAACACAAATCTAAGATCTTACAGCATCTCCCATGAGTTTTTGGCTCCTAGGACACCTCAACAAAAATGAAGTTGTTGAGAGGAAGAATAGGGTCCTTCAAGAGATGGCCCGTGTGATGTTGCTTAGCAACAATGTCCCTAGGAATCTATGGGCCGAAGCTGTCAATACGACTTGCTATATAGAAAATAGATTCTTCCTAAGGCTCGGAACTAGGCAAACCTCCTATGAGTTATGGAGAGGTAGAAAGCCAAATGTTAACTACTTCCACTCTTTTGGAAGCAAATGCTACAATTTAAATAACCGTGATCAACTTGGCAAGTTTGATGCTAAGAGTGATGATGGTATCTTTATTGGCTATGCCTTGAATAGTAGAGCCTATAGAGTTTTCAACTTAAAGACTCAGAGCGTCATGGAATCGTCAAATGTTGTCATTGATGATAATAGGCTCATGTCTAATGACCATGAGAAAGAGGTTGTTGTAGTAGATGATTTTCCCTTAGAGAAGGTGTAAGGTTTATAGTTAGTGTTGGCATCAATTCCATATCAAAATGTGTTTATCTTGTAATGTTTAGTGGTTAGTATATTGAAAAATTAAGAAGACGAAGGACGTCTCAACCACAATTCATTCAAGAAGCCGGCTTTTAAGAGATTCGTGCATCATTGGTAAACAAAGGTATTAAAGGACCTCATATCTCTTACAAGGCTAGGCACACACACACACATAGCATTCTTGTGTGTTCCTTCATGATTTAATTTCATTTATATATCACTTTCACACACTTGGCAAAATATGCTCATGCATTCATATTATGTTGATAAACTTTGTGTTTTGCATTTTCTAGGACTATGTCCGGAAAGTAGCATATGTGTGTGTCTTTGTATTTGTATGTTTCCATATTTTTGTATTTGGACTTGAACATGCTCTATTATGATTCCTTATTGAGTTCCGGTCGGTTACTCATTCATGTAGTTTCGAGTCCAAACGATGTAGCTATGATATTTTTCGTTCTCATTCGTTGAGTTGACTTCATCAAAGTTTTCCAAGATGATTTCTCAACCGTTTTTCAAAGTTGTATAGTCGTCGTCGTGCGTGAGAGAGTCATGGTTCATAATCCAAAAACAGATTCAAAATCGGAGTTCGGATGCCCAAGATACGGGCTGAAGAACCGAGGGAGCGCGCGAGAAGACAGCCCAGGCCGTGAGGCCACTTGGGCTGGCCGTGTGTGTGGCCGTGGGCCCCACGGCCTTGAGGGGCCTCTGCCCCCGTGTGGGCCACGCGCCCTCCACGGCCAGGGGGTGACGTGGCCTCACACAATTGGTCCGTTTGGCCTTCTCTCTCCTCCTATTTCTTCCCTCTCTCTCTCCATTTGAAATTTCAAGAAGAAAAATTTCAGTTTTCCCGTAAGGATTTTCTCTCCAGTTTTTAGATTTTCAAAACACCATATCTTCCTCATTCGGAGTCGGATTTGAGTGATTCAAGTTGGAGAGTGTTCGTATTTGAGTCCTCTATCATCTCCAAGTGGTTTGGTGGCTGTTTGATCGTGATTTATGGTGGTTCAACACTGATTTCCGAACCAACTATAGAATCCAAGGTATTGGACTTAACTTTGGGATTTCTTTCTTTTTGACCTTCCATTTGCTTGGGGTTTCTTCTTATATATCTATGTTTATGTTTGGTAAAAGCTATTGAGAAAGATAGCTTGATTATCATTCTAACTGAAAGTCAATTTGTGGACTAATGTTGACTAGTTTCTATGATTCTAGGTTTTACATATGTTTGTGAGTTGTATTGTGATTAGAATGGCATCTTAGGTTGTTTGGAACTTAATTGAATTAATTTTGTGTTAAATGACCTTGAGATTTGATTTGATCCTTTGATTGATGAAATCTAGGATTTGTGTATTTGTTTGTGATTTAGAGAATCTAGGTTTTGATTGATGAAAATCTCAAATCCTTGCTCTATATTTTTGACTAGAATATTGATTGATTTTAATCTCATATATCTAGCATTTAATTGTATATTGATAGCATCTTGAATTTGTACTTCATGAATATATTTTGATTCAAGTGTTGTATATGTGAATGAGACTTTGAGTGTATGTGTTTGGTGTTTCACATGCTTAGGTTTTTATTCTCGTATTTTGCATCTAGACTTGATTACTTGTGATATCACATGTTTAGGTCTATTTGTGCCATAGAATGTATTGATCACATGTTCTATGTTGATTTGATTGTTTGCATCATTTGCATTCACATGATCACACTAGGAAGTCCTTGTAAAAGGCATGAAGTCTTGGTTAGAGTCGGGGTGACTCGGATAGCCAAGCAAGAAGTCTTGCCTAGAGTCGGGATGACTCGGATAGGTAAGCAAGGAGTCATGGCTAGAGTCGGGAGGACTCGGATAGTCATGCATGGGAGGCTCCCTAGAGGCAAGAGTGCCTTGGATAGGGAGTTGGCTATTGTATTGGTAGGCCTAGGCGTATGGTTAGACATAGACTCCGATAGAGCGGGGTACACGGGAGGTGTATGCACTCTTGAGGAATTTCTAATCTACCATCGATGTTGGTTGTGTGTGGTGTCCAATATATGGTGGTTTCGCATCATTGAGGGATTTCACACTTTCCAATAGGGTTGGGTAGGCTTAGACTTCACTAGGTTGGGTGAGCTAAAGATTGGTCACTTTGTGAATGTTCTATGTTTACTTTCCAATAATATAGTACCCAATGGTTGTAGTTCAACCCGTGGATGTTTCCTCCTTGGAGGTTTTACCACGTTAAAAAATCTCTTGTGTTAATTCTTCCTATCTCTTTCTCTTATATTTTAATTGTATATTTTATTATCTTGATTCATAATATTCACATGTGATGTATTGTGAAGCAAGACTTTGTATAGTGTGATTAGTGAATTCATTCTATTGATCAATTTTGTATCTATGATTCTTTTGTATATTGTAATTTTTGTATAGTGACATTTTGATCACTCTTGTAACTCATTGAACATTTATTGAAATACAAGCTTACTTTGTTGTTGTGTTTATTTGTTCTTATACCTCACATAACTAGTTGATATACTTAGACTTTGCTCTTATGATTGTATTATCGTATTGTCTATGTATGTCTTCCTTGGCTTATTGTGTTGTGTGTAAGGCTACCTTGAGGGACAAACGAAAGTTTGTTCAAGGGATTGAAAAAGGTGTAAAAACCTATTCACCCCCCCTCTAGGTATGCTTTAAGCAATTTAACTTCGTTTGTATACTTTCAATTGGTATCAGAGCGGGTCGTCGGACGGCACTCGACGAGATCCGGTTTATACTTACGTGTGGATTGCTTAGGTTTTTGCTAGTATGGTTTTCCAAGATGATGTGATGACCGAAGGGGCTTCGAATTCTAGGCCTCCTCTTCTCAAGGGTCACAACTATGGGTTTTGGAAATTGAGGATGAAGGCTTACATTCGATCTATTGATGAGAGAGCTTGGATGACCGTTGAAGAAGGTTACCTTGCTCCTAACAAGATTGAGGATGGAGTGACCGTTTCCAAGCCTAGGAGTGAGTGGTCTACTAATGAGTTTGAGTTAGCAAAATGGCATCATCGGGCGGTGAATGCTATTTTCGGAGGTGTTGATAGTAGGCAATTTTCCTACATTCAAAACCTAGAAACCGCTAAGGAGGCATGGGAGGCTCTCCAAGTCACCAATGAGGGGACTAAAGCGGTGAAGAAGTCTCGTCTTCAATTGCTCACTTCCCAATTTGAGGTTTTGCAAATGGGTGAGGAAGACAAGTTTGTTGACTTCCAAGATAAGCTACTAGACATCGCCAACCAATGCCAAGCACTTGGTACTCCTATCTCCGGTGAGAGGCTAAATTGGAAGATTCTTAGATCACTTCCAAAGAGGTTCAAAGCCAAGGTTACCGCCATTGAAGAGAGCAAAGACGTTGACGTCATGAGCATAGATGAGTTGCTAGGATCTCTTCAAACTTTTGAGGCGTGTATGAAACCAAAGGCTAAGAACAAGGGTTTAGCTCTCAAGGTTGTCAAGGAAGCTAGTAGTAGCGATGATGATGAGGAGATGGCGTTATTGGTTAGGAAGTTTAGGAAGTTCATGAGGAAAGGTGCCAAGTCAAGTGGCAAGTACTCAAGGGACAAGGAAGTCAAGAAGTCCTTTACTCCACCTCATGAGAGGAGTGGCCAAGCTAAGAGCAATAGGAAGGTTCAATGCTTCAAGTGCAAGAAGCTTGGACATTATGCTTCGGATTGTCCTAGTGGTGATTCTAAGAAGGACAAGAAGGGAAAGGCTATGGCAGGCTACATGGAGTGAAGATGATGACTCTAGTGATGAGGAGAGCTCAAGTGATGAGTCTTCTAGTGAAGAAGAGCTAGTGAGCAACTTTGTTGCATTCATGGCTTCTCACTCTACTCTAGAGGATGTAAATCAAGATTCGTTGGATAAGGAGATTGATCAAAGTCATCAAGAGTGTTTAAATGATAATCCGACCTACATTGATCTTTTGGCTAAGGTGAAGTTTCTTGAGGAGAAGTTGAAAATAGCCTTAAGTGAGATTGATGAGAAGGAGGACTTGATCAAGATTCAAGTGGATGAGTTTGTTGCTACAACTCGTAGGCTCTTGCGTGAAAAGAATGCTATTGAAAAGAAGCTTTGCGAAGTTGAGGGTATTTTGCTTGAAAAGGATAGGATCATCTCTAATATGAACTTAGGTAGCTCAAGTGTAGCGGTGGTTGAAGAGAAGCTCATAGAAGCATCACTTCCTACTAGTGAAGCTATCATTGAAGAGAAAGCTCCTAAGAAGAGACGTTCCAAGAAGAAGAACAAATTGAAGAATAAGGTACCCCTTGAAACTCCCATTTGTCCTCCACCACCACCGGAAGGTAAAATCTCTCCTTTTGTTCCCATATGTCATTTTTGCAATACCTTAGGCCATATCAAGCCCAAGTGCTATAAATTCATTGAATATTGCAACTTAGAAAATGCATCTAGGAATAGAGAGATTGGACCTAATTCTATGCATGCTAAAGCTTTTGAATATGGAAAGCATGATAATTTTTCAAAGCATGTTAAGAATGTCCGGAAGGTGAAGAATGCATATCCTTCAAAATTTGACCATTGCATGTGTTGCTAACAATGTTGAGAAAAAGAGTATTAATGATATTATTGTGAATCAAGTTGTGGAAGAACTTTACTCTAGGTTCAACATTGTGGTCAAAGAGAATCTTGATGATGTTCGTGTATGTCCACCCAAGACAAAATTTGTCAAGGGTGAGTGCTCTTACCATTAGTGTAAGTTGCACATTGTGAGTTAGCTTTAAGACTAGTGTTGTTGATAAGAAGCTTAGCTTTTTGCTTTGTATCTTTACAACTTGACATGAACTTAGCTATCTCACTTTGATTGTTATGATAGTCAAAATTTGTTGATTAACTTTGAGAAGTTTTTTTTTTGGAATCTATATGGTAACATTGTTGTTATGGCTTTTAGAGAAAGTCATTTTTTTGTTTGTTTGAGTTGGATTACATTGTCTTTAGTCTCTTGGAATCGACACACCTATAACTTGTAGTCATGAGGACTTACAAGCCAAGAGGACTCATAAAAAGGGTGAAGGCATTGTATTTGGTGAAAATAGCTAGCGAAGGTATCTCTATATCATATTGCTTGCTTACTTGATTTTTCATCTATCAACTCATTGTTTGTATCACATTCATGAAGCATGTCATAATTGAGAACTAGTATAGTGTTTATATGGTCCTCTTTGACATTTGCTAGTTTAAGATCTTTTGGTGATAAGTGTTCACATTGATCTTATTTCATGAAGTGTGTTGTTATTTGTATGATTGTTGAGTGGCTAATTTTTGAATAATGTGAGCTTCATATTCTTTGATAGCTACTCTCTTGAGAAGTAGAGATCTTAAGTAAGTCTCTTTACTTGCTTCTAGATCATGTGCTTTTAAGCCTTGAAATTGGTTTCAAAAATGCACTTTGCTTCTCTTGTATGTTTTGTTAAGTATGTTGAGCTTGATTGATGTTCGCTTTGGATACACCTTGAAGTCCTAAGGACTAGTACATTTAAAAATGACCAATGGTTGGTATCCATTTGCTTCGGCAACATAGAACTCAACGAGCACCCTCATGGAAAGGGCTACACACCTTGGTTGTGAAGCCACCCAATGTAGGAAAGGGCTACGCCATTGTGATGAGTGAAAGCCGCCATGAGGTGTATATGTTTTTGTTAGAAAAATCAAAGAAGTGTTGAATTGAATCATAAAAAAAAAAAATAAAAAAATAAAAAAAAAACTTTGATTCAAGCCTAAATAAAAAAAAAAGGGCTTTTGGAGTATAGTTGAATAATCAAATGAGCTCGGGTTGACAAATAGAAATGGGTTGACGAGCCACATGCACACATACGCTCACATGTTGAAATCTATTCTCTTTATAAGCAAAATTTCGGATGATAACCGGTTTGACCTTTTTATGGAAAGGCCTAAGATGAATAGATGTTGAAATTGTATGCATGCTTGATTATCAAACTACTTCTTTTCATATACTTGAAGTAAAATCTTCACACACTCACTTTTGCTTAATTAGTATTTTTGATACTTTAGCAATTTTTGATGACATATGAGAGTGATTGAAAATCTTGATGTAACTCTCTTAGATATGTGAAGCTTATTTGCAAATCTAATAAAATTGCTTGTGATGTGATTGTGTGGTGATTTTTGTGAACATTTGTCTATCTTGATTTTAGATGAGGCACTTGTCAAGGGGGAGCATAATATGCTAAATTCTTGTTCTCTTTTATGACATGTTCACATGTTCTTCAAGGTTGTTATTTGTTGGCATTATTCTTATTTTTGATAAATCATGAAGATGCTATGATAAATTCTTACTCGCATGATGATTTATTGAATATAGTGTTTTGCCTTTGTATATGTTTATTGGTTTCTTTATTTGTTTCTTTGTTTCCTCTCACTTTGGTTTTTAGTTTGTTTTTGTATAGCAAGATTATGGGAAAAGCAAAGAAGATTGGTGGAAATACTTCTTCAACTCCCATTGACAAGTCCAAACCTACAATTTCTTCCAAAATTTCCAAAGCTAACAAAGTGGATGAATTGGGAATTTTTGGTTGCAAAAAGCTAATTCAAGAAAGAGGTATTGACTTGGACTCTTGTGTTGGATCCTATGTTTATGATGTGCTTAAGAGTAGAAATTGGAATTCATGGGTGAACATGTTAGGAATCTCTAATGAGACCGTTGTTAGAGAGTTTTATCATGCTTACAAATCTGGTTCTACTGTGACGAGTGCTACTCTAAGCATAAGGAAAGTTGTCTTTAGAGTTTGTTCTAGGAAGGTTAATGAATTTCTAGACTTGCCCGATGACATTGAATCGGAATTCCTTGATGTTGACATCTTGGAAAACCTTGATTTAATGGGTAGGACTCTATGTGATGATAGTAATTTTGTGTGGGGGAAACGTGCTTTTATTAAGCAAGGTGAGTTAACAAAAATTAGTGCATTTTGGCATTTATTTGTGTGCTCCAATCTTGTTGTTTCTACTAATGCTTCGGAGCTTAATAGAGACAAAATCAAGATTGTATATGCCTTGGTGACTAACAAACCTATAAACCTTGGTGAATTGCTTGTGGAGCAAATTGAAATTGCGGCTTGTACTAGTCGTTTGGATAAGAAATTGGCATTTTCGGGGTTTATAACTCAATTGTGCTTAGCTAAAGGTGTGAGGAATCTTGATGGTGATGTTATGCTTCCTCCCTTAGAGAAGTTGAGTGAGAAACGTATGGCATCCATGTCATACAAGGACAAGGGAAAGTCTAATGATGTGTTTAGGCTTTTTGGTGATTCTCTTGATTCTAACCATGTCCCTAGCTCACCCGCTCTTCCTAGTTGGGCTTTAAAATTGAGGAATGAGGTTGAAGAATCTCGTAGGTTGATTGAGGCGTCACAAAGGAAGATTGAAGACCTTAGTGCCAAGCTTGTTGTTCAAGATGAAAGGATCAAAGAGTTGGAAGGAAAATCAACTCCAATAAGGCAATATGTGAGATCCGCACACCGTTCTTCTTTCCTTGGTGGCACAAGTGGCTAGAGAGCTTCATGAGGTATATTTTCTTACTCTTTCCCTTTGGCTTCATATCATGTCAAAAATGGGGAGAAATATGAGAAACACATGGGAGAAATCTAGCTTACTTAGTCTCATTTTAGTTGTTTTATATGTTTGTATATTTGGTATCTAGCTTGAACTTTATGGCATGTAATATTTTTTGTTGTTGAATCTTGGCTTAGAATATTTTGATGGATAGTATGTATTAAGGGGGAGCATACTTGATCCATTTGAACTTATATGTTACTATTTTCTTGCCTAAGATTGGATATTGCCATATTTGTTGTCTCTTGGATATTCTTGTGCTTTCAAGTTCTTTTTAGGTGATATCAAGAGAAGACCAAGTTGAAGTTCAAGACTTGTTTTGGTTGTTAATTTGTGTCTATATGTGTAACTCATTGTACTCATTGTGACCAAATTTTCTTTGTAATTGTTTTAGTGTTTGTTTAGGGGTTTTGACATGGAATTTGCCAAAGGGGGAGATTGTAAGGTTTATAGTTAGTGTTGGCATCAATTCCATATCAAAACGTGTTTATCTTGTAATGTTTAGTGGTTAGTATATTGAAGAATTAAGAAGACGAAGGACGTCTCAACCACAATTCATTCAAGAAGCCGGCTTTTAAGAGATTCGTGCATCATTGGTCAACAAAGGTATTAAAAGACCTCATATCTCTTACAAGGCTAGGCACACACACACACATAGCATTCTTGTGTGTTCCTTCATGATTTAATTTCATTTATATATCACTTTCACACACTTGGCAAAATATGCTCATGCATTCATATTATGTTGATAAACTTTGTGTTTTGCATTTTCCAGGATTATGTCCGGAAACTAGCATATGTGTGTGTCTTTGTATTTGTATGTTTTCGTATTTTTGTATTTGGACTTGAACATGCTCTATTATGATTCCTTATTGAGTTCCGATCGGTTACTCATTCATGTAGTTTCGAGTCCAAACGATGTAGCTACGCTATTTTTCGTTCTCATTCGTTGAGTTGACTTCATCGAAGTTTTCCGAGATGATTTCTCAACCGTTTTTCAAAGTTGTATAGTCGTCGTTGTGCGTGAGAGAGTCATGGTTCGTAATCCAAAAACAGATTCAAAATCGGAGTTCGGATGCCCAAGATACGGGCTGAAGAACCGAGGGAGCGCGCGAGAAGACAGCCCAGGCCGTGAGGCCACTTGGGCTGGCCGTGTGTGTGGCCGTGGGCCCCACGGCCTTGAGGGGCCTCTGCCCCCGTGTGGGCCACGCGCCCCCCATGGCTAGGGGGTGACGTGGCCTCACACAATTGGTCGGTTTGGCCTTCTCTCTCCTCCTATTTCTTCCCTCTCTCTCTCCATTTGAAATTTCAAGAAGAAAAATTTCAGTTTTCCCGTAAGGATTTTCTCTCCAGTTTTTAGATTTTCAAAACACCATATCTTCCTCATCTGGAGTCGGATTTGAGTGATTCAAGTTGGAGAGTGTTTGTATTTGAGTCCTCTATCATCTCCAAGTGGTTTGGTGGCTGTTTGATCGTGATTTCTGGTGGTTCAACACTGATTTCCGAACCAGCTATAGAATCCAAGGTATTGGACTTAACTTTGGGATTTCTTTCTTTTTGACCTTCCATTTGCTTGGGGTTTCTTCTTATATATCTATGTTTATGTTTGGTAAAAGCTATTGAGAAAGATAGCTTGATTATCATTCTAATTGAAAGTCAATTTGTGGACTAATGTTGACTAGTTTCTATGATTCTAGGTTTTACATATGTTTGTGAGTTGTATTGTGATTAGAATGGCATCTTAGGTTGTTTGGAATTTAATTGAATTAATTTTGTGTTAAATGACCTTGAGATTTGATTTGATCCTTTGATTGATGAAATCTAGGATTTGTGTATTTGTTTGTGATTTAGAGAATCTAGGTTTTGATTGATGAAAATCTCAAATCCTTGCTCTATATTTTTGACTAGAATATTGATTGATTTTAATCTCATATATCTAGCATTTAATTGTATATTGATAGCATCTTGAATTTGTACTTCATGAATATATTTTGATTCAAGTGTTGTATATGTGAATGAGACTTTGAGTGTATGTGTTTGGTGTTTCACATGCTTAGGTTTTTATTCTCGTATTTTGCATCTAGACTTGATTACTTGTGATATCACATGTTTAGGTCTATTTGTGCCATAGAATGTATTGATCACATGTTCTATGTTGATTTGATTGTTTGCATCATTTGCATTCACATGATCACACTAGGAAGTCCTTGTAAAAGGCATGAAGTCTTGGTTAGAGTCGGGGTGACTCGGATAGCCAACCAAGAAGTCTTGCCTAGAGTCGGGATGACTCGGATAGGTAAGCAAGGAGTCATGGCTAGAGTCGGGAGGACTCGGATAGTCATGCATGGGAGGCTCCCTAGAGGCAAGAGTGCCTTGGATAGGGAGTTGGCTATTGTATTGGTAGGCCTAGGCGTATGGTTAGACATAGACTCCGATAGAGCGGGGTACACGGGAGGTGTATGCACTCTTGAGGAATTTCTAATCTACCATCGATATTGGTTGTGTGTGGTGTCCAATATATGGTGGTTTCGCATCATTGAGGGATTTCACACTTTCCAATAGGGTTGGGTAGGCTTAGACTTCACTAGGTTGGGTGAGCTAAAGATTGGTCACTTTGTGAATGTTCTATGTTTACTTTCCAATAATATAGTACCCAATGGTTGTAGTTCAACCCGTGGATGTTTCCTCCTTGGAGGTTTTACCACGTTAAAAAAATCTCTTGTGTTAATTCTTCCTATCTCTTTCTCTTATATTTTAATTGTATATTTTATTATCTTGATTCATAATATTCACATGTGATGTATTGTGAAGCAAGACTTTGTATAGTGTGATTAGTGAATTCATTCTATTGATCAATTTTGTATCTATGATTCTTTTGTATATTGTAATTTTTGTATAGTGACATTTTGATCACTCTTGTAATTCATTGAACATTTATTGAAATACAAGCTTACTTTGTTGTTGTGTTTATTTGTTCTTGTACCTCACATAACTTGTTGATATACTTAGACTTTGCTCTTATGATTGTATTATCGTATTGTCTATGTATGTCTTCCTTGGTTTATTGTGTTGTGTGTAAGGCTACCTTGAGGGACAAACGAAAGTTTGTTCAAGGGATTGAAAAAGGTGTAAAAACCTATTCACCCCCCCTCTAGGTATGCTTTAAGCAATTTAACTTCGTTTATATACTTTCAGAAGGTTGTGGAGACTCCTATTGGTGGGTGGTCTAACCTAGATGAAGAGGACACATAACCTTTTGATAGAGTTCCTCTCTTAAACTCTAAAGAATTCGCTCCATGGGTTACACATCTCCATAACAAAGATGATGTTATTGGAGATGTGAATAAGGGTGTTAGGACTAAGCGTTAAATAGCTAATCTTATTAGTTACACATGTTACACCTCTCAAATTGAACCCAAAAAGGTTAATGAGACCTTAAATGATGAATTTTGGGTTCTTGCCATGCAAGAAGAGTTAAGCCAATTCGAAAGGAATGAGGTTTGGACTCTAGTTCTTAGGCCTAAGAGCACTAATGTTATAGGCACCAAATGGATATATAGGAACAAATCCAATGAGGATGGCAACATTGTGTATGACAAGACAAGACAAGACAAGACAAGGCAAGGCTTGTTGCACAAGGGTACTATCAAATTGATAGTATCGACTTTGAGAAGAGATTTGCTCCCGTTGCCCATTTAGATTCCATTAGGCTTCTCTTGTCCATATCTTGTGTGCACAAGTTCAAATTGCACCAAATAGACATTAAGAATAGGGCATGTGAAAAAACAAGTTTGCCCCTGAAACACGCGATCGGCGGTTTCAAAACCGCTGATCCAACCGCCAAATTAAATCCCAAGAGAACAGGGGATCATCGGCGGTTTCATAACCGTCAATCACAACCGCAGAAATAGACTCGAGAGATTAAATCGATCATGTCTAAATGGTGGTTACGAACGACAGTTGTGGCCGCCGATCATAACTGTAGAAATGCTCTAGAACCTTTTGGACTCAAACGGTGGTTTCATTCGGCGGTCATGATCGCCGATCAAACCGCCGTTTCACCACTATTGGTGAAACCAAAGGAGAAGCCAAGGGCATTCTCCGAAGGCGATCATTGCGCTGCGGATGTTTCCGAACAACATTCAAGAAACGAATTACTAGACACACTAACACATAACCAAACATAACAATAAAGTGCAAGTATGAAATGTGACATGTGAAGAGTATGCACACAAAAGTAAAGCATACATATGCAAACATTACAAGTGAGTGTGTGTAACTAAATCTCTTCAATGAAAACTAAGCACTAGAGATATACCTTTGGAGTGCTTATCAACTTGAGGTCTTGATAGGGCCTTTGAGCTTGATCATCATTCACCTAAGCTACTCTTACAATTTAAACCCCAATTGTGGTTTGTCATCGAAATAAGCCAATCAAACATTGAGGAACTTACAATCTCCCCCTTTGGCTATTTCGTGACAAAACCACCAATCACATTGATCCTCACAACAAAATAGAAAATAAAGGTCAACAATGATTTCTACATTACAAAGAGATATTAAAAAGATAAAACTTCAAGTCTTTAATCTCTTGTAGAACACCGAACCTTCAAAACAAAGTTTCTATACTTTCCAATACGAGCGCAATGTGAGATGATTAAGAGAAATTAAAACAAGCATTTGCATTTAAAGAATTTAAGTACAACATCATGCAATGTATGTGTTATGCAATGTTCCCCCTCAACGGGTTACTCCCCCTTAATTAGTAAACTCCCCAAGTGAAGCGAAGTTGCTACTACAATTTTCTCTATATACTACTCCCCCTTTTTGTCATGATATAGGCAAAGGAGTATCCCCAACCAGGTCAATTTAGCAAAGAGAGATAGTAGTATACTTGACATTTGCATAATCATATAAGCCATTTTATGTTACTCAATTAATTGGAGAGAAACAAGGAGATTTATTTTATGAAAAATGTGTGATTAAGATGTTTTGCATGCAAGACATGTTGCATTCAAATCCAAAAATCAATGGTATTTGGCAAAGCAAATGACAAAGGTTTCCTATAGAATTCAAACCAATTTCACCATTTGTCATGAGTAAAGCAAGGACATAGAGTTATCAATTTTTCAATTTTAATGAGCAACTATATCCAACCTTATAAGCAAAACATGGCATTAGTGACTATTTGCACCCTATTTGATTTTTCTGAGTATGAAACTTGTATGATAGTAGCCATGTTTAACTAATAACGAAAGAGAGACATTTGGATTTTAACATCCTTTGAACGAATACAAGATCCTTTATTCATTTTGAGTCTCATAAGCTTTTCACACATAATTTTGCATTTAAGAATTGCAATCATCAATTCATGCTTTTCATTTTTAAGCAAGACATAAGAATTTCATGCTTTTTCATTTTGAGCATGTTATTTAAAGAATCATCATGTCATGGAGATCATTGTAGATCATTCAAAAAATACTTCCTATGAATATCTCATAGTCCAAAAAATGCATATTTGAACATAAATATGACATGGATTGTAATCAAAGCAAGGTTCACACTTATTGAAGAAAATATCATATAAGCATATGTGCAACCAAGATACTCAAGCAATTAATAAAAAAACAAAAGATTTTTTCGAATTTTTGCATGCAACAAGTATGCAATAGCTCTCTTTGCTTGAGTTCCCCTTATGGGGTCAATTTCCAAACCACATCAATCCACGAGACATATCCCAATAGATCTACTACGTGCATGAAACCTAGTTACATCTAAAGGTTTAGTAAATAAGTCCGCTAGTTGATCATTTGTACCTACATGTTCAAGTACAATGCATTTGCTCTCAACTAGTTCTCTCATGAAATGATGACTGATGTCAATATGCTTAGTCCTAGAGTGTTGTACCGGATTCTTAGAAATATTAATAGCATTCATATTATCACAAAAGAGGGTTAGAGTACCTTGATTGTGTAAGGTTCCTGTTTATTGATTGGCTTATTTCGTGGACAAACCACATGTTGGGGTTTATTGTGTAAGGGTAGTTTAGGTGATTGAGGATCAAGCTCAAAGGCCCTTTCAAGACCTCAAGGGACAAACACGCCAAAGGTATAATCTCTAGTGCTTATTTTTCTTTGAAGAGATTAGTTGCACACACACACTTAGCATACTAGCATTTGTGTGCATTCTCTTCACATGTCACATTCCACACGTACACTTCTTTGTTATATTTTTTATGTGTGGATTTGTCCATAGATGAGTTCCGAGCGATTCGGAGACTTTTCTATATGTTTCGGATGATTTCCGAGACATTTGGGACATTCCGTGTTTTTATCGGAAATCGAATTTCAATTCCGAGCTTAAATTGGAAAGTTACATAATTTTCTATATTTATGATTAAATCTGGGTCAATATTCCAAAAACGGAATTGGATTCCAAGATTTGAGGTCAACTGGACTGAAGAACACTCGGGTCTAAAGTCAGCTTAGTGTGGCATGATAGCCACACCTAGCAAGGCAAGCAAGAGGGTAGCGTGAGCCACGGGCTCCTCACGGCAAAATTGCCTCTCTGCTCGTGTTGCTCTCACAGCACACTCACGAGCCTCACCTGATGCTTTTCTTTTATTTTTGAAAGTTAAGCCATTTAATTGTGTGCATTTGTTTTATTGTGAGCTCATGTTTGTTGTGACTGCATGTGCATGACCTTAAAAAATCATTGGACTATTTGAATTTCTCTCACGTGAGCTCACCTCACAGGATTATTTTGATTTTGTTTTATACTCTCAATGATCAAAAAAACGGTGCGTTTTGTTGTTTGTTAAAAAATATAAATACATATAGCAAAACGGTGCTTTGTTTGTTTGTTAATATATATATATATATATATATTGTTGTAAAATAAAAGAAGAATTGATAGATGAAGAACAATTAATTAATAATTGAGAGAGAGATATGAGAGAAAAATGTAAACAAAAGAGGCGAGAGAGATAATAAGAGAGAAAATATGTGCCTATTTTATATTGATATTTTGAACCCCTTTACAAGAGAGAGAGCACATATATATAGGCAAAGGATTGATGATATCAAGTGAGAGTGAGTGAGACGGTGGAGGTAGCCAGGTAAGGGAAGATATTGTGTGGTGATATTTTGTGGTGATATTTTGTTGAGATATTTGTGGTGATATTTGTTGTGATATTTTGGTGAGATATTTGTGTTTAACACATGTGGTAAAAAGCCACACATATTATAACACTCCCCCTTGGATTTATACCACATGTATTAATCTTTTAGGGAAAAACCCAATGGTATAAAACCTAAGTAAAATATATACAGTGATCTCCTGGATCTTGTGATGTTGGACGTTCTCAAAACTATCTCATTAAAAACCTTGTCAGGAAAACCCAATGGGATAAAACCTGATCGAAAGGAAAAAGAGTATAGTGTACATATGTCCGTTCTGAACTTTGCTCCCCCTGATTGTCTCGTTAAAAACCTTGTCAGGAAAACCCAGTGGGATAAAACCTGATCAAAGGGAAAAAGAGTACAATGCAAATATAACAATAGTTAATGTTTTCTTCAAAACATTTCTCACATTTATACTTTGCTAGGAAAAACCCAGTGGGATAAAAACCTGAGCAATAATATCCATTGATCTGTCGGATCAAAGTAATATTAATGATCTTTTGGATCAAAGTAATATATATACGATGATTAGCAAGATCAAAGTAATATTTACAATGATATTTTGATCAAAAATAACATATATACGATGTATATTGAATCAATGTAATATTTATGATGATTTTATGGATCAAATGATTTTGGGTGTGCTTAGAGAATTGCCTCATTAAAAACCTTATCAGGAAAACCCAATGGGACGAAAAACCTGATTGAAAGGGAAAAGAGTACAATGCACATATGCCCCAATATAATTAATATAATTCATTTGATATGCTCCCCCTGATGGGACGCTCCCCCTGATAAAAATTCATTTTAAAACAATCTTCTAGATTGCTAAAGTGGGGTATACAGATGTTTATTTCATGAAATGAAATAGCATCATAAATGATTGGAGGGAGTATAAGCAAAGACTTGCTTTATGGAGTAATATCCACATGGAATTTTTTCAGAATCTTTTCAACATATTCTGATTGATGGACAAACATTCCATTTGATATATGCTCGACATTCAGATCGAGACCATATTTCCTTTCCCATGTCTTTCATTTTTAAACTCATTTACCAAAAATTCAAGAGTTTTCAAGAGCTCTCAAGAGCTCTCCAGGAGCTCCAATTAAATTCATATCATCAACATATGTTGTGAATATAGTAAATTCGAATTCTGATTTCTTTGCGAAGACACTTGGGTATATAATATAATTATTATACCCTTATTTTATCAGATATTCACTGAGACGGTTATACCACATCCGTTCAGATTGTTTTTAATCCATATAAGGATTTTTGTATGTTCATCAAATACAGATTACGAGATCTCGATTTACATGCTTCTAGCATTTTAAATCCTTCCGGGATTATAAATATCTGCATTGAGTGAATCATATAGATAAATTATTATTACGTCTGAAGACGCATTTCAAGCCTTTCAAAGGCAGCCAATTTTATCAAAAATTCGGAACGTAATCGTATTCATCAATAGTGAATACCAAGTTTCTGTAAGAAACCTTGTACTACGAGTAGTGCTCCATATATTACGATCTCGTTTTTCTCATTACGTTTCCGTATAAAGACCCATTAGTATCCAACTAATTTGACATCTCCAGGTGTCTGGAGTACTATTGGTCTAAATACTTTATGTTTGACATATGAAGTCAATTCTTCTTGAATTGCTTCTTTTCACTAAGGCCAATCATGCCTTTTGTACACAATCATTGATATTATGAATATCATAATTATCATTTATAATTTCAGTAGCGCTACTGTGTATAAAAATACATCATCAATGATTGTTTCTTTATGATTCCACATTTCTCTCATATGATTTATAGAAATTTTCTTAATTTCAATATACTTGAATCTCTGTTGAGATTTCTTCCATTACAATGGATTTAGTCATTTCATAGACTAGTATAGAAATTTTCTCAATTTCAATATACTTGTATCTCTGTTGAGATTTCTTCCATTTTCAAATGGATTTAGTCATTTCATAGACTTGTGTCTCATTAGATATATCAGACTCATTCAGAGTTGATTTAGAGAAAGTGGATTTATTTATAACTCGAGTTTTGCTTACATTAGGATCCTGATAACAATACCTTTCAAAAAGGTTCATAAGCTTATGATATGCATCAGATGATTTATTTATTGTCATTTACTATGATCATTCTTTAAGAACAATCACCCGGCCGGGGTTTATGAGATGACAACTTATAAAATCTTGTTACCTTTAATATATCAAGTAACATATTAATAATTATCTGATGATTAATTATCTTTCGTATTTGAGTGATACAAAGATTGAAATGAGACACATTTATATATAGAGAACCGAACTGGTATCTCTATTTTATATAAGAGTAACTTTTCATTTACTCTTTCTGGAGAAACTTTCCATCTGGAAATTAATCAATATAATGATATATAGATTGTGCGTAAAAATATAAACTCTCAGAAGTTTAAATGATCTAATAGAGATTAATCAAAATCAAAATTAATCTCATAATGATATATAATTCTTATCTTAGATCATGCCAGAGATGAAATAAGGCGATATATTACACAATCAAATATCTTAAAAATGTGAGCAATTCAATGACCAATTGCAAGTTGTAATGGTAAATACCAATGATATGTAGTGAGTCATAGATGAATGCATCAACATGTAATATAGAATATTCCATATAAAAATCGGTAATTGTATTGAAATAATAAAGTTCTCGTAATTACCTGGAAACATTTGATAAGTGATTCCGCTGATCCATTTGGTTATAAGTACATGCGAAAACTGGATATTGAACGTCGATCTCAATTGGAGACGTTTGATAATACATAAACATGTGACCATCTCGTAGATGCATCAACTAGAACCATAAAATAATGAAAGAGTTCTTTTGGTGGATGAATATTTCCACATATATCCCCTTGAATGATAGGGATTTAAAACCAACTTTATAATGAGATGATTTATTTGATGGATGAATATATTCACATATATCCCCCTTTTCTGATCAGCAATATAATCCAGCTGATAAATCACACAACTTTTCTATAATGAGTTTCTGGCCTGAATCATGCACAGATATTAAACACTCATTTTTATTCATAGTTTTAATATGACATTAATAAAGTTATATATCTTTGATCTAAACAGATTTCTTTATATTCTGATTGAATGATATAAAGTATCATTGATACACAATTTAATACTGTCTGGTAATAAGATTGTGGCTCTTCTAGAGCATTTAATCAGATCCGCTGAATCTGATATGGTATTAACTTTATATGCTTTTGAACTAAACATATTTCTTTATGTTGTTCTTTAAATAATATCAAGTATCATTGATACATAATTTAGTATTGTTTGATAACAATATCGTGGCTCTTCCAGAGCTTTCTATCAGATCCGTTGGATCTGATTCATAATTCAGTATTGTTTGATAACAATATCATGGCTCTTTCAGAGCTTTCTATCAGATCCGTTAGACCTAATACATCAATAACATTTGCTCTCAGCAAAGTCGAATTTATAAAATATTTCTGACTCCGCAGAATTATATGAGTTGTTGCACTCTCAGCAAGACATATATTTTTTCTTCTAGGAATTTTATGGACATTATTTGTAATATCATTTTATATCTCATCTGGAATGATAATAAAGACCCCTCAAAATTTTTATTAATTATAAATCAACCCAAAACTCTTTGAAAATTGCAAACTGGACCAATAAGTTTTGGTAATTTTATATTGATCCAAAATTTTGTCAAAATTACAAAATTGCCCAAAATAATTGCAAAACAGTCCATCAAGATTATCAAATTCTCCAAAAGTGGCCCAAAAGAAAAACGAGCTTTGTGACTGATCTGGACCAGATCATGGGTCATGATCGACGATCTCTAATCGTCGCCGTAAAACGCACTGGGCTGGTGTGAAAACAGACGAAGCCCACCAACAAGGTGGCGTTGACCTGAGGAGGCGATGGGTCTGGGTTGAAACCCACCAAACCCAGAAGCAAACCCATATAGGGGTTTGGTGATACCAAAATAGATGATCTGATGATCCAACACCCATCACATTCACGTGTTTATCAAGTTCATCTACTGTCAAGTAGACTACTGATCTCATAATTCCCCTTTTTCAGCAACTCTAAATTTTGCTCTCTAGGAGCATCAAACATGAATGAAATGGATAAAATATTACATCCAGTTTCATTATACGTTAGGATCTTAAATCCTTTTATGTGATACTCACATCATCCTGTTGGATGTGTATGAAATGGATAAAATATTATTTCCAATTTCATTATATGTTAGGATCTTAAATCTCATTTCATTATATGTTAGGATCTTAAATCTCTTTTATGATACTCTCAACATCCTGTTGGATGTGTATGAAATGGATAAAATATTATTTCCAATTTCATTAAACATTAGGATCTTAAATCATTTTTATGATACTCACAACATCCTGTTGGATGTGTAAATCCTTTTTCTCAAATGAATGATATGTAAATATATCACTTTATATATATGAGATAAAATAAAATCATGGATCCTATTAATTTTTTAAACTTTCGGTTCGACCATGAACTGTAAGTTCAGATATAAAATTCAGAAAACTTCAGATTCTTAGTGGATTTGAAATCCCACGTTCCAAATAATGAAGTATGGCATTCATGAATATAACACTGGATCCAGAACTCCAGGTTCTCATCGGTTTTCAATACCGTGCCGTATGGCATTCATGAATATAACACTGGATCCAGAACTCCAGGTTTTCATCGGTTTTCAAAACCGTGCCGACTTAAATATAATAATTCCAGAAGCTTTAAGTTCTGGTTCGTCGGTCTAGCCAATCCCATATATTCCGTAAATAAACAGTTCCAGAACGGTATATATGTTCTGTAAATAATCAATTCCAGGAGGCTCAGCCTACCTGTTTATGTGCATAAAAATAAACAATTCCAGGAGGCTCAGCCTACCTGTTTATGTACATGAAAAATAAACAATTCCAGGAGGCTGAGCTCACCTGTTATGTACCGTAAATAAATAGTTCCAGAACGGTATATATGTTCTGTAAAAACAATTCCAGGAGGCTAAGCTCACCTGTTATGTACCGTAAATAAATAGTTCCATTGTCAGCATAAGCCAGTTTATACGAAATATATACAGATTCAGAATATTGAGATTTTAGAGAGAATAAATTCAGAACTATATATATGATCCGTTGTCGGCAAAAGCCAGTTTATACGGAATATATATAGATTCAGAATATTGAGATGTAATCTAATCACCCATCAGGGATCATTTTTACTTACATACGATCGTGCTGATAACGTGTTGTAAAATAAAAGAAGAATTGATAGATGAAGAACAATTAATTAATAATTGAGAGAGAGATATGAGAGAAAAATGTAAACAAAAGAGGCGAGAGAGATAATAAGAGAGAAAATATGTGCCTATTTTATATTGATATTTTGAACCCCTTTACAAGAGAGAGAGCACATATATATAGGCAAAGGATTGATGATATCAAGTGAGAGTGAGTGAGACGGTGGAGGTAGCCAGGTAAGGGAAGATATTGTGTGGTGATATTTTGTGGTGATATTTTGTTGAGATATTTGTGGTGATATTTGTTGTGATATTTTGGTGAGATATTTGTGTTTAACACATGTGGTAAAAAGCCACACATATTATAACATATATATATATATATATATATATATTTAAGGTTTAGTTTTTTGGTGACCTAACCTGATATGTGTATATATATATATATTTTCTTCCTCACTTGGACACACACACATTTTTAAAAGAAAAATATCTTCAAGTGAGAAACTCCCAAGAACTTGTCTTTAACTCTCAAAACCCATTTTCATATGCATCAAAATATCATCTAAGCATTTTCTAGCATAGTTAGGATGTTTACTTACATGGGTCTTGGTCAACACACTTCCCTTGGTATGTTCTTCACTATTATCATTTATAATTAGTGTTTTATTTATCAAGGCATCTCTTTTATTATTTGTTTGTTCTTAGATTAAAATCTAATATTCAAAATAGAGATTGTTGTGTTTGACATGATTGAGTGTTGTATTGTGATAGCTAATTAAGTTTTTGTATAATCTTGATTAGCTAAGGTATTTGACATGTCATTTAGTTTTAATATCTAGGATTGTTCTAATTGCAAATTCATCATCTTAGATAAGCATATAGGGTTTCCCTTGCTCTATGTTGCATTTGGATATTCATATATTCACTTAGGGTGTTAATCTCTTCATTGAGAACATAAGTCTTGTGTGTAGCATTCGGGATTAGGTTGCTTAGATCGCAAGCATTCGAACTAGGTTCACTCATACCGGGATTAGGTAGGTGTGTGATTACTTCCAGGATTAGGTTGTAATTTTCATCACTTAGTGGATTCGAGGTTCGGGTGTGGCTCACTTATTAGCCCGTGGTTTTTCCCGTGAGGGTTTCCACGTAAAAAATCAAGTGTTATTTAATTTCCGCATTTTATACTTGATTTATTGCTTTATTGCTTTATTGACTTCACACGAAAAATTGGGTAATACGTTTAAAATCCATTTACTCCCCCTCTAGATAGTTTTATACACACCGTGCAATATTTGTTTCAGATTGAATCCGTAGTCCGCTAGCATTTGATTCATCCATAGGAGTTGTGTGCATCCACTTCCCATGGCTATGTACTCAGCTTTGGCCGTGGACAAGAAAATTGAATTTTGCTTCTTGCAAAACCAAGACACCAAGTTGTTCCTATCATCGCAATTTCCTGCCCAATCCGCATCACTAAAGCCAACTAAACTAGCATTAGTGTCAAAAGAGTATCAAATCCCATAGTTGGATGTCTCATTCACATATCGAATGATTCTCTTAACGGAAGAGAGATGGGACTCCTTAGGATCCGATTGGTACCTAGTACACACACCCACACTAAAAGATATATTGGGCCTACTTGCGGTCAAATAAAGCAAGCTACCAATCATGCCTCGATATAGAGTTTACTCCACACTTTTACCACTAGCATCCTTTCTTCAAAGTGGTACTCATGGGTGTATCACAATTTTTGACATTTTCTATACCAAACTTCTTCACTAGGTTTTAGCGTATTTAGCTTTATAAAAATCCCATTATTCAATTGCCTAATTTGTAAATCTAAGAAGTAACTTAGCTCACCAACAAGAGTCATCTCAAATTCATGAGACATAACACTAACAAATTATTGGACATTGGTGTTGTTGGTGGAACCAAACACTATATCATCAACATATATTTGAGTTATAAAGAGCTCATCATTGTCTTTCTTGATGAATAGAGTCTTGGCAACAAAAATTGAGTGAGGCGCTCATACCAATCCCTTGGTGCTTGTTTCAACCCATATAGAGCCTTCTTGAGGCGATAGACATGGTTGGGGTGGTGTGCATCCACAAACCCCTTGGGTTGTTCAACAAACACTTCCTCTTGCAAAAAGCCATTAAGGAGGGCACTTTTCACATCCATTTGGTGCAATTTGAACTTGTGCACACAATAAATGGACAAGAGAAGCCTAATGGACTCTAAATGGTCAACGGGAGCAAATGTCTCCTCAAAGTCAATACCCTCAATTTGAGAGTACCCTTGTGCAACAAATCTAGCAATGTTATGCACTATGTTGCCATCCTCATCGGATTTGTTCCTATATATCCATTTGGTGCCTATGACATTAGTGGTCTTAGGCCTAGGAACTAGAATCTAAACTTCATTTCTTTCAAATTGGTTTAGCTCTTCTTGCATGACAAGAACTCAAAATTCATCATTTAAGGTTTCATCAACCTTTTTGGGTTCAATTTGAGAGGTATAGCATGTGTAGCTAATTAGATTAGATATTTGATGCCTAGTCCTAACACCCTCATACACTTCTCCAATGATGTCTTCTTTATCATGGAGTGGGTTCATTAGAGTTCAAGAGAGGAACTCTATTAAGAGATTGTGTGTCCTCTTCATCAAGGTTAGACATCCCAACATAAGGAGTCTCCACAACCTTCTCCAAGGGAGAGTCATCATCTACAGTAACCTCATCCTCATGGTCATTAGTCTTAAGCCTAGGATCATCAACGATAACATTAGATGATTCCATGACGGTTCGAGTCTTCAAGTTAAAAACTCTATATGCTCTACTATTCAAGGCATAGCCAATAAAGATACCCTCATCACTCTTAGCATCAAACTTGCCAAGTTGATCACGGTCATTTAAAATGTAACACTTGCTTCCAAAAGAGTGGAAGTAGCTAACATTTGGCTTTCTACCTCTCCATAATTCATAGGAGGTTTGCCTAGTGCCAGGCCTTAGAAAGACTTTATTTCTTATATAGTAAGCCGTGTTGACGGCTTCGGCCTAAAGGTTCCTAGGGACATTGTTGCTAAGCAATATCACACGGGCCATCTCTAGAATGACCATATTCTTCCTCTCAACAACTCCATTTTGTTGAGGTGTCCTAGGAGCCGAAAACTCATAGGAGATGCCTAAGCTATTGCAATAGCTTTCAAAGTAGGCATTTTCAAACTCTCTCCCATGGTCACTTCTAATCCGTTTAATGCTTTTAATGATAGAGTCTTTTTCATTTTCAAGTTTATTACAAAGCATTTTAAACTTATCAAAAGTTTCAGATTTTTCTCTAAGAAAATATGTCCATGTGAACTTAGAGAAATCATCTACACAAACAAAAATGTATCTCTTTCCACCTAAACTCTTGGTTTGCATTGGACCCATAAGATCCATATGGAGAAGCTCTAGGGGCTCCTTGGTGGAGAAATACTTGCCCTTTTTGTGTATGCTTTTGGTTTGTTTTCCTTGTTGGCAAGGTCCACAAACACCATTGACTTTCTTCCCAAGCTTGGGAAGGCCACGCACAATAACTTATCTAAGATTCGTAAATCTCGATAGTTCATGTGACCAAGTCTTTCATGCCACAACTCTATTTGCTCTTCCTTGGACATAAGAGACAACTCTAGCCTCAAGACAATAGCAATTGTCGTTAGATCTCATACCTTTCAATAAGGTTTGTCCATCGGGCTTAAGGATTGAGCAATCATTTTTACTACACAAGACGGAAAATCCTTCATCACTAAGATGAGAAATGCTTATCAAATTAGCTTTCAAGCTATCAATAAATAAAGCATTGGATAAGGAGGGTAATTTGGGAATGGAGATTGTTCCTTTCCCTACAACTCTCTTTTTAGATCCATCACCAAAGGTGACACATCCTCTTTCCTCCATGACAAGAGTCTCGAAGAAACTCTTGTTTCCCATCATGTGCCTAGAGCACCCACTATCTAAGTATCAAAAATTAGAAGAATTTGCCTTCAAGGCAATTTGAGCAACATGGCAAAAATAAACGTCTTTTCTAATCCACCTAGGTGAAACACTATCTTTCCTATTGGTCATAGGTACTTGGGCTCTAGATGTCCTATGATCATGCAAATTAGTTCTATCATTCCTAGGAACATGCATCTTGGCTCTACTATTTTTCTTTTCAATCATGCTTTTAACTCTACACATTTTGATATAACGAAAGCAATTTAGTCTAATATGACCATCAAAACCACAATAATGACATGTAGGGATGAAGTTAGGAATCATACCATATCCTTGTGCATGCATATAAGCCTTCCCATGTCTTTGTGGTTACATCGGTTCATTTCTTCTTCGTTGTTGAACCGGTTTAGCTTGATTTCTTGGTTGAGCTTGCATGATTGGTCTCTTTCCTTGATGAGCCAATTGTTGAGGAATGTTGGCTTGGGAAGCTCTTGTAGGTTGAGCTTGAGGTTGCCTTCTTGGCTTTACCTTCACTTGTGCACTATTTGAGCATTGTCTAAGATCAATCTTCTTTCTAGGAGTTTGCACCAGTGAAGCTTCTTTGTAGCTCAAGCTCTTGACAAACATGGTCTTATTAGGAGTGGAGGTCTCCTTGCCATTTTCAAACCCAAGACTTCTCTTGTCACAAGGACTCTTTCCAACACCAAGCATATGGTCAAGCTTCTTAGTGCTAGAAGCCATCCTAGTCAATGACCCTTTGGCTTCTTCAAGCTCCCTCTTCAAACCTTCTTCATTCCTCTTAGACAAGACTAACTCCTCTCTTAGCTTATCTTCATTCTTCATGGATCTCACTACTTCTTCACTTAATTGGTCAACTTGGGTTGATAGCTCAAGGTTTTTTTCTTTCAACCTTCGAATCTCTCTCTTGTTCTTTATCCTTGAGCTTTCAAACTTAGTGATGTAGTCATGAAGATCCATTTTCTCCATATATCCATTTGTGGAGTTACATGAGGACTCATCTTCACTTAAGTCATTTCCCTCTTTTTCACTAGCACTTTTGCTCTTGTGGGAAGAGGCAAAAGCTATGAAGTTAGCCATGAGTTCTTCATCATCCGAAGACTTATCTCTCTCATCAGAGTCATCACTTCCACTCCAAGTGGCAGCCATCACCTTTCCCTTCTTCTTGTTCTTGCGATTAGCACAATTGGGGGCAAAGTGTTCGATGCCACCACACTCATAGCATTGGATCCCTTTCCTTTCAGTCTTCTCTTGCCTAGGCTCAAACTTGTTGAAGGGACACTTTTTCTTCAAGTCTTGGCCTTTGGATCCAAAGCCCTTCTTCTCAAACTTGACAAACTTCTTGAACCTTTTCACAAACAAGGCAAAGTCTTCGTCCGAGTCATTCTTTTCCTCCTTCTTATCCTTGGAGCTTTCAAAGCAATTCCTTTTTACTTTTTCGGAGTTGTGGAGGTAGGAACCTTCCTAGACTCATAGGTGAGGAGTCTCCCTATCACCTCACTCGACTTTATGTCCTTATATCCACTATTTTCTTCTAAAGCCGTAATCTTTGATTCAAACCTTTCGGGGAGAGATCTCATAATTTTCTGCTTGATTCTCCTATCTGAATACGGGTTACCGAGTTGATGGCTTTAATTAACAATATCCATCAACTTGATCTCGAAGTCATTAAAGCATTCATTCTCCTCCATCTTGAGAAACTCGAATTGAGTGTGGAGGACTTGAAGCTTGGAATCCTTCACCATTTCGATACCCTCATGTGCAACTTCTAGGATATCCCATGCCTCTTTCGCGATCCTAGTGTTTTGAATCAATTTATATTAATTCTCATCCATTGCACATAGGATGGCATGCATCGCCTTCCTATTCCATTTCGATGCCTCAAACTCTTGCGCGTTCCATTATGCCACCTTAGGCTTGAGTACATCCTCTCCTCCACCCGTAGGAGTCATCATCGATGATGTGTAGCTGTCTTTAACCGCCTTCCATGCCCTATCATGGATTTGGGAAATGTATGACTCCATCTTGTCTTTCCAAGAGACATAATTCAACCCGGTAAGAAGGGGAGGCCTTGTGCTAGAAGCACCTTCGTTGTCACCATTTCCACTGTTTCCACTCATAATGTTTATGAATAAATGAAATGAATGCAAATGTATGAATGATAAAAACTCACACAAAATGCAAAACACACTAAAATGAGTAAAGGATCACCTAAGTATATCTAGGAACTCGCTTTGATACCAATTAAAACTAATAATGCATGGTATGTATAAAACTATCTAAAGAGGGGTGAATAAATTTTAAACGATTATTACCAATTTTCGTGATTAGTCAATATTACGAAAATACCCCAATCTAGTCAAAACAATAAATCAAGTGTAATAAGTGCGGAATTATAAATGACACTTGATTTTTACGTGGAAACCTTCAACAAGGAAAAACCACGGGCTGTTATGTGCACCACACATGAACATCGAATCCACTAATTACAATAACGTTTACAACCTCGGTTGACCTCAACCTCTAAGTCTCTAACGGTCAATAACCCGCTACCACTATCTGTATGCCTGTAAAAGTGGACCTAGTCCAATTGTTTGTGGCTTAAGCAACCTTAGCCACAAGACTTAGTTCTCACTTAAGAGATTAAACAACCTAAGTGATTATACAAAGATATCCAAATATGCATGCTAGGTTACACTAAATGCTTATCTAGGATTTAAAAGATGTCAATTAAATCAATCCTAGATATCAATTGCTAAATGACATGGCATAAAGCATAATTAACATAGATTAAGCAATCCTAAGTTTAGCTATCATAAAAACAACACTCAATCAAAACAACACAACTATCTCTATCTTGTATAGAAGAATATAATCTAAGAACATACAAGTAATTAAAGAGACGTCTTGTTAAGTAAAACACTAAGATTAGATGAAATTAGTGAAGAACTTATCAAAGCAAGTGTGTTGAGTAAGACCCATGCAAGCAAGCATCCTAGATATGCTAGAAGATGCTAGATGAAGTTTAATGCATATAAAAATGGCTTTGAGTATTTAAATGAGCAATCTTGATTGCCTTTTCTCTCACAAATCTCTCTATTGAATTTAGGGTTCTTGTATTAAAAGAGTTAGGTTCAGAGAGATGAGAAAGTGATGTATTTATAGACATTAAGAATAGGGCATGTGAAAAGACAAGTTTGCCCCTGAAACACGCGATCGGCAGTTTCATTCGGCGGTGTAAGGTTCACTATTTGTATTGGCTTGATTCCATTGCAAAACACTCTATGATTGTATTAATTGTTGCTTAGGACATTATTTGAAGAAAGGAAGCTCAAAGAGTGAAGAGCAACATCTAGTGCAAAAGTCGTCTTCAAGAGGTGAAAATCGTCAAAGGTAAAACTTGACTTCCACCCTCTTGCAAGGCGTTAGCGCACACACACACAATTCATACATGTGTGTCCCTACATCGTGGTTCAAACATTTGGTATAACACATTCACACACTTCATAGCATGCTCATGCATTGATCTTGTATTGACAAACATTGTGAAATTGCATGCTTTGTGACTATCTCTTTGATATGGCATGTTTGTGTGAATATGTGTTTATTTGTTTTCGTATTTTGTGTTTAGGACTTGAACATGTTCTTATTTAATGCCTTATCGAGTTCCGGTCATTTCGGTTACTCACTCATAAGGTTTCGAGTCCAAACAAGTTGACTATACTACTTTTCGTTCTCATTTGTTGTGTTGATTTCATCATCGGATTCCGAGATGATTTTTCAACCATTTTTCAAAGTTGAGTAGTCGTAGTCGTAGTCGTAGTCGTGCGTGAGGGAGTCACGGTTTGTAATCCGAAAACGGATTCGAAATCGGAGGTCGGATGCTCAAGATATGGGGCAACGAACCGAGGGAGCGCGCGAGAGGTGGGCAAACCACGTGTGGCCACTTGGCCAACCCGTGTGGGAGGCCGTGGGCCCCACGGGCAAGGGAGCCTTCTGCTCCCGTGGGCCCCACGCGCCCCCCACGGGGTGCTGATGTGGCAGCACGTGATTTGCTCGGAAATCTTCTCCTTTTCCCTCCTTTTAATCAAACCTCCTTCCCTCCACACTTATGCAATTTTTTGAAGAACACTCAAATCCCGCATCAGTTTTTCAACAATTTTTTGTTTACTTGTTTTGATCATATCTCTCTCATACGAACTCGAAATCATTCGATTCAAAAACCAAAATTGTTGGTCTCGAAGAGAGCTACAAACCACAAGCATTTCCAGAGGCAGTTGACTTCGGCATTTTTCTCAGCTGGTCAATTTTCAGTCCGTGGTCAGTACTTGATTTTCAACTTCTTCTTTTTCAATTTCATTTTTGATCAACTATTGATTCTTTCCATTTGATTGATGAAATTTGTTAAGAAGTATGTTAGATCACATGCTAGGGTTATTTGATCATTTGTTAATTGAGTTTTAGCTTTGTAATTAGTCTTGAACATTTATGTGCTAAACTTGAACTATCATGAAATTGATTCTAGAAAATGTATGAGTGATGTGCTTCATGTTATTTTCTATGTTTTATTTCATGATCTAAGAACTAGGTTTTTAGTGTGCTAAATTGAATATTGATACCTTTGTTCTTATTGTTTTGCATGTTTTGATTTCTAGATAACTTTTGTGATTGAGTATTGAAATCATATTCTAGACTATCATTGAACATGTACATTTTGCTTGATTGATCATCTAGCTTAATTTGTTTGTGCTTGCATCATTTGCATCACTTTAGATCATAGCCTTGCATTAGGTTGAAGTCTCTAGCAAAGTGAGTGAAGCTTTGTGGATAGAGCAAGGGAGCCTTGATTAGAGTCGGGAGGACTCGGATAATCAAGCAAGGAAGTCTTGTCTAGGGTCGGGAGGATCCGGATAGGCAAGCAAGAAATCTTCCTAGAGACGTGAGCGTCTTGGATAGGAAGTTGCTTCCTAGAGGTGTAGGACACATCTCGGATAGGAAGTAGGCTAGGTGGTTCACTAGGCCCGAGGGTAGACTAGGAGTTGATAGCTTGAGCGGATATCATGAGTTGGTAGCTTGAGTGTGTAAGTCCTTTTCATCATAGTGAATTGCTTCGCCGGTGGTTGTGGTATCAACCCGTGGATGTTTCCTCATTGAGGTTTTACCACGTTAAATCATTGTGTTCAATTTTGCTTTACTTTCCTTTATCTTCCATATATTACATTGATTGCACTTCTTGTAAATTGATTAACTTTTGTCTTAGTTAATTCAATTCATTTGCTAAATCTATTCAAGTGTATATTTGTCTTGTAATTTTCCGCATTATTTTTAATTGGAAGAATTTGGAGCCTATACCTATTCACCCCCCCTCTAGGTATATTTCACTACTACATTGAGGGAAATTTCATTTAGTATCAGAGCGGGTGTCTAGACGCACTTAGATTGATCCTTTCTTTGTAGTATTTTTGTGTTTGTTTTTTTGTTTGTGATAAAATCATGATTAAGGAAGTATATTCCTATGTGGCTTCTTTTGTTGAACATATTGACTTAGATGAGAAAAAGATCAATGATCTTACTTTTGAAAATGAACGTTTATCCAAAGTCAATATGTCCCTCAACAAGAAGCTAGAAGATCATGCTCTTGGCTCAAAAGAATTCGATGAACTTAAAGACAAGATTCTAAGTCTAGAATTGAATCTTAAAGATAGCAATGATAGACTTGGTATCTTGAAGCAAGAAATTGAGCAAAGAGATTGTTCTCTTGTTAATGCTAAGAAACTTGAAAATGTGCTTAAATCCAAACTTAATGAGCATTTAAATCAAGAGAAAAAGTATGAACAATGGCTTGATAAATCACATAAAGATGTTTTGTTTAGTGATAACAAAGCGGAAAAATATGCCATTGAACTTAGGATGCTTCGTGAGAAACTTGATGAGGCTAATAGGGTGATTAGCAAGATGTCATCTAGTTCTAATAAAGTTGAAACCCTCATTAAAAGTGGAAAGCATCCATGTGACAAAAGAGGTTTGGGTTATATCAATGAGAAGGAGACTCATTCATCTAACAAATCTACTTTTGTCAAAGCAAGCATTGAATCAATTGTAGGTACACTCTCTCAAGGTAAAGCTATGAAAGCTACCAAAGGTGCCTCTTCATCAACAAGGATGTTCAATGGGAGAACTCAACAACTTAAGCATCAAGAAGCAACAACCTCAAATGCAAGAGGTCAAGCATCAAGGGTTGCTCTTCAAAGAGGTAAAATTGTGAGAAGACCAAATGCTATGGAAGCAAATGCAAATGGTAAACTTCTCAAATTTACTCCTATTTGTCATCATTGTAATATGATAGGACATATTCGACCTAGATGCTTTGAGTACATTCGGAAATGCAAACTTGATAATGCTTTTCATGATATGTCTTTGAATGGACCTAGGCAATCATCCATGTATGGATATAGTAATAGACCTAGGAAGACCTTGGAAAAGCATGTTGTTGAAAGAGTTGTTGATGACTTGCTTGCTAAATCTTGTGTTGTGCCTCACTCTACTATGCATAAGAAAATTGATAATGCTTTGTTTGATATTTTTGAAGATGTGACCAATGAGGTCAAGGTGCATGTTGAAAAGTCTAATATTGAGTCAAAGCATGTTAGAAGTAAGAGTGAGAAGCATGTTGTGAAAAATGTGTGGATTAGAAAAGACACATCTAAATGTAATGTTGCACAATATGCTTTACGTGCCAACTCCTCCTATTCTTGGTACCTAGATAGCGGTTGCTCTAGGAACATGACCGGGAACAAAGAGTTCTTTAAGAATCTTGTTTTAAAGGATGGAGGTTGGGTTACTTTTGGTGATGGTACCAAAAAGCAAGTTCTTGGCAAGGGAACAATTTGTATCCCCGGATTGCCTAAACTATGCAATACTTTGTATGTTGATGGGTTACAAGCTAACTTGATAAGCATTACTCACTTGTGTGAAATTTTTCAAGAAGTTAGTTTTAACAAAGATGTATGCACTATAATTGATAAAAAGGGCGATGTCGTCCTAAGAGTCAAAAGGTCTATAGACAATTGCTATTGTCTTGAGATAGATCCTCTCACATGCAACATGGCACATGAGTGCAATAAGCTTGATTTGTGGCATCAACGTTTGGGTCACATGAATTTTAAAGATTTGAAAAAGCTTGAAAAACATGGCATTGTTAGAGGTCTTCCTAATCTTGGTAAAAAGCTTGAGGTGGTTTGTGAACCTTGCCAATTAGGTAAGCAAACCAAAGTGCCTCATAAGAAAAATTCTTACATAGCTACCAAGAGACCTTTAGAACTTGTGCATATGGACCTAATGGGGCCAATTCAAACCGAGAGCATTAATGGCAAAAAGTACATTTTTGTATGCGTTGATGACTTCTCTAGGTTTACTTGGGTTTATTTTCTTAGAAACAAGACCGAGGCTTTTGATTACTTTAAAAAGTTTTGTAATCAAGTTCAAAATGAAAAAGGTCTTGATATCAAGAAAATATGTCGCATTAGGAGTGATCATGGGACGGAATTTGAAAATGCAAAATTTAGTGAGTTTTGTGATGGTTTAGGGATTTCTCATGAGTTCTCCGCACCTAGAACTCCTCAACAAAATTGTGTTGTTGAGAGGAAAAATCGTGTCTTGCAAGAGATGGCTAGGGTCATGCTAAATAGCAAGAAAGTCCCTAGAAACCTATGGGCCGAGGCGGTCAATACCGCTTGTTATGTGTCAAATCGTGTTTTCAAAAGGCCCGGCACAAAACAAACGTCCTATGAACTTTGGAAAGGCAAGAAGCCTAATGTGAGTTACTTCCACACTTTTGGGAGTAAATGTTATATTTTGAATGATAGAGATCACTTAGGAAAGTTTGATGCAAAAAGTGATGTTGGTCTCTTTCTTGGGTATGCTATTAATAGTCGTGCTTATAGAGTCTTTAACTTGACTACTAAGACTATCATGGAGTCTATCAATGTGAAGATAGATGATCTTAGCATGCTTAATTTGTGTGATGATAATGGTGTCAATGAATCTAAAGAAAACATGTTAAATGACACTAATACACCTATTGATGTGGCTAGTAGTATTTCTAGTCAAGATGATGATATTGATAGTCATGTTGAAGTTGTAAGTCAAGGGTTGGAAAATGCTTTAAATGATAATCAACAAAATGACCAAGTTGTTGAACATTCTCACCCAAGACTTAGAAACTTACACTATCAAGGAGACATCATAGGTGATTTAAATGAAGGGGTTAGAACAAGAAATCAAATTGCTAACCAAATATCCTATGCTTGCTACACTTCTCAAATTGAACCCAAAAATATTAATGAAGCAATTGTTGATGAATATTGGGTTGGGGCTATGCAAGATGAACTTAATCAATTTGAGAGGAATGAAGTGTGGTCTTTAGTTTCTAGACCCCAAGATATAAATGTAATTGGCACTAAATGGGTGTTTAGGAATAAGACCGATGAAAGTGGCAAGATTGTGAGGAATAAAGCTAGACTAGTGGCTCAAGGTTACACTCAAGTGGAGGGTGTTGACTTTGATGAGACGTTTGCCCCGGTTGCTCGTCTCGAGTCCATTAGACTTTTGTTGTCCATTGCATGCATTAAAAAGTTCAAATTATTTCAAATGGATGTCAAAAGTGCTTTTCTCAATGGATACCTTCAAGAAGAAGTGTATGTTGAACAACCTAAGGGTTTTGTAGACCCACACTCTCCTAATCATGTGTTTAAATTGAAAAAGGCTCTCTATGGCCTTAAACAAGCTCCAAGAGCTTGGTATGATAGGTTGACTCAATATCTTGTTGACAACCAATATAGGAAAGGTGGCATTAATAGAACTTTGTTTATCAAACATCATGATCATGATATTTTTGTTGCACAAATATATGTTGATGACATTGTTTTTGGGTCTACTAATAAAACCAAGGTTGATGAATTTGTTAGTGTTATGTCAAGTGAATTTGAAATGAGTATGGTGGGTGAGTTGAATTATTTTCTAGGAATGCAAGTGAAGCAAACTAGCATGGGCATAATGTTGAATCAATCTAAATATGCTAAAAATCTAGTTAAGAGATTTGGCCTAGAAAATGGAAAAGATTTTGAAACTCCCATGAGCACCACTTTAAAACTTGACAAAGATGAAAAAGGGAAAAGTGTTGACCAAAGCCTTTATAGAAGCATGATAGGTAGTCTACTTTACCTAACGGCTAGTAGACCCGATATTTGCTTTAGTGTTGGCTTGTGTGCTAGATTCCAAGCAAATCCCAAGGAATCTCACTTAAAAGCCGTCAAGAGGATCATTAGGTACATCAAAGGAACTCATAGTCTTGGTCTATTCTATTCATTTGATACCAATGATATCCTTGTAGGCTATTGTGATGCGGATTGGGCGGGAAACATAGATGACCGAAAAAGCACATCGGGCGGTTGCTTTTATGTTGGTAATAACTTGGTTTCTTGGTCAAGTAAGAAACAAAATTCGGTTTCCCTTTCCTCTTCCGAAGCCGAATACATTGCGGCCGGAAGTGCTTGCACACAATTACTTTGGATGAAACAAATCCTTAAGGATTATGAGATAGAACAAGGAAAAATGACACTTTATTGTGATAACTTAAGTGCCATTAATATCTCTAAAAATCCGGTTCAACACTCCCGCACTAAACACATAGACATTAGGCATCATTTCATTAGAGATCTAGTTGAACATTCTATTGTTACTCTAGAGCATTTGCCTACTAAAAATCAACTTGCGGACTTGTTCACTAAGCCCTTGGACAAAGAGAGGTTTAAAACTCTTAGAATGTCCATTGGCATGATTTGTGTTGATTGATGTCTTTGTGTGATTGTGAGTGGCTTGATGAGCAAAACTTTAATTGTATATCATTGTCTTTAAGAGCTACTCACTTGAGAAGTAATGATCTTTAACAAGTATCTTTTATTGTTTTTAGATCATGCACTTGAGCTTGAAAAATCTTATTTTTGAAAAGTGCACTAATGCTTCTCTTGTATGTTTTAGTTTTTGAGTTTTTGTGGTTGAATATATGTAGATAATGGATGCATCTAGAAGTTTATTGTTAAGTACATGATAGATGACCTATGGTATGTATCCATTTTGCTTCGGCACTACTTAGTAATCAACGAGCACCCTCATGGAAAGGGCTACACACCTTGGTTGTGAAGCCACCCAATGTAGGAAAGGGCTACGCCATTGTGATGAGTGAAAGCCACCATGAGGAGTATATGTTTTTGTTAGTAAAATCAAAGAAGTGTTGAAATGAATCATTAAAAAAAAAAATTCTTTGATTCTAAGCCTAAAAGAAATAAAAAAAAAAAAAAAACAAAAGGCTTATTGGTGTATAGTTGAGAATTGTGAAATAGCTCGGGTTGACAAATAGAAACGGGAAAACGAGCCACATGCACACACACGCTCATATGTTGATATCTATTCATTTTAAAAAGCAAAAATCGGATGAATATCGGTTTGACCTATTTTTGGAAAGGCTTTAGATGGATAGGTGTGGATAAAGTTTGCATGTTGATATCACAATTACTCCTACTATATATTTGAGAAGCATTCACACACACACACTTTGCTTATGTGCTTGATTCATTAGCAATGTGAGAATATTTTTGAGAGATTAATGAAAATCTATGATTCTCTCTTGAACTTTGACAAGTTATGAAATATTTTCTCTTATTGCTTGATTGTGTGATTGTGTGATGTCCCTTGTGAACAAATCTACTTGTTGATAATATGTGGAGCATATGTTAAGGGGGAGCTTTAGTTTATTCAACTTTCGCTTTCTATACGATTTGTTTGCTTAATATCTCGTTCTTTATCTCTTGTGTCCCTTGTCTATTCCTTGACAAAAAGGGGGAGAAAATGTATACCTCACCATGTTTGATATTGGGGAGTTTTTGTATACTTCACACCTTGTGTGGAAATTGTTCCAATTGTGTGAATCTTATTCCTCTTTGTGCTTAATTGTGACTTTGTCTTAAGGGGGAGAATTCTTGTCTTAAGGGGGAGAAAGAATTCTTTCTTGACAATGTTAAGGATAGTTGATTCTTGGAAATTGGGAAACTAAGGGAATGCTTTAACTTGAACATATTTTATTCACTTGAGATAATGCATTTATGTATGAGATAAGGGATATCTTCTTTGTTTGTTGTTTGGTTAAATAACTCACCATTCTTCTTTAGAGAAGATCTCTTGTTTTGGTTGCTATTTTCTCTCATAGGTACTTTGAAGACCGAAAGAGGAATTCTTGAAGACTTGAAGATTTTTTAGTCTAGGAATTTCTTTGTAATGTGAGATTGAGAGTATGCTATCATCTTGAGTTTATTTGAGAGAAACATTGTATGGTGAGGTTGAGTGTTTTTGCCAATGGAATAGCCAAAGGGGGAGATTGTAAGGTTCACTATTTGTATTGGCTTGATTCCATTGCAAAACACTCTATGATTGTATTAATTGTTGCTTAGGACATTATTTGAAGAAAGGAAGCTCAAAGAGTGAAGAGCAACATCTAGTGCAAAAGTCGTCTTCAAGAGGTGAAAATCGTCAAAGGTAAAACTTGACTTCCACCCTCTTGCAAGGCGTTAGCGCACACACACACAATTCATACATGTGTGTCCCTGCATCGTGGTTCAAACATTTGGTATAACACATTCACACACTTCATAGCATGCTCATGCATTGATCTTGTATTGACAAACATTGTGAAATTGCATGCTTTGTGACTATCTCTTTGATATGGCATGTTTGTGTGAATATGTGTTTATTTGTTTTCGTATTTTGTGTTTAGGACTTGAACATGTTCTTATTTAATGCCTTATCGAGTTCCGGTCGTTTCGGTTACTCACTCATAAGGTTTCGAGTCCAAACAAGTTGACTATACTACTTTTCGTTCTCATTTGTTGTGTTGATTTCATCATCGGATTCCGAGATGATTTTTCAACCATTTTTCAAAGTTGAGTAGTCGTAGTCGTAGTCATAGTCGTGCGTGAGGGAGTCACGGTTTGTAATCCGAAAACGGATTCGAAATCGGAGGTCGGATGCTCAAGATATGGGGCAACGAACCGAGGGAGCGCGCGAGAGGTGGGCAAACCACGTGTGGCCACTTGGCCAGCCCGTGTGGGAGGCCGTGGGCCCCACGGGCAAGGGAGCCTTCTGCTCCCGTGGGCCCCACGCGCCCCCCACGGGGTGCTGACGTGGCAGCACGTGATTTGCTCGGAAATCTTCTCCTTTTCCCTCCTTTTAATCAAACCTCCTTCCCTCCACACTTATGCAATTTTTTGAAGAACACTCAAATCCCGCATCAGTTTTTCAACAATTTTTTGTTTACTTGTTTTGATCATATCTCTCTCATACGAACTCGAAATCATTCGATTCAAAAACCAAAATTGTTGGTCTCGAAGAGAGCTACAAACCACAAGCATTTCCAGAGGCAGTTGACTTCGGCATTTTTCTCAGCTGGTCAATTTTCAGTCCGTGGTCAGTACTTGATTTTCAACTTCTTCTTTTTCAATTTCATTTTTGATCAACTATTGATTCTTTCCATTTGATTGATGAAATTTGTTAAGAAGTATGTTAGATCACATGCTAGGGTTATTTGATCATTTTTTAATTGAGTTTTAGCTTTGTAATTAGTCTTGAACATTTATGTGCTAAACTTGAACTATCATGAAATTGATTCTAGAAAATGTATGAGTGATGTGCTTCATGTTATTTTCTATGTTTTATTTCATGATCTAAGAACTAGGTTTTTAGTGTGCTAAATTGAATATTGATACCTTTGTTCTTATTGTTTTGCATGTTTTGATTTCTAGATAACTTTTGTGATTGAGTATTGAAATCATATTCTAGACTATCATTGAACATGTACATTTTGCTTGATTGATCATCTAGCTTAATTTGTTTGTGCTTGCATCATTTGCATCACTTTAGATCATAGCCTTGCATTAGGTTGAAGTCTCTAGCAAAGTGAGTGAAGCTTTGTGGATAGAGCAAGGGAGCCTTGATTAGAGTCGGGAGGACTCGGATAATCAAGCAAGGAAGTCTTGTCTAGGGTCGGGAGGATCCGGATAGGCAAGCAAGAAATCTTCCTAGAGACGTGAGCGTCTTGGATAGGAAGTTGCTTCCTAGAGGTGTAGGACACATCTCGGATAGGAAGTAGGCTAGGTGGTTCACTAGGCCCGAGGGTAGACTAGGAGTTGATAGCTTGAGCGGATATCATGAGTTGGTAGCTTGAGTGTGTAAGTCCTTTTCATCATAGTGAATTGCTTCGCCGGTGGTTGTGGTATCAACCCGTGGATGTTTCCTCATTGAGGTTTTACCACGTTAAATCATTGTGTTCAATTTTGCTTTACTTTCCTTTATCTTCCATATGTTACATTGATTGCACTTCTTGTAAATTGATTAACTTTTGTCTTAGTTAATTCAATTCATTTGCTAAATCTATTCAAGTGTATATTTGTCTTGTAATTTTCCGCATTATTTTTAATTGGAAGAATTTGGAGCCTATACCTATTCACCCCCCCTCTAGGTATATTTCACTACTACATTGAGGGAAATTTCAGGCGGTTTCGAAACCGTCGATCCAACCACCAAATTGAATCCGAGAGAACAGGGGATCATCGGCGGTTTCATAACCACCGATCACAACCACATAAATAGACCCGAGAGATTAAATCAATCAGGTCTGAACGGCGGTCGTGGCCACCAATCATAACCACAGAAATACTCCAGAACCTTATGGACTCGAACAGCGGTTTCATTCGACGGTTATGACTGCCGATCAAACCGCCGTTTCACCACTGTTGGTGAAACCAAAGGAAAAGCTAAGGGCATTTTTCGAAGGCAATCATCGAGCTAACCAAGCACACCATTGTGCATGCGCAGACATTTCTGAACAACATTCGGGAAACTAATTATTAGACACACTAACACACAACCAAACATAACAACACAGTGCAAGTGTGAAATGTGACATGTGAAGAGTATGCACACAAAAGTATAGCATACATATGCAAACATTACAAGTGAGTGTGTGTAACTAAATCTCTTCAATGAAAACTAAGCACTAGAGATATACCTTTGGAGTGCTTATCAACTTGAGGTCTTGATAAGGCCTTTGAGCTTGATCATCATTCACCTAAGCTACCTTTACAATTTAAACCCCAATTGTGGTTTGTCACCGAAATAAGCCAATCAAACATTGAGGAACTTACAAAGATTATCTACAGTAAAGTTTTCATATGATCATTAGCATACACAAATTATCATTCATTTTTGGTTTCCCAAATTTGTCCAGCAAAAATCTATACTGATCCCTGTCCACTCCGAAAATTCCAACAATCATTATATCCATTCAAAATTCACTAAATTTTATAGAGTGACAGTAAACATATAATTCTACCTACATAAACAATTTCATAATTTTCGGGTTAGAAAAACCTATTCAAACAAATTTTACGATTCCTGGTTGTATGTTAGAATAGAGTGGTTCCAGCAGACCTCTGTTATATTTCGAAAATAAAATCTAATAACTACCGCTATCAATTGGGCATGCTATAAATCATTCTTATTGATCCCTACTTCCATCAACTCTAGCATAATGAGGATAATAACCTAACAAATCCTAGATTTCAATCATAAAAGAATATACTAAGGAAAAATAGAAGCAACTTACCTTTCAAAATTGTTGTTGGTTCCTTGTTGCTTCACTTACAGGTTTTCTTTTCTGGTGTAATGGAAGGGTAAAATAATGTGATTTAGAGGCTGTACAAAGTATAAATATATATAACTAGAACATTCAAAAACCCTAGTTCAATATGGCATCAATCTAGAATGGAAACTCCTATTATTATGATTCCATTTTCCCTTTTTTCTATCATTCAATGCAAAAATTCAAAGGTTGACTAACTAATATGGAAAGAATTGATTTCTTTCTTGTTTTAATTTGGTTTGAAAAAAAATATACGGATTTTACAATATACATAAGATATTTCATGTCTAACATGAAATACTGCATACAGAGGATATTTCATATCTAACATGACATACATAAGATACCTCATGTATGCCCAACATTATATATATATATATATATATATGATATTTCATACCCAACATGACATATAGGGAATATTTCATGTCATACATGAAATACTACATATAGAGGATATTTCATTCTCAACATGACATACATGAAATATTTCTGTTAACCGCCTAAAAAGACAGGGGTCCAAAGAAGAATTGTCCATCCTTGCCAAGACCATGTGAAGGAGAAGAACACTACAAGAAGTATCCAGCTACCCTAGGAAGAGGCTAGACCAGTATACCCAAGTATACCATCTATAAATCAAAATCAAGATCAAGATCAAGGTCACCTAGATCCCCAAGTACGAGGAAACATAAAAGTCAAGGTCCTAAGGGCCCCGTTACCGGGTTGTCTCAGTTCCCCGGTACCCCGATACCTAAGGAGTACTGGTACCATGGTCCAATGACATGCATAGTACCCCGATACCGCAATTCCTCCTAGAACCGGTCTACCAAGCAACGGGGACCAAGATAACAGAGGAGTTCTTTATACATAAGAAGCGGACCGGTACACCAAGGAACCAGAACCATGCTACAGGAAAGACAATATGCTCCAACTTTTAAATATAAGGAAAGTTGACTTCTCTCGCCATTTTAAATGGGATTAGTCAACTCTGTCAAATTTTCCAAGAAAGGAAACAAATCACTTGATTATGAGATTATTCCAACACCTAAAACAAAGCCACTATCAACGTCCATTTGATTGCTAAATTAATTGACTGATTATCGAAGTGATTAACAAGAAAAGGACCTATAAATGCTACAAGACTCTCAAGAGAGAAGGATCTGATTTTTAGTCCACATCCCTATAGCTTTTTCCACTTATTGACTAGCATGAGATCGCCATCGCCAACTGTGTCAGAAATCTCATACTTAGGCCTCCCAAAAATCTCCATTGTATTTGTTCATCGTATTTTGATGATTAAATGAGTTGTTTTTCCCCCTTTATGATATAAAATATTAAATTGTCTTCATCTTTGATCACTTTTGTATTTAGCTTGCTTTATTGAGAATATATAGGTATCAAGTGTGATATCTCTCCAACTGTGACCTACCCTGGTCATGGTTTAAGAGTTGTTAATTGGAAATTAACCCCTTTAACATTTTTCCATTAATAATTTCATTCTTAACATGATATATTTCATGTCGAACATGATATGCATAGGATATTTCATACCTTACATCAAATACTGCATACATGGAATATTTCATGCCCAACATGACATACATGAGATATTTCACGATTAACGTGATGTATCCTTGGAAAATGTGAAATACTGTTTTTTCTTTTGCATTTTTTTTATGAATTGAGTTTTTTCAATTTTAATTTACTTCAGGAACTATGAAAATCATTAGGCTAGCGATCAATTACAACGGTTGATAGGACGATTTAGATTACGTGGATGGAGAACTTATTGGGGAGTAGGTGGAAAACAAGTTGTCATACAATGAGTTGGTGGATGGTCTGGACCAATTGTGCTTAAACATAATATTCAGACATGCTCAAACAAGTTGTCATTGAATGTTATTTACAGTCTTAGTTTGTGTTGATCGAATGTTACTTCCATTTTAAACTTTCATTTTAAAAGTAATTCTGCTGCAGGTTTGTTCTAATTTGGATTGTTAATAAGCCTTTTTCTATTTGCAGATACTTTATTCTTTGATTTTAAAGCTTGGTTAATAACTTTTGACTAAAAACATCCGCATGATAGAAATTTCGGTAAAGTTTCCTCTGTTTGTTGACATTACCAAAAAATTTGATTATCTGCATTAATCACAATATCATACTCAGTAACACAACAAAACATTGTATTACAAAACCATATCACTTTACCCACTAGACAGCCTCGATTAATTAGTTCTAATTAGAAATAATATCTTTAATGTCTAGACAACATCTATATAATTTCATTGACATGGCAATGAAGCTTGAAAAAACCATTTGACAATTTCACTTCTAATGTCCTTAATATCGTCCGTTGTAAAGTCCATTTGGCAACATCTATCTTGAGCAAGATTTTCCATGTACTTCATAACGAACACACCACAACTCCTCCTGCATTTACCAATAATAGTTGTCAATGTCGATAAGTTGAAATAGTAATAAAATGTTCTCACGTGTCATGTTGCTGAAGAATCAAGTACGTTTCAACAACAACAACCTCGAAAGGCTTAGGATCGTTACGTTGGACAAAATATTGCGTGAAACGTGACAATGATATTAATTTTCTATTTCCTCAATTCCCATTAAGAAAGCATCCCCAGCACATTTACCCTGACCTTAATTTCTCTAACCCAATACATCAAACTTATTTTAACTTTTTGCAATGGGGAAGTACCACATAGCCAAGATGCCATAGGCATGAAAAACCATGTTGAGTCAGATGGTCTTTTGAACAAAATAAACAATTACAATTAGAGTAGCACACACTCAATTGATTTTATAAAATCACATAAAAAACCACCTCTCCAATACTCAGGCAACATCCCCACAGATTTAAAATCGTATAAAATGTCGGCACTTTTCCACCAAAACATCTATTTATAATACACACAAACCAGTATGTGTGTATGTCATCTTGGACAACTTAGACATTGATGTAAATAACAAAATTTTACAGAACCAAGTATGTGTGTATGCCATTAGATTGGTATCATATGATATATACAATTGATATTCCAATTGATTGCACTTTTTCACTACATAATTAATTCAAATGTGCTATCTGTTTTCTTGAATCATGTTCAAACTAATCAAGTGCACAATTAATTCAATTGGATTTTTAATTCAATTGTGCCATCTGATAGCACTTTTTGTTTCATCCAATATCAGAGTATCATCCAAGAGAAAAGTATTATGAGATCTAAGTCAAACCCAAGATCATTCATGCAATTGTAAAAGACCCTTAACCCTTATATTATACAAAATTGAAAATCCAACACAACAACCAAACACAGACCCAACAACCTAACACAAACCAACAACCAAAAACGACCCAGCAAAACACCAATTAGGACAAAAAATTTGACACCAGAATAGCGGAACAAAGACACCAGCCACCTAACCAAAGCACATAAGAACAAAACAAGCTGACCCAACACGTCTTTTATGCCGATAAAATACCGTACCAGCTAAATTAACAAAAGCACAAACCTAGGTGAATTTGGTTGAAGACGGGTCAAAGTTGGGTCACAAACGGTTAAAGTAAACCTAGGTCGCCAGATCGTTTGGCCGTCAGTGTCACCCTGATCTCATCGCCAGCACTTCAGTTACAACCCGTTCTCCAATTGTTTCCTCTCTTTCACGGTTGCCTCTCTCTCTCTCTCTCTCTCTCTCTCTCTCTCTCTCTCTCTCTACACGACCAAATCGTTTCCTCTCTCTTTATCACATTGCCAACAATTTAGGTTTTATTAGAAACAAATTGGGGGGTTTTTTTTTTTTAAACAGGGGTATTTTAGACAATGTAATTTACACTTGGTTAAAAACAATAACTTAAATATTTGTGATTAAAAACAATAATCCATTTCCTGATTTGACTACTTTTGCAAATGTCCCTAAAAATAAAATATAAATAATATACATACATACATATTAATATTGGAAGGAAGAGCTTTATAGTTGGGTAGTAAGGATAATAGTGGGATGAAGACTATTCATTGTCAATCAAGAGTAGCCAAAATCAAAGAACCCTCTCTTGGTACTTCTAACTTCAAGAAAAAAAAAAAAAACATGAAAGATAAAATCATATTAATGTCGGAAAATAAATAAAAAATTAAAAAAGATTACGGTAATGATGAACATGATAATAATAAGAATATGAACTTACATCAACCACACCACTTCCTCCTATTCCAACCTTGATTGCATTTTCACTTGACTTTCTTCCAAATGTAATGGATGAAGAATTATGAATATTAATCATCAAACAAGTATAACATCAATTAAAAATGGTAGATAAAAAATACAAGAACCTTTTACTTTAAAGTCAAAATCTCCTCGTGACTGGCACCAACAAGTATCCCCTTCCTCAGTTGGTCAATTTCCTTTGATACTTAATTAACAAATTCTCATCAAAATTCTGAGAGAAAATTGAAAAGATTGAAGAACGAGTTTCTAATGCAATTATGTGTCAACCCCATTAATACCTAACTTCAACAGTAAGGTTTGTCAATTAATAATTAGGGACCAGTTTGGAGACAAATCACACACACACGCACACACACACACACACACACTCACACACACACTTGAGTTGGGGTTAGAGCAGAAACAAAGTTTAGATTTCTTGTCCCATTCCAAGTATAATAAACAATTACCCTTGATATACTATATAATATTTTATAACTTAGTATTTACACAAACATTAGTGATTCTTTCATTTTCTGCTGCCACCAGTGATGCAGTAAAATCTGTGTTCAATTTACTAAGAAAGTTCGTTCACTGGGATCGGCGATTCTATCGATAAAAGCTAATTAATCTAGCAAGGATTACTCTAAATGCGAAAAACTAAATTGCATAATGCTATTCTTTGGAATTTTGTTGAAATCTAAAATTAACCTAAATTATGACCACTTGAACTAAAGACTAAAATCAAATCAAATCAAATCAAAGATCACACAAGGGATGAATATATGGAGAGAAATACTAGGGAATTGATGCACCTTTCTTAGACATTCAATGCTTACAATCAGTCTCGTTAAACACTTCAATCCAGTTTACGGGCTTGTTTTCAAGATAATTCAATTAGGTTCGAAGATCCTTTCCAATACTCGCACACGGTCATGCAACGAATACAGAGTAATGATCTAGGGTTCTTCCTATTATTCACACACGGTCATGTAATGAGCAATTGTCAAAACCCATATTTTACACAAAAACTCTATGCCAAATTAACATAGCACGGTCATGCATATATCAATTTTCTTGTTTATTAAGCTTTTGATTCAGATTTAAATGGAATGGTCATCCATATCTAAACCTTAATCTCATGGATAAACTAAGCCACAAACTCAAATCACTTGCGGTCACAACATAATCAGAGAGAGTAGAATAGAGCAATTAATTCAATAAACAAAACTAAAACCCAATTGATTAACAAAAGATAGACTAATTGTTCACATAGAGTTGTCCAAAATCGGTTACATCAATCCCCTAGTTAGAGGTTTAGTTACACATCAATGGAGAAGATAAAAACATAAAAGAGATGTAGAGAAAACCCATGTGTGTGGTGGTCAGAGTGATGGGGGACGGCCCCCTTCTGTGGCTTGGAACCTCCTTTGGCTGTCTCTTTTGAATTGAAAAGAATAGGAAATATTTATAGGTGACTTTTCCTTGTGAACCCCCAATTCTTCTTAGGTTTAGAAAATACACCAAGTGGGAAAGTAGAATGAAACAAGGAATGAGAATCCTTTCCTAACTTGGATTTCCTATCTTGATGATTGACTCCTAATTTGAGTTTAGGAAGTTTCCCAAACATGTCTTGATCTTCAAAAATTATTAGGATTTGATTTGGGAAGTTTTGGAACAATTCTGGACCAATTCGGAGTTGAAATCCGCCAAAAATACGTAATTTCGCTCCTTGGGTCGCTCCGGAGGCATGTTGCCTCGGTAGCTACACGTCAAGCGAAAATTCTTCTATTTTGGGTCGCTACCCAGGCCGCTCCCTAGGCAAGTTGCATGGGGGGCGGTCTGGGCCGCGGTAATTCTTTTCAACTCTGACCGTCGGTTACTAAATCAGTCATAACTTCTTCTAAGAATATCGGAATTATGATCCGAAAAGTGCACCGGAAACTAGACTTCCGGGGCTTTCAATCCATGGGTGGTAGGACATACAATTCAATCGGAGCTGAGAGATATGGGGCCCGCAACATAGAGGTTCTGCACTGGCCGAAAATCATCTTTTCATTGTTTCTTCCAATTTGCTCCTTTTCTCCATCTTTTAATTCCTTTTCTTCCAAAATAAGATTTAACACCACTAGAATGGAATGGACCTACACATGCTCAACAAACACATTAAACAACCTAATTTACTTGAGAACAAAGCATAAATAATAGGAATTCGGGGCCTAAAACATGTATAGAAATGAACCGATCAACCAGCCTCAACTCATTCATAAAATTAGGGGTGGGCACGGTTCGGTTCGGTTCGGTTTTGGGCACAACCAAACTGAATTGAAAATATTTCGATTTGCCCAAAATTGAACCAGTTTAAACTGAATAAGAAATGGTAACCAAACTGAACTGAACTGATTTTAATTGGTCCAGTTCGGTTTGGTTCGGTTCATTTCGGTTTTTAGCCTAATGGGCCTTTTGTGCTTGATGGGCTTAATGAGTATTTTTAATATGTTTTTAAATTTAATGGGTTGTTGGATTCTAATTTTGGTCCAAAGTTTTATAAATTTCATAAATTGTAATAACCCAAGCCTAAAAAAAACCAAAATAAAACCTAACTAATAATATTTAATTTATAATTTATTAAAAAATAAACAAACTATAAATCACAAATTACAGACATACAGTTCAAAGACATTAGACATACAATTCAATTTTCACAAGTTTCATATAGACATTAGACATGAGACATACACATACAGTTCAATTTTCAAAGATATAAACTCTGAATCACAAATCCAAACTCCTAATAAAAATTACAATCCAAATCCAAATCCAAACTCCAAATTACAAATAAAATAAAAACTCCAAATCACTTAATTAATAATAACAGTAAAATAATACCAAACAGAAAATGTAATAATGACAGTAAATAATTCCAACTTCCTGCATTCATAAATTAAACGGTAATTAGTAATGACAGTAAAATAAGAGACTTGCATCCATGTTAGAAGGCTGCAAGGCTGTCATCATCAATACCAAAAAAAAATTATAATGAAAAATTATGCATATACAAACAATTAAAGGCTTACCTTCATGGCTTCATTTCATTAATCATTCCTCCTTGGTCATTAATTTTTGTCCTCCGTAGAAACATTTGTCACTTCACTTTTATACTCTACATTAAGATTAAGAAAAAAATAATAATAAACTTACATAGTAATAATTAACATTAATAAAAAAAAAAAACAACAAATTTGATAATTCCACCTAAATATTAAATACTTATCGGTTTCAACATTGTTATCATGTTCTAACAAATGAACCAATTCACCTTCATTTTTAGCATGCTCTTGAACAACATGCGGTTTAGTAATAGGGCAAGTTGCTTGCAACCAATTTCCAGTCAAAATTAACCCCTCAACTATTTTATGAGTCAATGAACTCCTAAATGGATCAAGAATGCGACCACCAGTGCTAAATGTGGACTCAGAAGCCACTGTTGAAATCGGCATTGCAAAGACGTCTCTTGCAACCATTGATAATATAGGAAACTTCACTAAACAATTCTTCCACCAAGCCAAAACATCAAACCTCTCATTCAATTTCTCAGCACGCTTCAACAAATACAAGTCCATCTCACTTTTCCTTTTATTAATATCTTCTTCTTCTTGCTTCATTCCCCATAAACTATTGAAAGTTCACAAATAAACACTCGGTGTGTTCTAAATATATCTAGGAGGGGGGGGGGGGGGGGGTGAATTATTACCCAATTTTCGCATGCATGTCAAGATTACGAAAATACCCCTAACTAGTCACAAAAATATAGCAAGTGTAATAAGATGCGGAATTTAAATAACACTTGATATATACGTAGAAACCCAACCATTGGGAAAAACCACGGGCTGTTTAGTGCGCCACACTTGAATCTCGAAATCCACTAATTGAAATGGAGTTTACAACCTATGTAGACCTCGTCTAACACTCCGGTCAATAACCCCCCACTTCTACCACGCGGGCCTTTAAAAGTGGCTCTAGTTCTAATTGCTTGAGGCCTAAGCAACCTTAGCCCCAAGACTTAATTCTCAATGAAGAGATTATGCAACCTATGTGAATATGTATGAATATTTGAAATTTCCCTTAAGTAGTAGTGTAAATATACCTAGAGGGGGGGTGAATAGTTATAGGCTCCAAATTCTTCCAATTTAAAAATAATGCGGAATATAACAAAGAAAATGCACACTTGATTAGATTTAGCAAATGAATTGATTTTACTAATACAAGAGTTAATCAATTTACAAGATATGCAATCAATGTAAGATAAGGAAGATAAAGAAAAATAAAAACAAAAATGAATATAAGTATTTTTACGTGGTAAAACCTCAAAGAGGAAACATCTACGGGTTGATACCACAACCACCGGCAAAGCAATCCACTATGTGAAAAAGGACTTACACACTCAAGCTACCAACTCATGATATCTGCTCAAGCTATCAACTCCTAATCTACCCTCGGGCTAGTGAATCACCAAGCCTACTTCCTATCCGAGATGTATCCTACACCTCTAGAAAGTAACTTCCTATCCAAGACGCTCACGTCTCTAGGAAGATTTCTTGCTTGCCTATCCGGATCCTCCCGACCCTAGACAAGTCTTCCTTGCTTGATTATCCGAGTCCTTCCGACTCTAATCAAGACTTCCTTGCTCTATCCACAAAGCTTCACTCACTTTGCTAGAGACTTCAACCTAATGCAAGGCTATGATCTACGTGATGCAAGTGATGCAAACACAAACAAATTAAGCTAGATGATCAATCAAGCAAAATGTACATGTTCAATGACAATCTAGAATATGCTTCCAACATACAATCACAAAATTATCTAGAAATCAAGACATGTAAATCAATAAGAACAAGGTATGAATATTCAATATATCACACTAAAAACTTAGTTCTTAGATCATGAAATAAAACCTAGAAAATAATATGAGACACATCATATGTAAATTTTCTAGAATCAATTTCAAACAAAATCAAGTTTAGCACATATATGTTCAAGAGAAATCACAAAGCTAAAACTCAATTGACAAATGATCAAACACCCCTAGCATATGATCTAACATACTTCTCAACAAATTTCATCAATCAGATAGTAAGAATCAAGAGATGATCAAAGATGAAATTGAAAAAGAATAAGTTGAACAAACAACCTAGACCTCGTACTGAAGATCAAGCTGCTGGGAACAATGACGAAGTTAGCTCCCTCTGGAAATACTTGGGGTTTGTAGCTCTTCTCAAGACCAACAATTTTGGCTTTTGAATTGATTGATTTCGAGTTCGTATGAGAAAGTTATGATCAAAATGCTAAAACTAAAATTGAAGAATTTCTGCAGAAATGTTCAAGTGTTCTTCAAAAATCTTCAACAATTTTGGAGGGAATGAGAAGTGATTAAAAGGAGGAGAGAGAAGAGTTTTCAGGGCCAATACGAGAGGGCCACGTCACCCACCCCGTGGGGGGCGCGTGGGCCTCAAGGGACCAGAAAGGGTCTCTGGCCGTGGGCCCCACGGCCTCCCTCACGGGTGGGCTCATGTGGTCTCTTGGCCACTCTAACCTCTCTCGCGCACTCTCACGTTCTTCAGCCATATCTTGGGCATCCGAACTCCGATTTCGAATCTGTTTTTAGATTACGAACCTTGACTCCCTCATGCACAACAACGAAGACTACACAACTTTGAAAAATGGTTGAGAAATCATCTCGGAAAACGACGGTGAAGTCAACTCAACGAATGAGAACGAAAAGTAGCGTAGCTACATCGTTTGGACTCGAAACCTTATGAATGAGTAACCGAAATGACCGAAACTCAATAAGGAATCATAATAGAGCATATTCAAGTCCAAATACAAAAATACGAAAACATACAAACACTAATTCACACAAGCATGCCATATCAAAGAGATAGTAACAAAGCATGCAATTCTACAATGTTTATTTATTAAAGATCAATGTATAAGCATACTATGAGATGTGTGAATGTGTGATACCAAATGTTTGAACCACAATGCAGGGACACACATGTATGAATTATGTGTGTGTGCACTAACACCTTGCAAGAGGATAGGAGTCAAGATATACCTTTGACGCTTTTCACCTCTTGAAGACGACTTTTGCACTAGACGTTGCTCTTCACCTTTTAAGCTTCCTTTCTTCAAAGAATATCCTATGCAACAACTAATACAAATATGGAGTGTTTTACAATGGAATCAAGCCAATACAAATCATGAACCTTACAATATTCAAATAACAAACAAGGCTAGGGAACCTTAGATGCTTATCTAGGATGATGATATAATCAATTAAATCAACCCTAGATATCAAGAGCTAGATGATATGTCAAATAGCTTAGCTAATCAAGATTAAGCAAGACCTAGATAGCTATCACAATACAACACTCAATCAATTCATCACAATCAATTCTCTTTTCTTGTATTTAGCATATGATCTAAAACATACAAGTAATTTAAAAGAGATGGCTTGATAGTAAAAATACTAAAATAAGATGAAATTAATCAAAATCTTACCAAGTAAGTTGTGATGATGCAAACCCATACATGGATGCTTTCTATATAGACATAGAAGATGCAATATGAAATTTGATACACAAAGGATTTGATTTGAGTGGTTAAAGGTGAGTTCTTTTGTATTTTTCTTTGCTTGAAAAATATTCTAAGTATGAAATCTGAAAATCAACTAACTTAAATGACCTAAAGTCATAGAGGCATATATATAGGGTGTCAAAACTAAAGTGGTGCGTTTTGATAAGTTATACCTATTTTTGCCTTGGGCGTTGTACGTAGAGCGCCTCTTGTACAACGCCTGTACAGCGCCCATACTCTGATCTCTTGGGAAAACAGAGTGGCGCTGTACGTACCGTGCTTTGTACAACGCTTTGTACAGTGCCTATACAGCGACCCAACAGTGACCGATTTAAATCGATCAGGTCTGTACAGAGCTTATATGGGCACTGTTCGTACAACGCTTTGTACAGCGCCCATCACAATGAATGCAATCCTAAGTCTAGAATGAACATGACTTTGGTCAACAAAATGCAATCATGTAAGGCATGCAAGAAGAGATGTAAATGAACATTAATGAGCACATAATAACAACACATACACAACGTACAAGAAAACGAATTAAGCATGAGATGTGAGTGTGTGTGTGCAACTAATCTCTTCAAAGCAAATTAAGCACATAGAAGTTTACCTTTGGTGCTTATCAACCTTGAGGATATGAGAGGGTCTTGAGCTTGATTATGAACCACTTAAGCTACCCTTACATACAATCCCCAACACGTGGTTTGTCCACGAAATAAGCCAATCAAGATATGAGAATCCTTACAACTATCCGCTTTATCAATTGCCTTTAACTTGCTGAATTCTAAGTCATCACTAGGTCCACTACCAACTCCAAATGAGAACACATCATCGGTTCCTTTGCACCCCCACCTGAACTACTGTAAAATCTGTCATACCATTCATACTAGTATGACAACACACCTTTCAACTTAGTAATCATTAATTTAGATTCTTCCACACCATAAATGGAATCAAACCAAAACTTCACATAACCCAATTTGTACCTTGGGTCAAGAACAAGAAGTTATTGGTTTTTTCTAAACCCCCTCAATACTTGTCAAATTTTTTTGCATACTCACAATAATTTTACTCACAAGCAATCTCTTTCAGTGGTCAATGATATTAGTTGATTACGAATGGTGCACCAACTTTTAAAATAAATTTTGGAAGTTACACACAATGATGCACTAAAATCCAAGGTAATATCATAAAAAGTTGCTAAGAAATTGATAAATACCTTGGCATTATCCCAATCATTAAAATTAGGGGGTCTTATCCGCTTTTGCTCAAATGCTTTTCTAAGCTTCACTGCACTTTCCAACATCAAGTAAGTTGAATTCCACCTTGTAGGAACATCTAGCACTACCAACTCCTTAGTTCCAATCTTCTCATGTGCAACGGCTTTTTTAAATCTATCTAGTCTACTGGGAGAAGATTTCACATATTTCATCGCATTGTGAATCGCTACAGTTGAGTCATGCAAATCTTTCAACCTATCACTGGCTATTAGATTTAGGTTGTGTGCACAACACCGTACATGCAAGTACTTGCCCCCCAGAACTGCTCCATCATCTTGACAACTATTTAATTTTCTAATCATATAACCAATGGCACTGGTGTTTGTAATTGCATTATCCACGGTTATTGTGAAAACTTTATCAATACCCCACTCAAGCAAAACATTCTCAATACACTTTTGAATCTCTCTTATGATCAACTATTTGACTAAAGCTCAAAATCCTCTTCTGCAATTGCCAATCATAATCAATAAAATGAGCAGTGACAACCATATAGTTTATATTTTGTATTGATGTCCACGTGTCTGTGGTTAGACAAACCCTCACCTTACTCCGAATAAAATACTACTCCCAAAACTCTCTAACAATGGTTCTCCTAGATGGGAGATTAAATAAAGGACAAAGTTCAAAGCAACCATGTTCTTAAAGGATGGGCTCCTAAGAAGATGAAGAATTACAGGAAACAAATGAAGATTGGTCTTTGGAGCAGCTCGGTTGGTATAAGCAGAAATTTTCCCGTGCCACCTTCCTCCCATCATTTTTTGAACATCTCTAGTTATAATATCCAGTAAACCCGGAATAATAGATACCACAACATGCACATTCACATCTAAACACTGCTGCACAAAGCTGTCCATTTCTTCCTCCAAACTTTCCATTGTGGGGAGTAACCAAGCATTGCAGAGAAAGTGCAGCATACATTCTTTTTCATTCTTACATAGGAAAGCAACAAAAATAAATGCCTTTCCCTTTAGAACTTCACTTCCCCGCTCAATGAGAGACATTAGACTATGGATCAGATTATTATCCTCCACCAAGGGTAGAAGATGTCACCCAATATTAGTGTACATATGGCTTCCAAGCATGGCCTTGTTTAAAAGATTTAAACTGATTTGCTTATTTCACGAACTGCCCTTAACTAGAGTTGATGTTATGTCCTTGAATGAAAGTTCCACCATAATCAATTTTATGCTAGGAGGATTGAAACGGACGAGGCTGAAACAAATATTGCACGGTGTGTATAAAACTATCTAGAGGGGGAGTGAATAGATTTTAAACGTATTACCCAATTTTTCATGTGAAGTCAATATTACGAAATTACCCCTAACTAGATAAAGCAATAAATCAAGTAAAAAATGCAGAAATTAAATAACACTTGATTTTTACGTGGAAACCCTCACGGGAAAAACCACGGGCTAATAAGTGAGCCACACCCGAACCTCGAATCCACTAAGTGATGAAAATTACAACCTAATCCCGGAAGCAATCACACACCTACCTAATCCCGATATGAGTGAACCTAGTTCGAATGCTTGCGATTTAAGCAACCTAATCCCGGATGCGACACACAAGACTTATGTTCTCAATGAAGAGATTAACACCCTAAGTGAATATATGAATATCCAAATGCAACATAGAGCAAGGGAAACCCTATATGCTTATCTAAGATGATGAATTAGCAATTAGAACAATCCTAGATATTAAAACTAAATGACATGTCAAATAGCTTAGCCAATCAAGATTATACAAAAACCTAATTAGCTATCACAATACAACACTCAATCATGTCAAACACAACAATCTCTATTTTGAATATTAGATGTTAATCTAAGAACATGCAAATAATAAAAGAGATGCCTTGATAAATAAAACACTAATTATAAATGATAATAGTGAAGAACATACCAAGGGAAGTGTGTTGACCAAGACCCATGCAAGTAAACATCCTAAGTATACTAGAAAATGCTTAGATGATATTTTGATACATATGAAAATGGGTTTTGAGAGTTAAAGACAAGTTCTTGGGAGTTTCTCTCTTAAAGATATTTGTCTCTCAAAATGTGTGTATTTTGCTCTATGAAAAACGAAGTGACAAGAAGATAATATATATATATATATATTAGGTCACACATGAAACTACACCGTTTAAGATTTATAGAAAAACAAATAACAATAAAAAAAAAATTAAAGAAAGCTGCACGCTAGACCACCGCTTGACTTTTAAAAAAAAAATTTAAATGATGCTAATCAAGTGAAGTGAGCTCACGTGAGATACAAAGAAGAAGACCAATTAATTATCAAGTCAAATCAACTAAAGCAACAAGTCAACACACACAAAAGAGCTCACATTTAATTTAATGCACACAATAAAATGCTTTGAAAAATCAAAACAAAAAAACATCAGTTGAGTGCCCGTGTGTGTGTCGTGTGTGCAACGCGGGCAGAGAGATGTTTTTGGCGTGGGGAGCCCGTGGCTCACACGCCACCCCATGCTAGGTGTGGCTATCATGCCACACTAAACTGACTTCGGACCTGAGCGTTCTTCAGTCCAGTTGACCTCGAATTTTGGAATTCAATTCTGTCTTCGGAAAATTAACCCGAACTCAATTATTAATATGGAAAATTATATAACTTTTCAATTTAAGCTCAAAATTGAATTTCGATTTCCGATAAAAACACGGAATGTCCCAAATGTCTCGGAAATCATCCGAAACATATAGACAAGTCTCTGAATCGCTCGGAACTCATCTATGGACAAATCCACACATAAAAAAAATATATAATAAAGAAGTGCAAGTGTGGAATGTGACATGTGAAGAGAATACACACATATGCAATATATGTTAAGTGTGTGTGTGCAACTAATCTCTTCAAAGAAAAATAAGCACTAGAGATATACCTTTGGAGTGCTTGTCACCTTGAGGTCTTGAAAGGTCCTTTGAGCTTGATTCTCAATCACCTAAACTACCCTTACACAATAAACCCCAACATGTGGTTTGTCCACGAAATAAGCCAATCAATAAACGGGAACCTTACAGAGGCAAACTAAACATGATCCTACAGTTAGCCTCATGCTTTACTGTTTCCATACAGCTCTATATATGTAATAAAGGTTACTAATCACATCCCAGCTACAGAAGCGGGTTACCCATTGTCCTCATTGACTACAAATATTTCCAATTGTCCTCAATGCATAAAGTTAAGTCATGTCATCCTCCCATTGACGTAAAATTGCTAATACCAATAAAATCAACAAATTCGGAACATGCATCAAACAAAAGGAAATTATCAAAAAAGGGGAAACAAAGCAGAAGTAGAGCAGGTAAAGAATACATAAAATACCTAAGGCTGTCTCATCAGCATCAATCTTAAAAATTTCAACTAACATGGAAAATGAAAGAAACTATCCACTAAACAAAGTTTGATAACAGGATCAGAAACTATGTTGAAGGACAGAAGACCAAAAATTCAAAGGAAATAATGATCAAGATACATATAACCTCGCACAAAAATAAGAGATTTGTGAAAATTAGGCTGGGAAAACTAACCTGCCAGCCAGGTGCTGTGCGGCCATTCCTTTTTGATATAGATTCTGACCGATTGTTGTTTATGGCATGGTCATTCTCTTTGGATATATAACACATCAACTCACCTAAAGCATCCATAGAGAACCTTCTTACCTGTTTTTTCTTGTCCCTAAGGCCATCGGTTAGTAAACATAAAATCCTAGAATTTGCCAAATTGGCATCGATACAAGTAGAATGTTGTATGAGCAAACCAATAAGTGAAGTCAATTGAAGTCGCAAAGATGGTGGCTTGGATAGTCGAAGCATTTTAATAAGCATGAGCATTATTAGACCATTGGTCACAATACTGACAGAATCAACATTATTGTTCAACATCTCAAGGTATCTAATTACATTTTGCTTCTCTCCAACACTTGTTTTCCCATTCAAAATGGCTATGATCCTATGGCTCAGTGCATCTAGCTGCTCATTTGACATCTTTACAAAGTTAGATGCTTGCAGGGCTTCAAATGGAAGTGAAGGAAATACTTTCGACAATTTATCTACTTTTCTACTAGGAATTATAGGTCTAACTGAAAGATCTGATGGATGCCACATAACTTGAGAAAGGCTATTATATGATCTCGAAGACTCAGCATCAAGAGCAAGCCCTGCACCTTCTTTAATTCTTTGAGTTTGACTAGATGATTTTTCTTCAGTTGTACATGGATGGTTATCAGACCCATCTGGTTCGTCATGTGTCTCAACTTCATTATTCTCATCAAAATGAAGTTCCATATCGGTGTTCTTAATTTAGACTTTAGATTCAGAATTGTTAGGTATGGGCCTATGGTAGATTTTTTCCCACCCTCCCTTAGTAAGTTTGTTTTAGCTACACTTGACGGCCATAACAGATTCACATGCTTGATAGCACTAGAAGGATCTTTCTGCTTCTCATCAACTCCTCTGCCATAAACTTTTGCATGATTCTTATAGCCACCACTAGCTGTACCCTTGACTATAGATATTACCAAAGCTGGCTTCTCATCATGTTTCAGAACCCTTGCATCTTTTTCTCATGATTTAGGAGAGGTCTTTCTTTTTAATGATCTATCACCATTGTGTTTGGAAAGGTATGGTCTAGCATATAATTCTATTATACTATCAAATGCATGCTGAGGAGGTAAAGGCACCGGTGTGAATTTAGTTATCCAAAAAGCATGCCCATAAACTTCAGGCCACTCTATCCTTTGAGCTGGATCTTTAATTAGGAGAGAACTAATTAGATTGGCAAATGGTCAGCTTAGAGTATGTGGGAGAAGTGGAGTTGGATCCTTACATAACGATCTAACTAGCTGAGTGAACTCTGTTCCTACAAATGAAGGCTATCCTGCATAACACTCAAACATTAAACAACCTAAGGTCCATAAATCAGATGCATATGAATGAACTCATCCATCATCAACAGCTCAAGTGCCATATAACTGTACGCTCCATGTTTTGCTTAAGGCAACTAAACAAATACATAGAAAGAAAACAATAAGGTAAGGTATGAAAAAAAATGTTATGATTTAAACCATCTAAAATGTATGCACAGCTTAAATATTGGAATATATAGATCATCATACCTTGGAAGGAGTTTTAGATATATAACTCAATTCCCTTGCCAATTTAAAATCTAATAGCTGCATTAATAAACATATTGTACAAAGATGCTCGATCAAATACTTAGCAAATATGTTAATTGCACCCAATCATATGAAAGATTTAGAATCTATTATTACCTTTAAACGTCCATTCTCGTCCAATAGGATGTTTGATGGATTCAAATCAAAGTATATGATTCCCTTTGAATGTAAATATCTGACAGTAGAGGCCATTGCCAAAATATATAACATATCCGCACAAAGAGAAGGAGAAAGGAAAAAAAAAAAAAAAAGGTAATGCATTTCTTACTGCAAAGCTCTGACAAGGTCTCATGCAAAATCATGAACTGCCTCTTCAGGTAGCAGTCCATCCTACAACTCATCTATAAAATATTAATAATGCAATTCTAAACATGTATAGCATTAATTATAAAATTTTAATTTTGTATTACAACATGATATAAATTATGCAAACCCAACCCATTTGATCAGAACAAAAAATTATGCAAACCAACTCTAACACCATTGCAATTTTACATAAAAACAAAGTGTAGTTACTTACTGTAATAAAGTCATGTGGTCTCCTCCAACACAATATTCCAAAACTAACCATAAATCAACATACATTTCAAACCTGTTACACAGGTAAAAGAAGTTATTGGCAGAGGTGATCAATAAAAAGTACAAACATGTTAAATTATAATTCAGAGGGAAAAAAGCAATAAATTGAAATTTCCTAGGAAACATCAAGCAACATAACACTATCTTACCACTATAGGCAATCAAAATGACTTTATATTACTGCGCATTAGCGTGACTTACCAAGAATAAAACTTTAAAACAGTTGGGTGATCGAGGGACTAAAGTATGCTAAACTGCATTTAATACAAGATTTCAGAAGTTAATACATGACCACTCCTAAAGTGACACTCGCAATCATACGAGATCAGGAGTGTAGTACAATAACAAGTAAAGTTCGTTCCCACGAAGACTAAGTGATTGATTACTGAAATTGATTAACCAAATTGCTATTCAAACAATCAATAAGAAATGATTTTCATATTTAAATCCTATGATTAAACTAAATTATGTTACTCAAACAACTTGAAACTAAGATGGTAAAATAATGACAAACAATGAGAATGGATGTAACAATATGAGATAATATGCTAAGACTATAATCCACCTTACCCTATCCTAATTAAGCTCTAGACTCACATGCATACCCAATTTGTGCATGTGTAATTTGTAGATTCGTGTACCCGATAATAACCTCAACTCTTGGTCGAGTTATAGAGATTACGCCTAAACATACCCAAAGCCTATCTCTTGATGACCCCAGAATATATGTATGAATTCATTAAGAATTTTGGCACACTCAAAAGAGCCCTATATGCTAGCCTCGGTAGGTCTACTTTACTAGACATGCATAGAGGATATTTCATCAAACACGGTGTATGTGTGTCTCCAATTAGTTCATAACACACAACAAAAAATCATTTAAAAGGAGATCAATCTAATGAAAGCATTAAATACTCAAAAACATCCATACAAAACACAAGCACACATGGATAAATTCAGTGGTCTATATGTAAAGTCAAGGGTTGGGTTTCATCAAGCCTTAGCACTAGAAATTTAGCTCATGTTACAAGAATAAGCCATACAACATATATAAGCAAATAAATACATGGCTCTATAATCAGCGTGAAAGAGAAATAGTTGTAGAAAAAACTATGTGGAGAGCTTTCTCTTCTTCTTTCAATGATTCTTCAGCTCTCTTTTGCCCAAAAACAAGAAGTGATGATAGATATGGTCAAAAGATATGGTGGATGTGTAGGATTTTAGGAAGGTAATGGTGATGTAAGAGGAATATGTAAAGATGATGGTTAGGTGAACATTCTTGGGTAGGAAGTGATCAATTTGTCTAAAAATAGCTAATGATTATATAGGGAAATAAATTAGGTCAGGGGCAAGGAAGTAAATTCCTTAGATAAAGCATTTTCTAGGCAAAAGGGCGAGCTTGGGTGATCGTGCCAAAATTGTGCTACATTTCGACCCTCAATTCCATGTCTTTTGTCTCGTTTTTGAGTGTTTTTCGTGTCTAATAGGTTCTTTTATAGTAATTGTAGGCAATTGATGTAATTCAGGTGTTAAAGTGGGGAAGCGGGAATTTCAGGCACAAAATAAGCAAGAAAATAAGAAAGCAAGCTTCAGTGCACAGGTACTGCGCTGGTCAGAATACCCGCGCACTACCAGCACAATTCCTTCCCAAAATCTTCGCTGGTCTACACCAGCGAACCTACTAGCAAACCGGGAAACCCAAAATCCAAAAGTGCCCAGTTGGTTGGTAGTGCGCTGGTCCATACCAGTGCATTGGAAGAAGAATACTCTATTTTACACAGATAACAGGTACTGCGCGAGTACCCTACTTGTGCACTGCGAGTCCAGAAGTTGCCAAATTAGCATTTTTAGACCTACGTTTAGGAATAGTATAAATACATCTCCTTCTAATTTTCAAAGATACTTTTACACTTAGACATTTCCCTAACCTCTTCTATCACGAAATTTCTTCCCTTCTCCACTTCTCACCTCTAACCTTAGATCTAGATTCTTTTCCTACACATCCAAACCTTTTCTACAGCATTTTCCATTGTCTACTTAACAAAGCAAGCTAGGAGATTGGAAAGAAGCTTCAAAGAATGAGGATTCTACATATGGGTTTTCTCTCAATCTTTTCTCTTAGTTTATTTCTTGTAATAGACATGAATAGCTAATCCCCTTTGTAGGAGTTGATGTAATTACACATGAATTATGGATAAACACCATTTATTAAAGTATTTGATTAATTAGTTTCATTCATTAATCTTAAATATATTTGATTATCTCTTTGGATTGGGTAGAAATACCAACTCTCAACTCATTGTTTGATTGTCAAATTAATTTGATGTTTTAATTTGCATTGATCCCCTTTTGATTTGAGTAGAAATACCAACTCTCAAATCAAGTTGGGATTATAGATCTTCTTAGATTGGGTAGAAATGTCAACTCTCAATTTGAGTAGAGATAGTCACATTTAGGTGATTAAACAAGCTAATTTGAATGGCAGGGAAGTGTTGAGAAAATACCAATCTGACATTCCTGGCTAAAAAATGGTAGAGGTGGATTAAGAAAATACCAATACAAGCCACATTTACTATCTTAAATCTATCTATGCTTAAAGACAATTCTCTCACAAACCAACCATTGTAGTTGTGTATTAGAGAATTTAGGGATTGAGTGTTCTTTCACAAACCAACCATTGTAGTTGTGTGGTGGGAACGTAGTGTTTGAGTGAACCCTTTCATAAACCGATCATTGTAGTTATGTATTAGAGGGTTAGTTCAATCACACTCAATCCGCATTTAAAAGGTAGATTTGGCCCTAGTTGATCAAATCGTTCTCAATTAGACAAAATGGTCCTCCACTATTCATGTCGTGATTGTGTCAACTCCCGCATCGCTTTTCTTATCATATCTAATCACTCCGCATTCTCACTAATTGTTAGCTTAACTTTAGTTTAATTGCTAATTTTATCTTAGTGTTAATCTTTTCTCCAAACAAATGAACCTTTACTTTTATGCATGTTAGTTTTATTAATCCTAATCTTATCGCTATTAACCTTCGATCTCTGTGGACGACCCTTGTTTACCACCACAATTGTGTTTTTGAAAACCTTTTAAGGCATTGCTAGGCTTTATAAATATTTGTTGACGGATGTTTTTAAAATGGCAAAAAACCATTTCATCTAATGGCGCCGTTGCCGGGGATCGGTGTGCATAGTAATGATTAGATTAGTTTAATATTAATTTCGTTTTAGTTTTTGTTTCTTTTGTTTCTTTTTACTTCTTTGGTATTTTTGTTTTATTTTGTTTCAAATTCTATGGATTACTTTTGGCAAAATACGGGGCAAAGTTACGAGCCTTGTGATGACTTGTACAACCAAGATTGTAAAGACAACCAAGACTCCCCATGGAGATATAATGAGGTAAATTCCTTTGAGCAGCATGTCTCATCATACCTATTAACCAAGCCATTTGAAGATAGGATGAGAGAACTCATCACCACTCGTCGGACAAATGAGTAAATTATAGCAGAGTCTTCGAGATTCCACAACTCAACCGATCCGTATTGCTCAACTATTGAAGAAACCAAACCGATGAAATCCTCAAACAACCCGAAAAATGACATAGAGGATATCGAGAGAAATTTTGAAAAAGAGCGATGCAAGAGATTGGAAGAAAAATTATGTTTACTTCAAGAAAAGTTAGTGGAAATTTCCGAAGAGAAAGAGGAAATGAGGGAGGATTATGAAAGGAAGTTGCAACTTGTGAAGGAGGAATATGACGGCAAGGTGAATGCCATGGAAAGGTTGAAAGCTGATAAGCTAGAAAAAGAAAACAAAGAGCTCATGCTTGAGGTTAAGCTACTTACGGAAGGGAATAGTTTGCTTAGGAAGTAGATACATAAGGAGTTTTCTTCTGTCAATAAGGAGTTGGGAGAGCAAGTGAAGAGCCTTGGAGTTAAAAATAGCACATCCTTGAAGGTGTTTGAAGAAATCAAAGAAAATTGTGCAAATAGGATGCGGCTAATGCAAGCCGAAATTGAATCAAGAGACAAGGCTTTGGAGATAATGAAGATGAAGGAACTTGACCACCTTGCAGAACTTGCAAAGGCTAAGCAAGGGATTGAGGCAATGATTAAGGAAACGATTCCACTTCCAAAAAAAGAGAGGATTACCATGAGTCAAGAAAGTTTATGTGCCGAGGGTAAAAAGCCAACTCCCAACAAAACAAAGAGGAAGAAAACCAACAAGAAGAGTGTTAGGTTTTTGGTTTATGTTTGCATAAATTCCATATCAAAATGATGTTTTTCTTGTATTGATTAGTGGTCTTATATTAATGATGATTCAAGCTTTAAAGAAATACTTGGCTACTTTTCATGCAAGATGGTGTCTTCGAAGAGGAATATGCTACATTGCTCAACAAAGGTATATTAGACTTCATTCCTCTTATAAGGCTTAGGTACACACACATATTGCATTCATATGTGTCCCTGCATCATTGTGCACCATTGGTATAACACATTCACATACTTATTGAAGTATGCACATGCATTAGATTTTATTTGTTAATTATTGTGAAATTGTATGTTCTATGACTATTTCTAAGAAATGGCATACTTGTGTGACTTTACATTTATTTGTTTTTGTTTTATTGTTTTTAGACTTGAACATGATCTCATATGATTCCTTATTGAGTTCTAGTCATTTCAGTAACTCACTCATTAGGTTTCAAGTCCAAACTAGGAAGCTACACTACTTTACGTTCTCATACAATGAGTTGTCTTCGTCGTCATGTATCAAGTCAAATTCACAACCTTTTGTCAAAGTTTCATAGTTTTCCTTGTGTGTGAGGTAGTCATGGTTCATAATCCAAAGATGGATTCGAATTTGGAGTTTGGAGGCCCGAATATGGTTGAAGAACGCGAGAGGAGCGCGAGGAGGCAAGAATGGCCGAAGTCCATCCCTCACGGGCCGACCACCCTTCTGCCCCTGTAAGGCTCACGCGCCTCCATAGGGTACGGTGACGTGGTAGCTCCTGATTTTCCACCGAATTCCCTCTCTTCAATTCTTTTTGTAAGGTCTCATTTCATTGATTGGCTTATTTCGTGGACAAACCACAATTGGGGTTCATTGTAAGGGTAGCTTAGGTATTGGTGTTCAAATTTCATGCCCTTTTCAAGACCTCATCTTGATAAGCACCTAAGGTAAAATTCTAAGTGCTTACTTGCTTTGAAGAGATAGTTGCACACACTCACATCTCATGCATAGTATTTATTTCTTGTATGTTGTGTGTCTTATTTATGTGCATTAATGTTCATTAACATCTCTTCTTACATGATCTTATGATTGCATCTTGTTTATCCATTGCCTTGTCATGATTAGGCTTAGGATTTCATGCATTGCAATGGGCGCTGTTCAAAGCGCTCTATAAAGCACTGTACGAACAGCGCCCATTCCAGACCTGATGAAAATGGTCTTTTAAATGCATTAGGTCTGATGCATTTTGGGAAGGCGTTGTACGGTCGTTGTTCAAAAGTGTTGTACGTACAGCGCCTATCTATGACTCGAGAGAACAGAGTTGTGGCGCTATTTATGCACTGTACAGAAGCGTTGTTCGAACAGCGCCAATGAAGAACATTCTTCTTTTTTTCCAAAAAGGCACTGTACAAGTCGCTCTACGTACAGCGCCCAAGGCAAATTTTGTGTCACTTTTCAAAACGATGTCACTTCTTCTTGACACCCTATATATATGCCTCTTTCATCTTAAGTCATCTTTAGAGAGTTCAAAAGCATATTTTTACTTAGCATATTTTTCCAAGAGAAAAATTTCACCAAAGAACTCACCTTTCTTTACTCAAACACCATTCCATGATCATCAAACATCATCTAGCATCATCCTTGATCATCTAGATATCATTTTGCATGGATTTTTCAACACACTTTGCTTGGTAAGTTTTTCACTTATATCTTATATATTTTATGTCTTTCTTCCCAAGCAATCTCATTTATTACTTGTATGTCATTGATATATATCTTAGATACAAGTTTGAGATTAGTGTTTTGAATGTTTGAGAGTTGTATTGTGATAGCTTTCTAGGTTTTCATAATCCTTGTTTAGCTAAGTTTTTTGACATGTCACTTAGCTCTTGATATCTAGGATTGTATTTCTTGATATTTCATCATCCTAGATAAGCATATAGGGTTACCTAGCTATTTATTGCATTTTGGATATTTCATATATTCACATAGGCTCTTTATCTCTTCATTGAGAAATAAGACTTGTGTAGCTTCCGGGATTAGGTTGTGTAAATCACAAGCAATTGGACTAGGTTTACTTATAACAGGATTAGGTAGGTGTGTGATTATTTACTGGGATTAGGTTGTAATCTTTAACACATTTAGTGGATTCGAGGTTCGAGTGTGGCTTACTTACTAGCCCGTGGTTTTTCCCATGAGGGTTTCCACGTAATATCAAGTGTTATTAAACTTCCGCACATATTACACTTGTTATATTATTGTGACTAGTTAGGGGCATTTTCGTAATATTGACCATACATGAAAATTGGGTAAAATTAATTAAAATCTATTCACCCCCCCCCCCCCCCCCCCCCCCCCCTCTAGATAATATATTACACACCGTTAATTTGTTTCACTTTTAAATTCTCTCATTTCCCTCCCATTTAATTCTATGAAGAAAATTTGAAAACATTTGAGCAGAAATTTTCTATCCAACTTTCTCATCTTCCAAACATCATAATTTTCTCATTTGGACTCCGAATTGAGTGATTTAAGTTGGAATATCTTCATAATCAAGTCCTCTACCTTCTCCAAAAGAGTTTGCAGTTGTTTGATCACATCTTGTGGTGACTCTTCACTCAAAACCGATCCAGTTCGTGATTCTTAGATATTGAACTAAACTTTATGTTTTCATCTTTTTAAACTTTCAATTACCTTGGGTTTTATTCTTCTATATGTATGTGTTACTGTGATGTAAGCTATTGAGAAGGATAGCTTCAAATTAAAGCTAATCTAGTCTAATTAGAGACATGAATGTGAACTAGTTTTCTAGGATTCTTGGTTTTCACATGTTTAAGAGTTGTATTATGATTAGCTTGATATCTAGGGTTATTTGTGCTTTGATTGACTTATTTCATGATTGATAGCCTTTTCATGTGATAGGATCATTTAGTTGAACAAATCTAGGATTATCACATTTGATTTTGTATTTAGAGCTAACTAGGATTTAATTGTTTATTATATATATACTTGCTCTAAATACTTGCTAGAATATTCATTGAATATATTTTGTGATTCTTGTATTTTTGTGTATGTTTCTAATATCTTGAATATGTGCTTCATGTATATGATTTATTAAAGTGTTAGCTTTGTGAATGAAACTAGGAGTCACATGTGTTAGGCGTTTCACATGCTCTAGGTTTTTATTCAAGTTTTGTAACTAGACTATTTTGACTTGTATGCTCACATGACTAAGTCTAGTTTCCATGGAATGTATTGATCACATGTTCTATGTTGAATTGCTTGTTTACATCATTTACATTCATGGATCAGACTTAGGAAGTCCTTGTAAAAGGCATGAAGTCTTAACTAGGACATGTTGTCGGATAGTCAAGCAATGAAGACTTGGTTAGGATAAGAGGTCCAGATAACCAAGCAAGAAGTCATGGCTAGGATCGGGAAGGTCCGGATAGCTATGCATGAGAGGCTCTCTAGAGACATGAGTGCCTTGGATAGGGAGTTGGCTAGGACATTAGTAGGCCTAGAATGTTGTCTAGACATAGACTTCAATAAAGAGTGTTACATGGGATGTGTATTCACTCTTGAGGAATTTCTTATCTTTCAAAGGTGTTGTGTAGACATAGACTCCAATAGAAAGTGGTTCCACACTTTTGAGGAATTTCTAATCTACCTTTAGGGTTGGGTAGACATAAACTCTAATAGGAAGTAGATCATGTGTTGGTCACTTTTAAGGAATTTCTAATCTATCATCCAATATATATATTACCCAATAGTTATAGTTCAACCCGTGGATGTTTCCTCCTTGGAGATTCTACTACATTAAAAAATCTCTTGTTTTAATTCTTCCTATCCCTGTCTTTCATATTTGTATATGTGTATGTTTTAATCTTGTTTCATAATCTTCATTCATGATGTATTTGTAAACAAGATTTTGTTAAGTGTGAGATGTAAGCACATCATATTGATCAAAGTTGTACATATAATTCTTGTATATATTGATCTATTTGTGTATAGTTATATATTGATTGTTACTTGTAACATATTGGACATTATTGGGAATGCAAGTATTCTTTGTTGTATGTTTTATTATGATTCTTTCTCTTGCAACTTATGGACTAAATAGACAATGCTTTGTTGAACATATGTTTCTATTGTTTATGCATGTATATGGTTTATGTGTTGTGATATAAGCTATCTTGAGGGACAAACTTTTGTTTGTTTCAAGGGATTGGAAAAAGTATAAAAACCTATTCACCCCATCTAGGTACGTTTTAGGCAATTTACCTTGTAAGGTTTATGATTTGTATTGGCTTAATTCCATTCCAAAACACTCTATGATTGTATTAGTTGTTGCTTAGGACATTATTTGAAGAAAGGAAGCTTAAAGAGTGAAGAGCAACGTCTAGTGCAAAAGTCGTCTTCAAGAGGTGAAAAACGTCAAAGGTAAATCTTGACTTCCATTCTCTTGCAAGGCGTTAGCGCACACACACACAATTCATACATGTGTGTCCCTGCATCGTGGTTCAAACATTTGGTATAACACATTCACACACTTCATAGCATGCTCATGCATTGATCTTGTATTGACAAACATTGTGAAATTGCATGCTTTGTGACTATCTCTTTGATATGGCATGCTTGTGGGAATATGTGTTTATTTGTTTGTGTATTTTGCATTTAGGACTTGAACATGTTCTCATTTAATCCCTTATTGAGTTCCGGTCGTTTTGGTTACTCATTCATAAGGTTTTGAGTCCAAACAAGTTGACTATGCTACTTTTCGTTCTCATTTGTTGTGTTGTCTTTATCATCGGATTCCGAGATGATTTCTCAACCATTTTTCAAAGTTAAGTAGTTGTAGTTGTGCGTGAGGGAGTCACGGTTCGTAATCCAAAAATGGATTTAAAATCGGAGGTCAGATACCCAAGATATGGGCTGAAGAACCGAAGGAGCGCGCGAGAGAAGTCGGGAGCACGTGTGGCCACAAGGGCTGCCCGTGGGCCCCATGGCCAAGGGAGCCCTCTGCTCCCGTGGGCCCCACGCGCCCCCCACGTTGAGGTGACATGTCATTTTCTGATTCGCTCGTAAAATCTCTCTCTTCCCTCCTTTTAAACCCATCTCCTTCCCTCCACACTTTGAAGAATTTTGAAGAACACTTTGAAAATTTTCTGCAGAATTCTACAATTTTAGTTTTCTTGTTTTGATCATATCTCTCTCATACGAACTCGAAATCAATCGATTCAAAAACCAAAATTGTTGGTCTCAAAGAGAGCTACAAACCCCAAGCATTTCCAAAGGCAGCTGACTTCGCCAGTTTTCTCAACTGGTCCAATTTCAGTCCGTGGTCAGTATGTTTGTTACAACTTCTTCTTTTTCAATTTCATCTTTGATCATCTCTTGATTCTTACTATTTGATTGATGAAATTTGTTGAGAAGTATGTTAGATCACATGCTAGGGTTGTTTGATCATTTGTTAATTGAGATTTAGTTTTGTGATTTGTTTTGAACATATATGTGCTAAACTTGATTGTGTGTGAAATTGATTCTAGAAATTGAATATATGATGTATCTCATATTGTTTTCTAGGTTCTATTTCTTGATCTAAGAACTAGGTTTTTAGTGTGATAAATTGAATATTCATACCTTTGTTCTTATTGATTTGCATGTCTTGATTTCTAGATAATTTTGTGATTGTGTGTTGAAATCATATTCTAGACTATCATTGAACATGTACATTTTGCTTGATTGATCATCTAGCTTAATTTGATTGTGTTTGCATCATTTGCATCACTTTAGATCATAGCCTTGCATTAGGTTGAAGTCTCTAGTAAAGTGAGTGAAGCTTTGTGGATAGAGCAAGGAAGACTTGATTAGAGTCGGGAGGACTCGGATAATCAAGCAAGGAAGTCTTGTCTAGGGTCGAGAGGATCCGGATAGGCAAGCAAGAAATCTTCCTAGAGACATGAGCGTCTTGGATAGGAAGTTGCTTTCTAGAGGTGTATGATACATCTCGGATAGGAAGTAGGTTTGGTGGTTCACTAGCCCGAGGGTAGATTAGGAGTTGATAGCTTGAGCGGATATCATGAGTGATAGCTTGAGTGTGTAAGTCCTTTTTCACATAGTGGATTGCTTTGCCGGTGGTTGTGGTATCAACCCGTGGATGTTTCCTCTTTGAGGTTTTACCACGTTAAAACACTTGTGTTCATTTTGTTTTTACTTTTCTTTATCTTCCATTTCTTTCATTGATTGCATATCTTGTAAATTGATTAACTCTTATATAAGTGAAATCAATTAATTTGTCAAATTTAATCAAGTGTGCATTTTCATTGATATATTCCGCATTTTTTTTTTAATTGGGATAATTTGGAGCCTATACCTATTCACCCCCCCCCCCCCCCCCCTCTCTCTAGCTATATTTCACTACTACTTAAGGGAAATTTCATACCTGCATTTGTATATTTTAATTGGTATCAGAGCGGGTCGTTAAAAGAAACTTAACAAGATCCCTGGGATACACTCACGGTTGTTTGCTTAGGTTTTTGAGTCATGGTTGTCCTCCTCTGTTTGTGGAAAAGGTTCTTCTTGTTTGTCATTGCATTTGTCTACTAACAATTTTGTTAATGAGCCTGAAAAGTGCGTTAGTTACAAAAGCAAAGAAGAAGAAGTTTTTGTTCCTTAGAGGATGATCAAATTAGACTTGATCACTTACTCAAGAATCAACACAATAAATAAGTTTGCAAAGAGTAATGATGACTCTAGTAAAGAGGAGAGCTCAAGTGATGAGTCTTCTAGTGAAGAAGAGTTGGTTAGCAACTTTGTTGCTTTGACGGCCTCTCACTCAATACAAGAGGAAGAAAGTCAAGTTTCTTTGGACAAGGAAGTTGATCCAAATCATCAAGAGTGCATAAGTTCAAACCTAACCTATCTTTATCTTTTGGCTAAGGTGAAAAGTCTTGAAAAGAAATTGGAAATAACTTTAAGAGAGGTTGAAAAGAATGATGATTTGATCAAGATACAAGTGGATGAGTTTGTGACAACAACTCGAAGACTCTTGGTTGAAAATAGTGGTCTTTCTAAGAAGCTTAGAGAAGTTGAAGGGATTGTTCTTGAGAATGATATGATCATCTCTAGCTTATCTCAATGAAGCTCAAGCGACTTAGTAGTTAAGGAGAAGCTCATAGAAGCATCATTTTTTACAAGCGACGAGATTGTCATTGTTGACAAGAAAGCTCCTAAGAAGAGACGTTCTAAGACCAAGAACAAATTGAAGATCAAGGTACCTCTTGAAACTCCTATTTGTGCTTCTTCAAATCTGGAAGGTAAAATCTCTTCTTTCATTCCCATATGTCATTTTTACAATACCGTAGGCCATATCAAGCCCAAGTGCTTTAAATACATTGAATATTACGAATTAGAAATGCATCTAGGGATAAAGAGATCGAACTTCATTTTAAGCATGCTAAAGCTTTTGAGTATGGAAAGCATGAAATTGTCACTAAGCATGTTAAGAATGTTCGGAATGGGAAGAATGCAAACCTTGCTAGAATTGACAAAGCATGTATTGCTAGTAATGTTGAAAAGAAGAGTATTAATGATATTCTTGTGAATCAAGTGGTAGAAGGTCTTTATTCTAAATTCAACATTATTGTCAATAAGAATCTTGATAATGTTTGTGTAGGTTCACCTAAGACCAAATTGGTCAAGGGTGAGTGCTTTTACCAATAGTGTAAGTTGCACATGTGAGTTAGCTTTAAAATTAGTGTTAAGTTGTTAAGAAACTTAGCTTGCTAGCTTTGTATCTATATAACTTGACATGAACTTAGCTATCTCACATAATTTGTTATGATAATCGAAATCCATTGATTAACTTTTAAGAAATTGTTTTTAATAAAATCTATATGGTGACAATCATGTTTAGACTTTTAGAGAAAGTCAATTTTTTTATGTGTTTGAGTTGAAATGCTAAGTCTTTAGTCTCTTGGATCGACACATCAACAACTTGTTGTCATGAGAACAAACAAGCCAAGAGGGCTCATAAAAAGGGCGAAGGCTTTACATTTGATGAAAAAAGCTTGCGAAGGTATTTCTATATCACATTGCTTGCTTACTTGAATTTTCATCTCTCAACTTATTGTTTGCACTACTTCATGTAGCATGTCATATTAGAGAACTAGTATAGTGTTCTTATGGTTCTCATTGACATTTGCTCTTTTAAGATCTTTTGGTGATAATTGTTCACATTGATCTTAATCATGATGTGTGTTGTTGTTAGTATGATTGTTGAGCGGCATGTTTTGAAAGCTATGAGCTTCATATTCTTTGAAAGCTACTCTCTTGAGAAGTAATGATCTTAAGTATGTCTATTTGCATTGCTTTTAGATCATGTGCTTGTAAGCCATAAAACTTTGGTTTCAAAAATGCACTTTGCTTCTCTTGTATGTTTGGTTGAGTAAGTTGAGTTTGATTTATTTAAGTTGTGGATACACCTTGAAGTCCTTTGACTAGTATATTTAAGATGACCTTTGGTTAGTATCCATTTTACTTCGACAACTATATAGAACTCAATGAGCACCTTCATGGAAATGGCTACACACCTTGGTTGTACAGCCGCCCAATGTAGGAAAGAGCTACGTCATTGTGATGAGTGAAAGCCACCATGAAACGTATTTGCTTATGTTAGAAAATCAAAGAAGTGTTGAAAATAATCAATAAAAAAATAATTGAAACAAATAATGCACGGTGTGTATAATATTATCTAGAGAGGGGGAGGGAGAGGGGGAGGGGGAGGGGGGGGGGGGGGGGGGGGGGGGGGGGTGAATAGATTTTAAACTATTTTTACCAATTTTCGCGTTTAGTCAATTTACGAAAATACCCCTAACTAGTCAAAGCAATAAATCAAGTGTAATAAGTGCAGAAAATAGATGACACTTGATTTTTACGTGGAAACCCTAATCCCGGGAAAAACCACAGACTGTTATGTAAGCCACACACGAACCTCGAATCCATTAATGGTAAAAGAGATTACAACCTAATCCCGGTATGTAACTCACAACCACTACCTAATCCCGGTATAAGTGAATCTACTCCAATTACTTGTGATTTACGCAACCTAATCCCGGAAGCTACACAAGACTTACTTCTCAATGAAGAGATAAAATAGCCTATGTGAATATGTATGATATCCAAAATGCAAATAGAGCTAGGGAACCCTATATGCTTATCTAGGATGATAATATGACAATTAAAACACTCATAGATATCAATAGCTAAATGACATGTCATAAAGTTTAGCTAAACGTAGATTAGGCAATCCTATGAAGCTATCACAATACAACTCTCAAACAATCAATACACTAATCTCAATCTTGTATCTAACATATATTCTAATGGCATATAAGAGATAAATTAGATTGCTTGTTAAGAAAGACACAAAATATGTAAGATATTAATGAAAAACTTACCAAACAAAGTGTGTTGAAAAAACATATGCAAAGATGACACCTAGATGATCAAGGATGATGCTAGATGATGATTGATGCTCATGGAAAAATGTTTGAGTAATCAAAGGTGAGTTCTTTAGTGAATTTTTCTCTTGGAAAAACATGCTAAGTAAAATATCTGATTTTGAACTCTCTAACTCGACCTAAAATGAAAGAGGCATATATATAGGGTGTCAAAATGAAGTGACAACATTTTGATTAGTTTACAAAAATATGCCTTGACCGCTGTTTACTCACTCTACGTAGGGCGGGTGTACAGCAGCTCACATGGGAAATGAAGAACAAGTTCTTCGTGACCGCTCTACACAATAGCGAAAATCAGGCGACCAAGAGGCGGTTGCTCTCAGGTTTGGAGAGCCATCGTTCACCCGCTCTACGTAGGGCAAGTGAAGGGCGAACCAAAGGCGATAATTAAATCGACCAGTGGCACCGCTATACGTAGGGCAGGCGTACAACGGTTAAGAGCAAAAATGCTCAATGCCCCTTATGGGCGCTGTTAGTAGGGCGACCCTAGAATAGGTGAACAGCGCCCATACTTAAACAATGCATCTTAATTCTAATCATGACATGGCATTTGAACCACTGGGTGCAATCAAGAAAATATGCAAAAAGAGATATTTAAAACATGAATGCACACATATAAAACACACAATATACACAAAGTATGGATAGGCATGGAATGTGTGTGTGTGCAACTAAATATCTTCAAAGCAAAGCAAGCACTAGAATTTTACCTTTGATGCTTCTTCTCTTGAGGTCTTGAGAGCCTAAGCTACCCTTATATCAAATCCCAATATGTGGTTTGTCCACGAAATAAGCCAATCAATAAATGAGGACCTTAAAATCTCCCCATTTGGCTATTACGTGACAAAACCACCACTCACATTGATCCTAACAACATAATTGAAGCTACGGGATATTCTACATTACAAAGAGATATTGAAAGGTAAAAAAAAGTCCTCCAAATTTTACCAATAACAATTAACAATGTATATATGATGTGACTTCGGCTACTTAAAAGATTAAAATTATTTGAACCAACGTGTCAATATGTTTGTTTTTTAAAAATAAAATTGTTTGCAAATAAGTAATTTTACATTTATATCCATACTAATTAAAATAAGTAATTTAACATGCATGTTCTTCTATAAACAAAGTTCAATTTAACAAAACAAAAAATTTATCAAAGGATATAATTTTACATATTCTGCAAACAAAATTCAAGTTCAATTTATTGTCAAAAAAAAAAAAAAAAAAGTTCAAATTATTTTGCTGTTGTCAACGTTTCTAGTGTATATAATGGAGGAAACCATTTTTGTTTTCTTGGTTTCCTAGATCATATGCACCGGAAACCAAATAAAAAAAGGTTATTGATTTTTATTTTATTTTTATGAAATAGGTTTCTGAATTAAACGCACCGGTCTCTATAAGAAATGATTTTTTTTTTTTTTCTTTCTAAAAGCTGTTTAAAATAAGAAATATGTTAAAAGAAAGATCTCTTCATCATATCAAATCAGGATAAATTTGAAAATATATCTTCTTTTTAGGAAGATAGACTTGGAAGAGAATATTTAAATTGTAATACAGTGATTTGGAATTAAGTTAAAAGTTGAGATTTCTTACCTTATTTTTTAAATTGTTTTTTGATATTTTTAACTTGTTTAACCACTTAAAAAAAACAAACAAAACAATTTAATGAGTTCAATTCAGACCCATTAAATTTAAGTGGAAAAAACAAACGACCCCTTAATGTGACACAAATAAATTATCTTTGATCTTTCATTTTTTACATTCTCCATTTGCAAACCTTTTGTTTTAACTTTAACAAACAACAGCAAATATCTATTAATAAACGAGATCTACTATTTAGACCTTTTCAAGGATAGATATACAAACAGAAGGAGACCTTTTCATAATTTAAAATTTTTAAATGGTGTCGTCACTCTTTAAAAAAACAAAAAAAAGGGAAAGAATCATTTTCCCCTCTATATTATGCCATATTGGTAAATATCCTCCTTGTATTTTGCTTAATGGCCATTTTCCCCCTCAAAATAAAAGTATTCGCCAAATGCCCCATATCATTACTTTTCTGTTAAAATGATAAATTGACTATTATCTTGAAGGGTATTATGGTAACTTTAACAAAAATAAAATAAAATAAAGGGAAATTATTATTCCCCCCTTGAGGTTTGCCATATTAGATGAACTGGTTCCTCTAGTTTCAATAATAGTTAGTCAACCCCTTGAAACTCTAAATATTAATCATTTTGCCCCTTCTATCAAATTAAAAAATAAAAACACCTTCATCAGGAATTGAACCTTCAACCTTGTGCTTCACACACTTTAAGCTACTCCAGCTCGCTGGTAAAGGATTGTTGATTTAAATGTATATATATATATATATATATATATATACACATACATTTATAACTGTAGTGATTAATTTGAAATTAGTCATCTATACATAAAGAAGTTTATGTATTGTTTTATTTATTATTAATTATTATTTTTTAATAATTGACCGGTGGTGCTCACACCACTTCAATTATTCTTTCTTTACTTAGGTGGTGCTGCCACCCATATCTTTAATTGTAATTGTTTTATTTTGTTAATGATTATAAATGGGTATAAAACAAAAAAACCGGAACTGCACTATTGTTATTATAGAATTAATTACTCGAAGGGAATCGAACATTCCATTGATATGTAATATGTTTAAAATAATTATATCATATAAATATATATAATATAAATATAAATCAACAATCCTTTAGTAGTGAGCTGAAGTAGCTCAGTTGGTTAGAGTGTGTGGCTCTTAAGTACAAGGTCGAAGGTTTAATTCTCTATGGAGGTGTTTTTATTTTTTAATTTGATAGAAGGGGCAAAATGGTTAATATTTAGAGTTTTAGGATTTTCACTGACTATTATTGAAACTAGATGGACCGGTTTATTTAATATGGCAAACCTCAAGGGGGAAATAATAATTTCCTTTCATTTTTTTTGTTAAAGTTACCATAATACCCTTCAATATAATAGTCAATTTGTTATTTTTAACAGAAAAAGTGATGGTAATGGGGTATTTTGCGAATACTTTTGTTTTGAGGGGGAAAATGGCCATTAAGCAAAATATAGTGGGGAGATTTACCAATATGGCATAATATAGGGGAATGATTCTTGACACGCCCCGTGACGATCTATAATAAAGTGTCCTCCGGCGACGCCAATGACTCGATCGGCGCACGCGGGACACGCGATAGTTCTATAAACTACCGTAAAATAAATGGGGCGCGTATGTTTATCCGCAAGCGCACGGATCGTTACGATCGCATAGCGGCAAGTACGGTTCGTTCCACAGGGAGTCCGTGAGGTACCTTTTATCGGTTTAGTCTTATATATATTATATTATTTATTATTTACACTAATTACAACATATTTACATGCATTAAAAGTAAATGGTGGAGGATGGCACAAACAAGCATTTAAACTAAAAAGATGGCAAGTAAACAATTAAACTAATTAATAACTAAATTAACTAAGATGGCATAATTTAAATATAACTAAATTACACTACAATTACACTAAGATCATTTTAATCTAAATTATACTACAACTAAGGATTGTCATCTCCTTAGTAACTAATTAATCTATCATCTAAACTACAACTACAATTATCTAAATTAAGTTAACTAAACTAACTAATTAAACTAATTACCATCTAATGCAATGATCTTGCAAAAGTGGTAATGAGACTTGGGATGTTGGAATATTGGTGTACAAATGCAATTATCCAATTAACTTGTTGATTTCTATTAACCTAGGATAGTCTAAAACCATTAATAAAGACACATACATCAATATTTATTTATGTATAGTCTAAATTGTATTATATGCTAAACAATTTGTTAATTGAATCAACATATATTTAAAGTAAAGCTCATCATAGAAAATCAACACATATATTAGATAATATACAAAGTACACCAAAACCCAACATCAATACTTAGTTACATAAACAACTAAGGTGGTGTAGGTGGTGAGAGTTTAAATTACATTAAACTAAACTAAGCTAAACTAACTACTTCTAAGCTAAGTTAGACTAATTGTGAGTTATTTGGTGTCTTTTGGATATTTTGGGAGGTGGTGTTTAGGTTAGGGGAGGAAATATATATATAGGGAACTGTTTTGGGGAGGTTTTGGACGAAAATATCTTCAAGTCGGTCGTCCCGGCGGGCTTGTTATCCATGGCCGGCAGGCTCTTGCCCGCCGTCGAAGCTCGCCGCGAAGAAATTGAAGGCGGCGGCGAGTTCTGACCTTCTGGACCGCGGGAATGAAGTCGCCACATGAACCCGCCAAGAATTGGCGAGCTTGGACACTCTGGAAGGCGGGAGAATGGTCGCTGAACCAAGCTTGAAGGTTTGCACAACCATGGAGGTTTGGAGGATTTGTTGGAGTTGAAAACCTTTGCATGGGAGGCTAAAAGTGGGTGCAATAGGACCACCGTGGAGTGGGCTTCCGATCTGGGCGGAGAACCGCCGGAAAAGTGGCCGAAAAATGGCCGGAATCGATCGCCGAAGTCGCCGGGTCGGGTCGGGTCGGGTCTACCCGGGTCGGGCTGACCCGGTTTGTTGAGGAAGACGACTTGACGTCAGGCGTGACGCAGGCAACGCCAAAACGGCGTCGTTCCAGGGGTGACGTGGCAGGCTGCTGTGCGTTGGCTGGCTAATTGCAGTTTGCACCCCTGATCTTTCCCATATTCACGGAATCTTCAATAATTTCCCGAATATTGCACTTTTACCCCTGATTTGTCCAAAATTACATAATTGCCCCTGAACTTCCCTAATCACCTGAAACACTTATTTATCCGTTAAATACCCAGTTTTACCCGAGGAATAAGCAAAAAAAGATAGGAAAAGGGAGCGCTAAATGTGAACATTTGGAGCGCGATCAATTCTTTTCCTTAAAAAAATTAGAGTAAATTACCCTGGTGGCCACTACTTTTAGGCATAAATACCAGTTTAGTAACCACCTTTACCCAATGCACCAGAATGGCCACTTTTGGCAGACATGTCGTTAACGATGGCAATTCCATCCATTTTCTAACGGAATTGATGATGCATTGCTGATGTATTCCGTCTATTTTCACTATTTGTACATGAAAAGCCATTTTTTCCCTTACCATTTAATAAAAAAACAATTAAAAATTACATGAAATTAGTATTTTATATAAAAAGAGTAAAAAATTCATTAAAAAAAATTCAAAAAAAAAAAAAAAATCAACATTCCATTGTCAATTCATCATCATCAACCTTCTATCAACGATCAACCATTATAGATCCAACACAAATTGTTTATTTCAACTTCTTCAACACAAATCACCACCAGATCCATCTTCAAACTTCATTAGAGATCCATCTTCAAACTTCCTTTATCAATATCAGATTCCACAAAAAAAAATCGAAAATAAAACCCAATCCCATTCGATCACCACACACCAATTGACCGATTCATCTCTTGCATTTGAAACTTGGTGGTGTCAACTCCATTGGCCGGGGTTGGATGTGATGATCGGAGCTAGCAGTGGTGGTCTGAAATCGAGCAAGAGATCCGCGTAAGACAACCCACGCAAAACCCAGATCGGTGACAACGAGAAGCGAACGACGACGAGACCGAAAGCTGATGGAAGGTTGGACGAGATGCCTCGTCGGACAGAGTTGCCGGCGTCGGGGAGTGAGAATGAGCGAATGACGGCGACGGTTAGGGTTTCAAAAAACAAAAAACAAAAAAACAAAAATCATTTGGGATTTCTGGGTTTGTTGATTTCTGGATTTCTGGATTTATGGCTTGTGATGGGAATTTTGTTGATTTCAGATTTCTGGGTTTAAGAAATTGGATTTCGTGGAGTGTCGTGGTTGCAGGTTGTGTTCAAAATGATGAGTTTGTTAAGGGGTTGGAGTTGTTCAAGGAGATGCTAAAGAATGGTATTGAGATTAGTCAATCGATTTATGCTAGAGTGTTCAAGTCTTGTGCTGGGTTATCTGCATTTGGGTATAAATTTTTTTTTAAAAAAAAATACAATAAGATTAATATTTTTAAGATGGCTTTTGTTAAATGTTTGAAGATGATGAAGTTTGAAGATGATGACTTTTATTAAATGGTAAGGGTAAAAATGGCATTTTCATGTACAAATAGTGATTTATGTTTGCAACATCAGCATGACATCAGCAATTCCGTTAGAAAATGGACGGAATGGCCACCGTTAACGACATGTCTGCCAAAAGTGGCCATTCTGGTGCATTGGGGTAAAGGTGGTTACTAAACTGGTATTTATGCCTAAAAGTAGTGACCACCAGGGTAATTTACTCAAAAAATTATTGAAACTAGTAAAATATGAATTGGACTCGACTTGAATTGCATTCAGAGCTTGTTTGGTTGGGCTTTTGAAAAACCTCTATTGGTAAAAGATCTACTTGTAGTAGATCTATTAGAAATAGAGTTTTTGAAAAAACAATCATAAATGTTTGGTTGGTAGACTTAAAAAAAAAAAGGTCTATTTGGAGAAGCACCTCCCTATGAACTTTTGCCCAGTAGAGGTTTAAACTCTACTAGCCTCTACTTAATTTAAAATAGACAATCTCAAAAGCTCAACCAAACAACTCTAAAAAACTCAAATAGATGTTGGTAGACATTTTAAATCAGTAGAAAGCTCAACCAAACAAGCACTCAGTCCAGCCTTGTAAGCCCAATAACTTCTTCAAAAAACAGTCTCATGTTTTCTTGTCTTCTTTGGCTGTTTGACATGGCGTGCGCTGTTGTTCTCTCCGGTTCCTTCTTCTTCTGCAAGGTAAATTATTAATTAATTAATTAATTAAATACTTTAAAATTAAAACATAAAAAATCATTCTACTATTTGACCTTGACTTATTGCCATAATTTAATACTAATATTAAATAATCCTTATCTTTTCCTGCATTTTTGTGTATTTGTTAGAATTTTACTGTTTTAAGCTTACAGTCGTCGAATTCGAGACATAGGACGCGAACATTTGTCGCAATGCAAGGAGACGGTGCTTCAGCGACGACAAAAAACAATTCTGATTTGAAAATTCCACACGTCTTGACCGTCGCCGGCTCCGACTCCGGAGCCGGCGCCGGGATTCAAGCCGATCTCAAGGCGTGCGCCGCGCGTGGTGTGTATTGTTCCACCGTCATAACCGCTGTCACTGCTCAGAACACAGTCGGAGTTCAGGTTTTTGCTCACACTCCTGTTTTTTTAGGGTTTTAGTGTTCAGTGTAAAATTGAAGCTCAGGCTTTGTTTTTCAAATGAAATGTGAAGTTATGCGATAGTTGTAGTTAAAAAGTTTGATAATTTTAATATTAAGGTTGTTTATTTGATGCCAGGGTGTGAACATCATGCCCGAGGATTTTGTTGCGGCTCAATTGAAGTCTGTGCTCTCTGATATGCAAGTTGATGTGGTAAGTCATATCGATGATTGCTGTGGATACTCTAGTTTTTAAAATTGTCTAATGAGTCTCTCTTATGGGCTATGTGCATGTACTTGTAGTGGAATTTTAGTAAATTAGAATAGGAACATCTATCAGTTTGAACTGGTTGGTAGTTAATATTGGGGATATCAGTGAATGATTTAGGCGTTGACGAGTTATTTTTGTCACCTGAAATATAGTTTGAACTCTAAAGAGTAAAGCTATAAACGGGCAATGAATTTCCAATGAGATTAATTGAGTACACCTACGTTGAACCGAACTGATTGTAGTAGGTTGAGGCAAATGATAAGAAATTTACTTGAGTAATTGTCATTTAAGTTGTTTTTCAATTGTGAAGTTGATAAATGGCTTATGGCTCTTAAAAGGTTCAATCTTTCTATTGTGGTATTTACCAGTGAGAGTTTAGAAGCTTGGGGCATACAGGAAAATGAAAAAAAAAAAAAAAAAAATACAAGAAAAAAAGTGGGAAATGTATGTTAGAGAGGGCTATGACATTTTTAAATCCTCGATAATACTATCTTAGAATTATGGGAAAAGGAAAGCTATTGTACAAAAGAGTTTTTCAGAGAATAACTAGATATATTATTGTGTTTTGGACATTTAGTTCTTCAGCGACCGACCCAAAATTTCCCTACTTATTCATCTTTGAAATGTACAATGAATCCCCTCTACTTTCTTGACTATTTTTGCTTACAGAATTTCCTCAAAAGCAAACAATTGGATTGGATTGCGATTCAAATAATTTTGTTTAAAGAAAAGCAACACTGTTTTGGATTGTTTGATCTAGTGTAGGTCATGGGTGAAGATAGTACAATGTGTAGTGATTTTGAGATCTTATTTAATATGGCATGACAAATTGGCTCTGTATTTACTGGTACTCCTATAAATTACCATAGTAAATATGATAGTAGTTAATTAATAAGTTATAGTAGTTAATTAATAAGTTGATTGTAAACTGACTATGAAACATTCTTAGGTGAAAACAGGCATGCTTCCTTCTACTGATATAGTCAAGGTTCTTCATCAGAGTCTTAGGGAGTTTCCGGTTCGAGGTAGGCTGTAGAATTTAATAGCTTGCCTTTTTCTGATTGTAATCATAGTAGCTTTTGAGTTGACTTAGTCTCATGACTGAAGGCAGCTTTGGTGATTGATCCTGTCATGGTATCAACAAGTGGAGATGTGTTGGCCAGTCCTTCCATTGTTTCTGGATTTCGGTATGTTAAAACTTTTCTTACAATAAATAACAAGCGATATTCATGTTCCAGCCAAATTTTCTTGTTTACTTTGAAATTTATCTCTTTTTTTATGGCAATTTTTGTTTGGTTTTATGATGTTTATTAGTTTTTGTCCTCCACCAATTTGCCTCTATTCGAATTTACATGTACTACTTACACCTATGATTTTTTATATTTCTTAATGGCAGTTGTTTATTGTTTCAATTGGATTTGAAAATCCTCTTCTATTCATTAATATATTTCATTGCTCTGTGATTTGCATATTGCTTCCAAGCCATTTTCCTCATTTTGTTTTTCCTTTGCTTCTATCAATTGCGGTAGTATTCATGTGGTTTTTCTACGGAATGAAAATCTTTTGTGGACTAATCAAATGTTAACATGTTTGATGAGGGTTTTTCGACTTGTAGATTTATTCATTTCATATACACATACACAAGCAAACACACATGTACTTTGCGTATATATATTTCTTGAAGAGAAGAAGAGCCTTTTTAATTTTATATATATATATATATATATATATTAAACTTGACGGTACTTAACTTAAGCAAAATTTTGAAATAATTGTTGCTTTCTGGACTCTGGTTTCTTATTGCAGAGATAACCTTCTTCCCATGGCTGACATAATAACCCCAAATATAAAGGAGGCATCTGCTTTACTTGATGGTATGCAACTGGCAACAGTTTCTGACATGTATTCTGCTGCAAAGTTACTGCATTGTTTCGGCCCACGGTGAGTAGGAAATTCTTAAGTAATTGTTTTGCAATCGGAAATATGCTATATAAGTAATAATTTTGTATTCCCTGAGATTACAAAAGAAGTTTGACAAATTTGGGAAGCAAGCCTTTTTGCTGCTAATTGGAGCACATTATAAAGTATATACAATTTATTGTTCTATTTAAATGTAAGAATGTTATAGCAGGAATGATTATTCCTAAATGATGATTCAATATTCACTCAAAAGTCAAAACTAATCAAATGTCATAGATAAACCATATAGCCTTAGTACAGCCATTTCACATGAGCAAGTTGTGCACTGCGAAACAGGTGTAATTGGTTAAAACCTAATCTAGTGCCAAGAATGTGCTTGCAATATTGGAACATGTTTTAGTAGTATTCATTTACTGGCTCCAAATAGTTGAGTTACAGCTTTGTTGATTCAAGTTATTTTGGTGAAGATATTGCACCATGTATTGCACCACTTATATTCTATGCTTCGAAAAGAAGAGAACGATCCAGCAAACAGGTGATGTGTCTCGTCATTGTTGCCAAAGCTGGGATACGGTTCCATAAGATACTAGTCTAGTTTTAGTAATTCCTCCAAGCTATTCAACTCTGTAATTCATTACTTGTTTTTGCTCTAACCCAGCATAGACCATTTCATGTTTTGTATGTCACTGGATTCAATTTTGTGGAGTGTGGAGTGAACTTTTTGTTAGAGAAGTATGTTGTGTTATAGAATGAAGGAAAATCAAAAATAAAGAAATGGAATATAATCAAAATGGCCCAAGTTACAAGTAGTATGCTTAAACTAACTGTTAGTCTGTTACTTTTGCTTTTCAGAAATGTGCTTGTCAAAGGTGGTGACCTTCCTGATTCATCAGATGCTGTTGATATTTTTTTTGATGGTAAGCATATCCTTATAACTCTTTAACTGTAATCATAGGAAGTCACAGTATTAATGTATTATATGATTATATTACTAGTAGATTCATTGTCTTTTGATTATTGCAGGTGAGAACTTCCACGAGCTGCGTTCAGCTCGTGTAAAAACTCGTAACACTCATGGTACTGGTTGCAGCTTGGCATCATGTATTGCAGCCGAGCTAGCAAAAGGTTCTCCAATGCTTTCAGCTATTAAGGTAATTATTTACTTAGATCATTACTTGCTTAGTTCAGTGTTAACATATAGTCATTTGTCATGACGATATCAAGATGGGTGCTCTACTGTTCCATGGGTTTATACTTTATAATATAGAGTTGCACAAAACCTCCCATGGGGCGCCATGGGTAGTTTTGGGGTAAATTTTACCCCCAAATGGGGTATGGAGGCAGGGTGAATTTCACCCCCAAATCTAAATGGGGGTGGGGATGGGGAACCTTCCCCCATCCCCATAACCCCCAAACTTTTTAAAAAAAAAAAAAATTCTATTATTAAATTATATTTAATTGATTTATAATTTTAAATTAACTTTAATGATTTTATAATTTAATTATTTAACTTAAATGATTTAATTTAACTTTAATTTGTTTTTTCCTAATTTCTAACCCTAATAGTCTGAGTTGACTAAGTCAAACAGGAGAAGTGGGGAAATGGGTCAAACAGGGTGAAACGGGAGATTAGAGATTGAGAGAAATAGGGGAAATGGGTGGGAGCGGGGATATCTCCCCCCAAACACCCCCATCCCCATTTCCTCCAAATGGGGTTTGGGGGCAGGGATGGGGGAAGGGGTGGGGGAACCTCCCCCGACCCCCATCTCCCCCAAGAACATCTCTAAAAGTTTATAAAGATGAGGTTTGCATAAGACATTTTTGAAGTCCTGCCTTCCTCACATATGTTGCTGAATGGTTTTCATGAAATTGTGTTCTTGATTCCTATTGCAATAACTTTTATTTACTGATTTATATATAGTTCTTAAACATTTTTAGTGTGCTGTCTTCTGACTTATAATTAATGCCGGCACCTTTAGTACTTTGTTATAATGTGCTTCAATGTTTGTGATTTGGCAATCTGAAAGATGATGCACCCTTCATTCCTTCTTTAATTTCTAGCTAGAACCTCAAAGATTCATCTTACAGTCTGTTTTCTATTATTGTCAACAATTTTCCTGATGCTGTCTGTGTGTTTATCGCCTTTTATTTCATTCATTTCCTTTGCTCTTTTTTTTCTTATTTTAAATTAATGCATAGGTATGTCTATTTTCCCTATATCTGTGTTTTAACAGGTCGCTAAATGCTTCATTGAAACTGCCTTGGATTACAGCAAAGACATCGTAATAGGAAATGGCCCTCAAGGGCCCTTTGACCACCTGTTGAGGCTTAAGAGTACTTCTCGCTCTTGTAGGCCAGAGGCATTCAATCCAAGTGACTTATTTTTGTATGCCGTTACTGACCCAAGGATGAACAAAAAATGGGGACATTCTATAACCAATGCTGTTAAAGCTGCCATAGAAGGAGGTGCTACCATTGTTCAATTGAGGTTTGTAGCCACTGATATGCTTTCCCATTTATTCCTATAGAAAATCTGTTGCTTTACTGTCCTGCCACTTTCATATGTGCACAATCTAATATGTCTCACACATTATCGTATAGATCTGTGAAGATATACATTATGTTTTCTCTTTTTACTCTTTATTCTTCATAGTTTATTTCAGATACTGAGCCTAATGGTAGACTTTAAATTTTTTAACTTTCATGTGCTATAAAGTATTTGAATAATGACTTTGCTGTTTTTATGCGCTTTTTCTTTTTAGTGAAAATTGTCAAAAACAATCACAATATGAAATTTGTTTTTAACCACATACGAAGTTTTAACTCTTAATAACCACATTGTAAAAAAAAAAAAAAACTCGGTCCATAACCACAAATTATGAAAATACACTACAACATCTTTTCAGTTTTTTGCTTTTTTTTGGCAGAAGACCGTGAAATCTTGGAAAAAATGTGACATCTTAACCTTTTTGGAAACAGAAAATTGCTGAAACACCCTCCAAAACCTTGTTTTAACTTTTATGTGCGATGGTTTTTTTTTAGGAAAATGCTTGGGTATTGACCGGTCAGTACCCAAGCATACTGACCACCCAATGGGGTGTTGCCACATGGCCAAAACTCTTTCACTTTTTACATTTTTCTCCTTGCTTTGGGTTACGTGGCAACCAACCATTGGGTTGGTCAGTACCCAAGGTACTGACCGGTCAGAACCCAAGTGTTGTACTTTTTTTATTTCTTCTAAAAAGCAAACAGCGCCGCTGGAAAGCGCAATCCTCGGCGGCATTGTCGGTGAGGAACCTAGGTGAAGGTGGGAGGAGAGGGATGGCTGGCCAAAAGTGGGGAAGAGAGAGGAGATAAAGAAGAGACAGAAAAGGAAAGAAGAGAGAGTTTGGGGAGTGTTTTTATATGGGGGTACGTGGTAATTTTTCAAAAACACGGATATTAACAATTAAACTTTGGTATGTGATTAAAAACAATAGTCTAATGTTTTGAGAGGCTATTTTTTATTTTCTCTCTACTCTTTAAACTGCCTTTTTAGTACCCTATTGAACACATTCTTCTACCGAGTCAGATGCACAGTTCTATCCTTTATCATAATGCCAAACCTGCCTTCGGTAACCTTCATAGTTTACATGTTTTAATTTGAAAATTAGAAATTAGTTCATATGTTTAGTACTCATTTATTGAAGCTTAAGCGTAAGGGGTTGCTGTTTGGATGTATATTTACTTTCTTTGCTTGATATTTGCAAGAGATTTGTTATCCATGTTATTTTATTGGCTTAAAGACATTCTTGCAGTAATGTTGATGGCATTTTTTACTCGCTATTGCAGAGAGAAAGATGCTGACACAGGGAGCTTCTTGGTAGCAGCCCAAGCATGTATTGAAATTTGTCGTCGCCATAGGGTACCTCTACTGATAAATGATCGTATTGATGTTGCCCTTGCTTGTGATGCCGATGGTGTCCATGTTGGTCAGTCTGACATGCCTGTTCGTGTTGCCCGCGCTCTTCTTGGCCCTGAAAAGATAATTGGCGTATCATGCAAAACACCAGAGCAAGCCCATCAAGCCTGGATTGATGGTGCTGATTACATTGGTTGTGGCGGAGTATATCCAACTAATACTAAGGAAAACAATCTCACTGTTGGTTTGGATGGATTAAAAACTGTTTGTTTGGCTTCAAAATTACCCGTGGTTGCAATTGGTGGCATCAGCATTTCAAATGCATCTAATGTGATGAAAATCGGTGTACCAAAACTGAAAGGTGTTGCTGTTGTGTCAGCTCTTTTTGATAGGGAATGCGTTTTGACGGAGACGAAGAAGTTGCGTGCTGTGCTCACAGAGGCGATATGATAGTATAGAGAGAGTAATAGGGTAGCTGACAACAGCCTTGCCAATTTGGGTCATCCTCTAGATCCCGGATTTATTTTCTTTGAAGATCACCCTCCTTAGGCCCTTGGTGTTTCGGAGGATAATGCATTAATGCTGAAGGTCTGATTTCTGCTAGGCTTGTCCCTGGTTTTTTTTTTTTTTTTTTTTTTTTTTGGCTTTTAGCCCTCCCTCTCGCTAAAAATAAAAATAAAAAGATAAGTTATCAAGTGAAAGTTTTGCGGATATTGGTAAGAGATTTTTGTTGATTTTTAAGGATTTTGGAGATTAAGAGTAAATTATTGTTGTGAATTGTGATATTACTTTCTTTCTCACAGGTTAAAAAAATAATCAAATTTCTTTACCTTTTGTGTTATTATTACAGAAAATATTAAAATAATCGTAATATCGAAGAAAACCTATGGGAGATGTGGAGATGTATTGTTCTCTCTCTCTCTCTCTCTCTCTGGTTATCTCAACACGTTAGCAATTCACTCTTTTGTTAAGAATTCAAGAATTCGATGAAAACAAATTCTTTTAAATATTAAGATTTTGTGTAAATTTTGTTTTTATTGAAGTTTTAAGTTGAGAGTTTTACTTTTAATATTAAGAATATATCTGAGCAGGGAGCCTTATATTTTTTAGCGAAAGTGTTTGAAGGAGAAAAAGAATAGGTGGGCGAGAAGAGGAATGCGTATTGGGTGTTTTATTTTTATTTTTTAATTTTTTAATTTTTATATCATTTAAGTTATTTAGAAAAATCAAACACTCGACATCGAAATTCATCACTTTACAAAAAGCTTATAGTAGGGGAAAATGAAAATATATTATTGAAACTCTACGATTGTGGTTTAACATAGACAGAATCAATGAAAGACAAGACAAGTCAACCTCTTGAGATTGTGTAATTGGCAAGATTATAGGATCATGTTTTACTCGTTAATTATTTATGAATATCTCTTGAATATTTTAGCTAATAATTGTGTATTGCCTGCTCTTTTCTTTGTATATATTGCCACAAACAATCGTTAGAAATATTGGTTCGGTTGTCAGATTTTGAGGTTTCTAGTCAAAGGCCGTTTCGGTTTCAGAGCATGTGGTTAGAGCATCCTGATTTTATTGCTATTGTTCGTAAGATTTGGAGCTCTCCTGTTATGGGTAGGCCTCCTCAAGTTGTTATCTACAAGCTGAGAAGATTGAAGAAGGCTCTCAAGTCTTGGAATTGGGAGGTTTTTGGGGATCTTAACTCTGCCATTGCTGGGAAGTGTGCGGAGCTTCATTCTATTCAGGAGGATTTGTCTAACCGGGGTTTTTCAGATGATCTTTTTATGGCCGAGGCGAGTGTTCATTCAGAGCTAGATGTGTTGTTACGCAGACAGGAGTGCTTTCTTCGAGATCGGTCTAGAGTTAGGTGGCTTCGTGATGGGGATCGTAACACATCTTTCTTTCATGCCTCTATCAAACGTAGGCAATATCGTAACGCTATATCTACCCTTTCGATTAATGGGGTTCTCTCGGAGGATCGGCTTACCATCAAGGATCATATCATTAGTTATTATTCTGACCTCTTTTGCTCTGATGTTTCTCGAGTTGGGAGAGATTTATCTATTGTAGATGATGTGGTTCCTTCCTTGGTAACTACCGTAGAGAATGCTTTCTTGACTAGCATTCCATCTGCTGAGGATATTCAAGATGCGGTCTTTGCTATGGATGCTGCTTCTGCCCCTGGGCCAAATGGGTTTTTTGGTAGATTTTATCAAAGATGTTGGGATGTTGTAGGTAGTGACGTGGTCCTTGCTGTTCAGGATTTTTTCATCACTGGAGTTATTTTCCCAGGTCTCAATTCCAGCTTCATTGTTCTTCTTCCGAAGCTGAAGGAATCGATTTCGGTTGATCAGTTTCGTCTGATTGTTCTTAGTAACTTTCTGTTTAAAATTTCTTCGAAAATTTTGGCTGATCGTTTAGCTCGGGTTGCCGCCAGGATTATTTCTCCTCAACAGTTCGGATTCATTCGAGACCGGCATATCAAGGATTGTATTGCTTTGGCTTCTGACTGTGTGAATGTGTTGCAGAAGAAGTGCTATGGGGGTAACTTGGCCATGAAGATTGATATCCGAAAGGCTTTTGACACCTTGGATTAGTCTTTCCTTTGCAGAGTGCTTTAGGCTTTTGGGTTTTCTTCTGTTTTTGTGGATTGGATTGATGGTATTCTTTGTTCTTCTAGGCTTTTAGTTCTTTTGAATGGGGTCCCAGAAGGTTATTTCTGTTGCTCTAGAGGGGTTCGTCAGGGAGATCCGCTCTCTCCTCTTTTGTTTGGTATTGCAGAGGACTTCCTTAGTAGATTATTGACGAGGTTGGTGGATTCTTCTCAGATTCTGCCGATTTCTTCCCCTAGGGGTTTTTTGGCTCCAACTCATTTGCTCTATGCAGATGATGTTTTGATCTTTTGCAGAGGCACTCAAAAGAATTTAAAGCATATCATGGGTGCTTTTGGGGATTATGGTGATATTTCAGGTCAGTTAGTTAACTAGGGTAAGTCTTCAATTTTTTTCGGATCTTCTATCTCCCCCTCTCGGATTGGTAGTTTGCACTCTCTGGTTGGTATGCAGATTGGGCAGCTTCCGTTTTCTTATTTGGGAGTCCCTTTATTTTGGGGTAAGCCTCGAAAAGCTGTGTTACGACCTATTGCGGATAAGATCTTGTCTAAATTCGCTAAATGGAAGGGCAAGTCCCTTTCTCTGGCTGGTCGTGCTACTCTAATTAGGTCGGTCATCACTGGTTCCTTTGTGCACTCTTTCATGATTTACAAATGGCCTTCTTCTTTACTGTCTCTGATTAACCGCAAGTTGAGAAACTTTTTGTGGACTGGTTCCTGTGAGGAGACTAAGTTGGTTCGGGTCGCTTGGTATCGTTGTTGTAGGCCTTACTCTCAGGGTGGTCTTGGTCTGAAAGATCTTGGGTTGCTGAATGACTCTTTGTTGCGGAAATTCACTTGGAAGTTTATGACTTCTGATAGTTTTGCTTTCACTTTTCTTCGGGAGAGGTATCTTAGGCATTTGCAGAAGCCTCGTGGAGGGTATGTCACCTCCTCGATTTGGTCTTCTCTTCGGATGAATTATAGTTCCCTTCTTAAGGAAGGTATTTGGCTTATTGGAGAGAACTCTTAGAGGGACTTTTGGCGGGATAATTGGTTGGGGGTTCCCATTTTGGAGCTTTTAGGGATTCCAGATTATTTAGCTAATCCGCTCCGGGCGAAGGTCTCAGATTTTATTCATGAGGGTAAATGGGTGCTGGACGGTTGTTTCCGCGTGCGATTCCCGGATCTGTGTTTTCGGATTGATCGGATTGTAATTTCTCCTGTTGTGGATTCTCCTGTTTGGGCTAATTCTCGGGATGGTCGTGTTTCTTGCAAGGCTGCTTATTCCCAGTTTCTCCGTGATATTCCTCAGGTTGTTTGGTGGAGGGATGTTTGGTCCCGTTTTATTCCCCTTTCTCGTTCAGCTTTGACCTGGCGTCTGATGTTGAACAGGCTTCTTACTGAGGATTGCCTTTGCAGGTCTGGGTTCCAGTTGACTTCTCGTTGCAGTATTTGTGGGGTTAGTAGTGAATCTGCAGATCATCTTTTTCTTCATTGTCCCCTGGCGGTTGCTCTTTGGGAGGCAGCTTTCTCGACTTTCCAGCGACGTGTCTCTACCAGTACTTGGCAATCCTTCTTCTTGCAGGCCATGTCAGTTTCCTTTAGTGAGCAGGTTAGGATTTTATGGAAAGCGGCTATCCATGCAGTGATATGGGGGTTGTGGACTGCTCGTAATCAGTGGATCTTCAAAGGGAAGTCAGTGGACTTTAGATCCGTCCTTTCTTTGGTTTGGCATGCGGTTTCAGAGGCTAATCGCCTGGAGATTGGTTGTATGTGTAATTGTATGGACGACCTTTTGATTCTTCGTCGTTTTGGTCTTCAGGGTCACCCTTTTAAAGCCCCAGTGATCAAGAGTGTGGTTTGGTCGCCTCCGGCCCCTGGTTGGATCAAAGTGAATACAGATGGCGCTGCCTTAGGCTCTCCGGGGGTTGGTGGTTGTGGTGGTATTTTTTGGAACTGTAGAGCCTTTGTGAAGGGTTGTTTTGCTATTCCTCTTGGTCAGGTTTTCGCGTTTGAGGCCGAGCTTCTAGCGGCCTCATTGGCCATTAATTTTGCTTGGAAGTATGGGTGGCATCGTATCTGGCTGGAGAGCGATTCTTCTTATGTGGTTCAGCTTCTTTCTTCTCGTTCTGAAATGGTTCCTTGGAGGGTTTGTCAGGAGTGGCAGCGCTGCATCTTCCAGATCTCGCATATGGATTTTCAGGTTTCCCATATTTTCAGAGAGGGGAATCAGGTTGCAGATACGCTTTCTAAGCATGCTTTGGAGCTTCAGGCTGATTCTTGGTGGTTCTTTGCCCCGCCGTTCTGTTCTTCTTTAGTTGGCAATGACTGCATGGGCCGGGAGTCTTTTCGTTTTTCTTAATGTTTTCTTTTTCTTTTTGGTGTGGCCTGCGTGCCTATTTTTGTTTGGGGTTGTTTTCCCTTTGGGTCTTTGTGCTTTATTGCTTTTTGTCACTTTTTTCTTTTCTTTTATCTTTTATATATATGGATACTGTCTAGGGGTTTTTCAGCATATGATCGTTTGTGATGCTTTTTCCCTTTAGATCAGTCCAATTTTTATTAAAAAAAAAGTATTATTTACTAAGATCATCTCTGATGTAAGAGTGACTTGTGACCACATAGGATAAATAGATGGTCTGTTAATAAATGTTTCTCTAATAGAGTTATGCATATTCAATCTCAAACTGACGTTGTAAAAAAAATAAAAATATATTATACATTGTCAACATGACTTTACGGCTTACAAAACTATTTTTTCAGGTGACTCATCTAGTATTTTAAATTGATATTAATTTTTCATCTATTTTTGGTAAGAAAATAAAATAGGAAAAAAATTGGACAGTCATTAAAAAAAAAAAAAAGTGTTTTAAACATAAGCATTGAAGGCCAAATTTTGAATTGATTGTCTATCAAGTCTATCTTTATGCCACGTAGGAAGGAAGTCTCATGACATTGTTGCTATGCTAACGATTATTGGTATACAAGCCACTTTTGCATTCAAGATGATCTAATGTTGTCATTGTAGTTTAGACTATCATTTATGCGTCATTTATTTATTTATTTGCCTTTTTAGGCAATATTTCAGGATCTTAATGACTATTTCAGAAATTTTCTTGTTCATTAATGTTTGTTTTATTGAGTTCGTTTAGGAAACAATTATGAGTTCAAAATTCATAAAGATATAACACAAAAAAAAAAAAAAAAAAAAAAAAAAAAAAAAACGTAGTAATGGTAAAATAAACGAAAGAATATGATATATCTTGAAATTTACGGGTTAAAGTGAAGTGAAACAAATGCGAACTCATAGAGAATAGTGAAGCTGTGTTTATACTTTATAGTATGTTAAAAAAAGTTTATTAGAAGTTAAAAGGGTATGGTGGAGTTAATATAATAAAATAGGGTTATATTAGATATTTTAATGTTTTAAAAAAAGTGAAATGATGTTGACAATAACTAATTATTTGTTTACGCTCCATTTTAATTTTGAGTAATGCTATTAACAATCCACAAAGTATATTTCTACACTCTATTTATTTATTTTTTATTACATAACAATTTTATCCTAATTAAAATTACCAAAAAGGACAAATAAATTCTAAATACATTATAAAACAATTTTACTATACTTCAACATTATTAAGGGTTGATTTTTACAGTTTTTTTTTTTTTTTCATAAATAAACAATAAAAAAAAAAATTACAAATCCTCCCCATTTTCGCAACCGGCAACGACTTACCACAACTTCGATCTCCAACCCACACACACACAAATACCACCATCTGAAACCCACCCAAAAAAAAAAAAAAAAAAAAAAAAACAGATTAAATAGAGAGACTAGGAGAAGGAGAGAGAGATTTGATTGGGCTTTGAAATGACATTTTTATCCTGACCTGATGGGATCTTGTTCTTGATATGAACTTGATTAAAGAAAATAATTTTTATTAGGTTTTTATGATGTAATGTTAAAAAAAAAAAAATTGGGAACATAATGAAGCGTCCTTAGAATTTTTTTAATTTAAGTTTTTAGAATGGAGTGTATTTAGTAAAGAAGGGTGAAAAGATGAAATTGGATTGTAAAGAGAAATCTCTTTAATTTTTTTTATTATTGCCAATTTTAACATAAATTAAAATTACTAAATGAAGATTATATTAAATAAATAAACAAAGTGATAAATTCATAGTAAATTCAGATTACCGTTCACTATCAGAATCCAAATCATAGTGGAAGTGGATCGAATACTGGATTGTATCACCGGAGGTCAGGGAACGGTTACAGATCAAATCCGAAAAGTTCCATTTGATCACAATGCAAATACCCACATACTTATGAGATGAGAGAAAATTCATACATTAATTTTCTCCACATCTTCTTCCCTTTTGACTCACTGTATATTGCACATACTATACACTTGCACACCAATTTTCTCCGCATAATGGAATATAACATGTCTGTCTTAAAAACGTCCTGGAATACAAAATAAGATCAAATACTCAAAACACGTTAATATGGAAACAAGGAATATAACATGTTTGTCTTGAAAAAAAATCATGGAATAACAACCTATCATCCAAACAGGGAAGATATTGAATTGATGTTCAAATATTAACTTAAATTTAACGGTCTGCGAGTCTGAATGTAAGCACATATCCCAATTTTTTTTTTCCTAGTTAAACAATAACACAAACCCTAACTAAAGGGGAGATTACATTCAAATCAAATGTAAGGGGAACAATGCAAATTGTGGCCATAATCTTAACAAATACAATGGAAAAAGATGGCACAATGGACACCAATTGGAGGAAAAAATCGGTAGGGGTATAAATCCAAACCAATACATCTCCCCAAAAGGCTTGTTTTATAACAAAATCATTGTCTAGATTCAGATATTCCCTTATCTTACATACACATATACATAAGGCAGCCTAAAATAAGAAAGAAATTGGAATCCATCGTGTCGATAAAGAAGACAGAGGTAATTCGATCCTACCTCGTCTCCTTCGTATTCAAAACCGGCGTTCACAGTGTACTAAATCGTAACCCGAAAATAGCATCTTCTACCGTCTATAGGAACCTTTATCGTCAAAGTATGCCTTGTCTTCTACGGAGTTCGAATAATAGACAAGGGTATTTTAGTCCTTTAGGGGACTTCACCTGTCAATACAAAACACTTAATCAGGGGTATAATTATAAGTTCAAGTTTTAAAATACAATGAACCGGTCATAATTAATATTTTAAAAATTCATGGTTATACATAGTTTTGTATTTTTAACATGACTATTGTGGTAGCTAAAAACGGCCTTTGGGCCCAACGCTTAAGGCCCAAACCTCTTTGCGTTGAATCTAGTCCAGGCCCATCTAAATACGGGTCGACCCGTGAAACCAACATTACTCAACTTAGTCGCTCTTTTACTCAACATATAACACATATATCTGTTGGAGATAATCCACTTACCAGTTTGAACTGGTCAAGCAACTGTGTGATCCCATGAAATCTAGCCAAGATTTTTGGGACACTCTTCAACCAACATCTAACGACCAACTCCCTTGGAAAGCATATAAATAAACCAATTTTGTCACAGAAAAGGGATTCTGACTTCGATCTCTCTTTTTAAAGCTTTGGCATGTCGAAATTCTGCCTAAATGCGAGCTCCGGCCATCGAAATTCTTGAACTCAAGCATTTTGCAGGATTTTTTTTTTACTTTTACACTTAGCCCAAGTGTACCTAAGGCTCAAATTAGATAACACCATTCCCTTTTTTCCTTTCTTTTCGTTCTTTTTTGCTTGTTTCTATCTTTTTTGTAGGTTTCAAGAGTAGTTGACAAGTTCAATTCGACATGTTAAAAACCAAATTGCTTGGGCCTAGCTTGAATACGACCCAATCCACATTAATCATAGATCGATCATCTACAGTTTGGCACCCACCATAGGGCTCATTGTAACTTCATAAATGAACCAGTCGAATCAAGTGAACATTTCCCAAATGTCTTACGATGAAAATGCCCCAACCGTCGAGGAGCAGATCGCTACATTGACTGCCCAGATGGCTGCGATTGCTGAAAAGCTACGGGTGCTCGAAGCAGAAAATGTTATAGTCTTGGTTGCACATATGCTTATATGAATTTTTCTTCAATAAGTGTGAACCTTTGCTTTGTTGACAATCCATGTCATATTTATATTCAAACATGCATTTTTGGACTAGGAGATTTACTTAGGAAGTACTATTTGAATGATCTATAATTAATCTCCATGACATGATGATTATTTAAATGACATGCTTAAAAATGAAAAGCATGAAATGTTGATTGCAAATCTTTGAATGCAAAATTGTGTGCGAAAAACAAAGTATGAGACTCAAATGAATAAAGGATCTTGTATCCATTCTAAGGATTTTAAAATCCAATGTCTCTCTTTCTTTATTTGTTAAAACATGGTTACTATCATACGGGTATCTTACCCGAAAAAATCGAATAGGGTGCAAAAGTTGCTCATACCTTGTTTTGCTTATAAATTTGGATATAGTTGCTTCTTGAAATTGAATTCCTTATTATTTCTATATCTTTACTTTAATTCATGACAAATGATGAAATTGGTTTGAATTCTTTAGGAAACCTTTGTCATTTGTTTTGCCAAATACCATTGTCTTTGGACTTGAGTGCAACATGTCTTGCATGCAAAGTATTATTATCACACATTTTCATAAAATAAATCTCCTTGCTTCTCTCCCAATTAATTGAATTGCATAATGTTCTTATATATGACTATGCAAATGTCTTGTATGCTACTATCTCTTTTTGCTAAAATGACCCAACTGGGAGATACTTATTTATCTATCTCATGACAGGAAGGGGGAGTAGTATGTGGTAAGGGAGATTGCTAACTGAGAGTAGCTAATTCGCATATTGAGGAGATTGCTTATTGAGGGGGAGTAACCCGTTGAGGGGGAGCACTGTATTACACATTTATTGCATGATGTTGCTTGATTTGTTTAATGCAAATGCTTGTTTTGATTTCACTTGATCACCTAAAATACACTTGTTTAGGAAAGTGTAATCTTTTTGTTTTGAAGGATTGATTATTCTACAAGAGATTGAAAACTTGAAGTTCTAGCTTTTAGAAATCTCTTTGTAATGTAGAAAATCCTTCTTGACCTTTAGTTTCATTTTTGTGAGGACTAATTGTGAGTGGTGGTTTTGTCACGAAATAGCCGAAGGGGGAAATTGTAAGTCCTCATTTTTGATTGGCTTATTTCGTTGACAAACCATATTTGGGGTTTGATATGTAAAAGTAGTTTAGGCGCTTAATTGTTGGTGATCAAGCTCAAATGCCCTTTCAAGACCTTAAGATGATTAGCACTTCAAAGGTAAATCACTTGTGTTTAATTCCGTTGAAGAGACTAGTTGCACACACAAAGTTCTCATGATTGCATATGTGTTCATTGCTCTTCTGTGCATTCTCTTCAGACTTCACACTTGCACCTCTATTTTGGTTTGTGTTGTGTGATAGTGTCTCTAGTAATTCGTTTTCGGTTGTGATCGGAAATGTCCACGCATGCACGATAGTGTGCTTGTCATAGCGTGATGGTTGACCTCTAGAGAAGGTCTATTTCTTCTCTAAGTTTGGTCTAGGGTCATAGGGGTTTGGTCCATGGTGAATGGCCAAAGTTTCCCTTAGAAACCCAAATCTTTTGGGTTTCCGCGGTATGGTTCGTCTAAGCGTACCATGCCCTTTGGTTTTGTGAACTGCAGAAGTTAGCAGAGCTGTTGCTGCTGTTCGTCTCGTCGAAGTGAATTGCGGAGGTTCAACCACGGAAGTTGGCAAAGGTGGTCTTGTTTGATTACACGGTACGCTAGTCGAAGCAAACCGCGAAATCGAACTGCGGAAGTTGACATCATTTCAACCAGTTTTCCGCGGTACGCTCCATCAAAGTGTACTGTGAAACGTACCGCGAAATGCACTGTTTTTGATTTTTGAATCAAAACGATGTAGCTTAGTCTAAGGCTTCCATATATTCATCTTTATCTTTCTTTGGCCGACTAAGAGTGTTAAAAATCATATTTTTAACTTAGAACATTTTCTAAGAGAAAAAATCATCCAAGAACTCACCTTTGATCACTCTAAACTCATTTCCATATGCATCAAACATCATCTAAACATCATCTAGGATCATTTAGGATGTATCTAAACATGGGTCTTCTTTAACACATATGACTTGATAAGTTGAACATCATCTATTCATTTTTTGTGTTCTTACTTAGTAAGAAATCTCATTTATGACTTGTTGACATCTAGATTAAGATTTATTCACAAGTTGAGATTATGTGTTGATTGATTGAGTTGTTGTATTATGATAATTATTGCCTAGGATTGCTTTATCTTAAATAGCTAAGTTTACATATGACATGTAGACACATGATATCTAGGATTGCTATTATTGACATCTTTAATTCCTAGATAAGCATTTAGTGTAACCTAGCATTATTTGCATCTTGAATATCATAATATTCACATAGGTTGTTGATCTCTTCTTTGTGAAGTGAAGCCTTATGACTAAGTTGCTTAGTGTGCAAGTAAGTTGGTCTAGAATCGCTATTAAAGGCTCGTTGGGTAGTAATGGTGGGTTAGTGACCGAGAATGGTTGAGGTCAACCTAGGTTGTAAACATCATTATAAGTAGTGGATTTGAGGACCGTGTGTGGCTAGCATAGTAGCTCTTAAGTTTTTCCTAGTTGTGGGTTTCTCACGTAAATCAACCAACGAGTAATTTATTATTTTCCGCACTTAGAATTAAGTTGATTGAATTTTGCTTAGATTGGGGTTTTTATTGAATATTGACTAATCAAGAATAATCGGTAATTAACTTGATTAAAACCTATTCACCCCCTCTCTAGGTATATTTAGGCACACCTAATTAGTTTCACAAGGCTTAGCTATTTAGGCGAAACAACCTAATCATGCAAGCTATCACAAACAAACCCCAAACATGTCATAACTTCACTAGATATGCAATTAATGTGAAGATTTGCTAACCTAAGCAATAAAGGACATGTCTTGATTAAATAGAACAATAAATGTGATGAGTTGTTTGTTCTACTTACCAAGTAAAGACATTAATGAAGACTCATGCTTGAATAATGCTAGAGATATAAGATAAAGATGGGTTTTGGGGTTTGGAGAGTAAAAGAATAAAGCTTGGAAGCTTTCTCTCTCTAGGGGAACTCTTTCTCTTTCTAAGATCTGAATTTTTGAGTTCTAGGTCGAAATGGGGAAGAAGAGAAAGCTTATATAGAAGCCTTAGTGAAACTACGCCGTTTTGGGGAAAATAAGGCAAAAATCAGTGCAATGTGCGGGTCTGTTGTACTAGTATGGATCCGCACAGTTATCAATGCACCGGGACCAAGAAAATCATTGAAAATGACTTAGCTAGTGACTGCGCGAGTAGGGACCCGCACACTGGCAAATCAGTACAACAACCTAATTTCCAAACGGATCAAAACAAGACCAAACGACATCCAAACCTTTCGTATGATATACCGTTGGAAAGGTATGAAAGTTTACTTTGTACTCCATTTTACAAAATGAAGTTTTGATGACTGTAGAAAGAGATATGGTCAAAAGAGTGACCAAATGTCAAATATGGACAACAACAAAATGTCCAAAACTCATGGTATAAGACCATGTGACCAAAGAACAAACCAAGAGAAGAATAAGACCTTCTCAAATGGTCACTCATCACACTAAGACAAGCACACCATCGTTCATGCACAGACGTTTCCGATCAATCATCGGGAAACGAATTACATCACACAAAACCACACTTAAGTCTAAGAATGAAGTGCAAGTGTGATTGGTGTAATAGATGCACACATATAAAAAATTAGAACACAAATGCAAGATGAACAAAGCATGCATAAAGTGTGTGTGTGTGTGTGTGTGTGTGTGTGTGTGTGTGTGATAAGGTCGTTTGTGCTCAACAAAACAATTGATTTATGTGTTTACTTTGAAAACTGTGTTTAACCACTAGGGAATCCACTTAGGATAAAAGCTTAGTAAAACGACAAGTAAAGATTCATTCCACAGGGAATTAGAGTAATACGTTGGATTAATTAACTAATCTAAAACGCAATAAAGTAAATCATGGTAGTTTGTATGGTGTATGTTTGAGAAACCATCAAACATAACATGTAAAGTAAATGTAACAAAAATGTAAAGAGAATATGAATAGATAGGAATCCAATATCAACAATACTAGATAAGAGAATGGGATTAAACAATTAATTGAAAGCTAAGGAAATGATGGGGTTGCAAGTGAATTATGGGCAATGCTCATTAAGCTACTTTAATGAACCAATCTCATACTTGTTAACCATTTGTAGTCTTAGATGTGTTTAGACCATCACTACGAACCCTAAACAACTGTAGGGAAAACCGTACGTGCACGCAGCGGAAGCGAGACTAAAAGAGGTTTAGTATATTTTTAAAAAAATTCCTTTTAAGAGAAGAACCTTAGCCCTTGATTAATTAATATATAACAAAAGATATCGTACCTCTGTCGTGTGATCCGATTGACGTTGCATCGATGGTAATCCGCAAGATCTTCCAATCCAATCACGAACGTGAATCACCTAGGAGCGTGGTCTCCCTTTCTTGGAATTGTAAACCTGAGAATGGATAACAAATTTTTTTTTTTCTTTTTCGTTAGTCACTTTAATCTTTTAAGAGAGAACGAAGAACATTCTGGTCACTTGTGAATTCACAATCTATTTGATCGTAATTCGCGTGAACCTAATTCGAAGATGTGCACAAAGCCTTTTGATATCAAAGCTAGTAGTGCACTATCGAAATAAGAACAATTCTTCTCTCTTTCCCTCTTGGCCGAAAATCACTATGTCTAAGAGATGGATTCTATTTTTCAAGCTAAAGAAAAATAACTCTCAAGCAAGACTTAGGGTTCTTCCTTATCTAATTGCCATAAAATATAAATATATATAGGACTGAATCCTGATTGCCATATAAATATATATATATATATATATATATATTGGCGACCAATTCTATATTCCACATAAATAATATATATCTCAATACATAGGCTACGAATTCTGCATGCCACATATCATATATATAAGTTGCCGAAATTTGCATTCCACCTATAATATATATTAGCGGCCAAAATCTTCTACCAAAATAGGATTTATGTCTTTTGACCTAAATCCTAACCCTAGGTAGATTTCTTTAGAATTCCAAACCCTAATCCAACTCTTTAGTGTATTTGTGACTATATCAAAGACTTCCTAATTTGACTAGATAAATAAATTCCTTTTATTTATCTACTTACCAAATAAAGTCTTTAATATTTATTATACTATTAACAATAGTATAATACTAAGAAATATAATTCCTAGTCAGAAAAAGATTTTGATTCTTAATTAAATAATTAATCAACCAATTAATTAATTCCCATTTAATTAAATAATAATGTAAGGTTCCCATTTGTTGATTGGCTCATTTCGTGGACAAACCACATGTTAGGGTTCTTTGTAAGGGTAGCCTAGGTGTTGGTAGTTTTGTTCGAAGCCCTTTGAAGACCTCATCTTGATAAGCACCGAAGGTAAATCTCTATGTGCTTACTTGTCTTGAAGAGATAGTTGCACACACTCACAACTCATGCATATGTTTAATCCTTGTATGTTGTGTGTCTTATTTGTGTGCTTTAATGCTCATTATCATCTCTTCTTGCATGTTAGTTTGATTTCATCTTGCATTGCCCATTGCCGATTGCCTTGTCTTGCATAGCATTGGAATTCTAGCATTGCAAAGGGCGCTGTTCAAAGCGCTCTACAAAGCGCTGTTCTGAACAGCGCCCCCTATACTTGATGCAAAATTGGGCATTTAAATGCATCAGGTCTGATGCATTTTGGATGGACGTTGTACGAGTGCTGTACAGAAGCGCTATTCGTACAGTGCCCCTCTCAGACCCGAGAGGTCAGTTTATGGGCGCTGTACAGAAGCGCTCTACGTAGAGCGCCCAAGGCAAATATTAGACCAACTTATCAAAACGACCACACTTTGATTTGGCCCTCTATATATATGCCACTTTGACTTTAGGTCAATTAAGAGAGTTCATATTCAGATTTCATACTTAGGATATTTTTTAAAGAGAAGAAAAATTCCAAGAACTCATTTTTAATTACTCAAACACTTTTTCATGATCATCAATCATCATCTAGCATCATCTTTGATCTTCTAGATGTCATCTTGCATGGATTCTTCATCATACTTTGCTTGGTAAGTGAAATTCCCTTAAGCAATATAGTGTATAATATACCTAGAGGGGGGGTGAATAGGTATAGGCCAAATTTCTTCCAATATTCAAAAATATGCGGAATACAAGAATTAAAAGCACACTTGTTAATTCTTAACAATAGAATTGATTTAATCAACACATGTGAAAATCAATATACAAGAGATGCAATTAAAACAAAGATATGGAAGATAATGAAAAGTAAAACGAAAAGATACACAAGTATTTTTACGTGGTAAAACCTCAAAGAGGAAACATCCACGGGTTGATACCACAACCACCGGCAAAGCAATCCACTATACGAAAAGGACTTACACACTCAAGCTATCAACACATGATATCCGCTCAAGCTATCACCTCCTAATCTACCCTCGGGCAAGTGAACTACCAAGCCTACTTCCTATCCGAGATGTGTCCTACACCTCTAGAAAGCAACTTCCTATCCAAGACGCTCACGTCTCTAGGAAGATTTCTTGCTTGACTATCCGAGTCCTCCCGACTCTAAACAAGACTTCTTACTTGGCTATCCGGAACACTTTCCTAGCCAAGACTTCTTGCTCAAGACAAAGCTTCACTCACTTTGCAAGAGACTTCAACCTTTCACAAGGCAATGATCTAAGTGATGCAAATGATGCAAACACAAGCAAATAGAGCAAGTAGATCAAACACACTCTATGAAGAATTAGATTTGCACAAATCAAGCTCACAAGCAAATATAGCTAATTCTTATGAACATGTGATTAGAGATCTAGATTAGACATTCAAAATCATTCACAAAAATATCTAGAAACCTAAACATGTCAATCAAAGCTAGAGTAACAAGTTTTCAATAGAAATCACAAAACTAGCTTTGAAATCAAGTGAACAAGTTAACACTTGAAATCCACAACATATTCAATCCAAACAAGAACTAGATTTAAATGGTAGATAGCACAATCAAAAATCCTAGTTCATGAACATGTGACAAAAACCTAGAAATCAACAATCAAGCTTAAGAACAAAAAATATTTCTAGAATCAATGTCAAGATAGGTCAAGTTTAGCAATATATGTTCAATTGAAATCAAATGGCTAAAACTCAACAATCAATAGATCAACCACCCCTAGAATATGATCTAACAACATTCTAAACACATATCATCTATCAATTAGGAAGATTAAAAGAGATGATCAAAAGATGAAGTGAGAAGAAGAAGTTTCACATACAAAAGTTGAGTCTCGTACTGAAATCAGATCACTGGGAAAAATGACGAACTCAAATGGCTCTAAAAATGCTTGAGGTTTGTAGCTCTCTTCAAGACCAACAATTTTGGCTTTTGAATCACTCAATTCGGAGTTGAAATGAGAGAGATATGATCAAAATAAGAAATCAAAAATTGTAAAGAATTCTGCTCGGGATTTCGAATATAAATGGAGGGAAAAGAGATGGAGAAGAGAGAGGATGACGGGAGCCAATCAGAGGCTGCCACGTCAGCACCCCGTGGGGAGCGCGTGGGCCACATGGGACCAGAGGGGTGCTCTGGCCGTGGGTCCCACGGGCTCCACACGTGGTGGCCAATGGATGGCCTTTGGCCATGCTTGCCTCTCGCGCGCTCCCTCACGTTCTTCAGCCGTATCTTGGGCATCCGAACTCTGATTTCGAATCTGTTTTCGGATTATGAACCATGACTCCCTCACGCACGACTACGACTACAAAACTTTGAAAAATGGTTGAGAAATCATCTCAGAAAATGACGATGAAGTCAACTCAACGAATGAGAACGTAAAGTAGCATAGCTAAGTCGTTTGGACTCGAAACCTTATGAATGAGTAACCGAAACGACCGGAACTCAATAAGGAATCAAATAAGAACATATTCAAGTCCAAATACAAAAATAAGAAAACAAACAAACACAAATTCACACAAGCATGCCATAACAAAGAGATAGTCACAAAGCATGCAATTCTACAATGTTTGTCAATACAAGATCAATGCATGAGCATACTATGAAGTGTGTGAATGTGTTATACCAAATGTTTGAACCACGATGCAGGGATACACATGTATGAATTGTGTGTGTGTACGCTAACGCCTTGCAAGAGGGTGGAAGTCAAGATTTACCTTTGACGATTTTCACCTCTTGAAGACGACTTTTGCACTAGACGTTGCTCTTCACTCTTTAAGCTTCCTTTCTTCAAATAATGTCCTAAGCAACAACTAATACAATCATAGAGTGTTTTGCAATGGAATCAAGCCAATACAAATCATAAACCTTACAGTAAGCTTTTCACTAATATCTTACATATTTTGTGTTTTTCTTAACAAGCAATCTTAATTAATAACTTGTATGTTATTATATATATTTTGGATACAAGATTGAGATTAGTGTGATGTATGTTTGATAAGTTGTTTTGTGGTAACTAATTAGATTTTGTGCTTAATCTTGATTAGCTAAACTATTTGACATGTCATTTAGTTTTTAATATCTAGGATTGTTCTAATTGCATATTAATCATCTTAGATAAGCATATGGGGTTTCCCTTGCTCTATGTTGCATTTGGATATTCATATATTCACTTAGGGTGTTATTCTCTTCATTGAGAAAGTAAGTCTTGTGTGTAGCTTCCGGGATTAGGTTGCTTAGATCGCAAGCAAATTGGACTAGGTTCACTCATACCGGGATTAGATAGGTGTGTGATTACTTCTGGGATTAGGTTGTAATCGTTTTACACATTTAGTGGATTCGAGGTTCGAGTGTGGCTTACTTACTAGCCCGTGGTTATGTGTTAAAGTATATATATATATATATAATCAGTGCATTTTGTTGGTTTAAGACTTAAAATATATATATGTATATATATATAAACGTGCAGTATATTTTTTTGTTGACCTAATATATTTATTCTTCCACATATTTAAACGATGCAGTTTTATGTATTGAAAAGCCAAAAATATATGCACACACTTTCTTCTCTTCTTTCAGGCAAGATATAGAGCAAAAAGAAAAAATATATATTTTGAGAGAGAAAAAGATTTTCAAGAGAGAGACTCCAAAGATCCCATCTTTACTCTCCCAAACCCAAAACCCATCATCTTCATACATCATTAAGCATTCTTAGGTATGGGTCTTCATCATTAAGTTGACTTGGTAAGTTGAACAAAAACCTCATCTTTGTTATTTGTTCATACCTTCCAAGATTGTGTTTTTATTGCATTTTTAGTTGATTAAATGCTAGGATTCTCTTTATTGCACATCTTTATGAGTTTCCTTGTATGATTGGGTTTGTATTGTGATAGCTAGCATTTAGGACCATTTTGCCCTCTAGCTAAGTCTATATGCTTTGCATTTAGACATTGTTGAATAGGACTCATTTATTGCATTTCTTGATTGCATTTATTGTCCTTGCCATGTTTGATGACAACTTATGTTGATTAGCTTTTGTTTGATGACTAGATTTTAGGTTTTCATATCCATATCTAGTTAGGTCTCTATGAGCATTCATTTAAACATATTGATATTTATGATTGATTTTATTACCATATTTTAATCTCTAGATAAGCATATAGGGTTTCCTAGCTCTAATTGCATTTTGGATATTTCATATATTCACATAGGATTGTCTTATCTCTTCATTGAGAACTAAGTCTTGTGTAGCTTCCGGGATTAGGTTGCGTAAATCACAAGCAAATTGGACTAGGTCCGCTTATACCGAGATTAGTTAGGTGTGTGATTATATACTGAGATTAGGTTGTAATCTTAACACATTTAGTGGATTCGAGGTTCGAGTGTGGTGCACTTACTAGCCCGTGGTTTTTCCCGTGAGGGTTTCCACGTAAATATCAAGTGTTATTTACATTCCGCACCATATTACACTTGCTATATTATATTGACTATTAGGGGCATTTTCGTAATCTTGACCATACACGAAAATTGGGTAAATCTATTCCCCCCCTCCCCCACTCTAGATTAATATTAAACACACCGAGTATTTGTTTCAATTAGGGATATGATCATGATTTCTGAATAAAACAAATATATATATATTAGTAAATAATCATGATAAAGCACTTTCAAATATTTATCTTGAATTAAATAAATAACTCAATCGTAAAAATTCAATGGTAATCCAAGTAATCCAACACCCATAAATGTTACGCCTCCTTTGGGAGTACATACCATTTACTAGTTGGACTAGGTCCCACCTAATTGTTAACATAACAACCAGCGTTTTCAATTTTAGCCTTGCGATTTTATTGACAAGAACTCTTGGGAAGATATCAATAAAATCACATTGAGTGTGTTACCAAGATATTGACCCTCAATATTTTCTCTCATGAAAATCCCTCCTTTGGGAGTAGATCTCGTTTGAGTTAAATGTCTAGTATATCTTTGTAAGGAAGTATCTTGCTAAATTCTATTCATGGACACCCCTTGGGGGGATTACCAATAAATAATAAAGCTTAACTAACCTTGGAGGCCATAGGTGTTGCAAAACACCTTCTCCCACTCAATTATTTAAGGCGTGTGATTAAATCCCATTGAATGATTTACCAAGTTATCTAGATGCCAATTAGATACCTAAATCATTCAATGCATGTTCATAGCAAAAGAGATATATGAGTGGCACTCCTATTCTATATGTCATTATCATACAACAACAAATATTGTAATATTTACGTAAAAATAAATAGCCATAATTTTGGTCCATCCTAGAAAAGCAAGTAAATTACATTTGTTTGAAATACATAAACCCTAACTTGGCGATCAAGTCTTCAAGCGGTCATTGTCCACTTGCGCACCCGAAGCCACATGTGGTTGTTCCAATCACACACCTTGGCTGCCCGGCATGGGCTTGCGCAGCCCTTATCCATAAGGGCAAGCCATGTGCAGCCGACGCACAGGTGCTAGGGTGTGTCGTTGCTTCCCTTTTTTGCTTCCAATTCTTCAACTCTTTGAATATCCGAATCTTGAATATATTACAGCATATTTTATACAATAAAATACTGCAGTATTTTTATTTTTATTTTTTAATCACTGCAGTATTTTTACACAATAATAAAAAAAAAAACTGCACTTATTTTAATACAATAAAAACTGCACTATTTTAACACAATAAAAACTGCAGTATTTTAATACAATAAAATTAAAAGAGAACTTAGCAACTACCAAGAAGGAATTATGGCGATGATAGACCACCCTTCTTGTTACAATTCCAAAACAAAAAATACATTGAAATTCTAGGACCAAAATCGAGCAATAACAATTCACTTTATAACAACATATATAAATCCATACATTCCAATGTAATTATATATGAGAATACCTAGAGTGCCATCTCTTTCTAAAACATGCATAATCACAATTAAAGAAATAGATTCACGTATATACATCAATTAATCAAGGGTACAACCAGGCTCTGATACCAATTGTAGGGAAAAACGTACGTGCACACAGCGGAAGTGAGACTAAAGAGGTTTAGTATATTTTAAAAAAAATTCCTTTTAAGAGAAGAACCTTAACCCTTGATTAATTAATATATAACAAAAGATATCGTACCTTTGTCGCCTGATCCGATTGACGTTGCGTCGATGGTAATCCACAAGATCTTCCAATTCAATCACGAATGTGAATCACCTAGAAGCGTGGTCTCCCTTTTCTTGGAATTGTAAACCTGAGAATGGATAACAATTTTTTTTTTCTTTTTCGTTAGTCACTTTAATCTTTTAAGAGAGAACGAAGAACGTTCCAGTCACTTGTGAATTCACAATCTATTTGATCGTAATTCGCGTGAACCTAATTTGAAGATGTGCACAAAGCCTTTTGATATCAAAGCTAGTAGTGCACTATCGAAATAAGAACAAATCTTCTCTCTTTCCCTCTTGGCCGAAAATCACTATGTCTAAGAGATGGATTCTATTTTTCAAGCTAAAGAAAAATAACTCTCAAGCAAGACTTAGGGTTCTTCCTTATCTAATTGCCATAATATATATATATAGGACCGAATCTTGATTGCCATATAAATATATATATATATATATTGGCGACCAATTCTATATTCCATATAAATAATATATATCTCAATACATAGGCTACGAATTCTGCATGCCACATATCATATATATAAGTTGCCGAAATTTACATTCCACCTATAATATATATTAGTAGCCGAAATCTTCTACCAAAATAGGATTTTTGTCCTTTGACTTAAATCCTAACCCTATGTAGATTTCTTTAGAATTCCAAACCCTAATCCAACTCTTTAGTGTATTTGTGACTATATCAAAGACTTCCTAATTTGACTAGATAAATAAATTCCTTTTATTTATCTACTTACCAAATAAAGTCTTTAATATTTATTATACTACCAACAATAGTATAATACTAAGAAACATATTTCCTAGTCAGAAAAAGATTTTGATTCTTAATTAAATAATTAATCAACCAATTAATTAAATAATAAAAATAAAACAATATAATTGGCTATTATATCAAGCCTTGCCGCCCAAGTCCATACATGGGCATATATATTGTTTTTCCATTTTATTAAATCCATTGGACCTTAATAAAAAAAACCCACATGTGAACTAGACCCATTCTTATTAAAAGAAACAAGCCCAAATGCCTTTCATTAATATATTATTATAATTCAACAACCAATTAAATAAATAATGTGCAAATTATATTCTTCATATATTAAATACAATTCTAGATGGACACATAATCATTTCGATAGAATATATCAAGTGATCCATGCAAGTCCGTGTGGATTGGGGATCTTGGCGGGCTATCTAAATTTAAGCTTCAATAGACATAACCTAATCACAATCAACAAATGATTCACTTATGTTCAATCTATTAATTTTAGTTCATTCCACTAAAAAACTAAAATTGCACTTTTAAATAAAGATAGAATAAATAAATGTTTCTCATTCATACCCTAGACAATCTTATTGGAGATAGTGAATCCTCGTGAAGAATATCAGTAATCGCCAAGAGCTCATAGACCGTCTATAGCTCTCCAAGTTACCATATTTACTCATATGACCACATTTTGAACTTGAATATATTGATTTGTCCAGAAGCCATGTTTTAATAGACACTATTGAAAACTTAACGTTAAGATTTAATATCCAAAACCTCAAAACATCCATATGATGATATTCTACTCTCATTTAATAAATGGAGCCATGATGTTCATATCTATAAATGAAGTCCTCTATCGATTAACAAATGATTACCACCAAACTATCGAGGACAGACTATGTTCTATAATCATACTCATTGATAGCTCAAATGATAACACTTGCAACCATAAGTTCATCATTTATCTCAGGATTAAGATAGACTCTCCGATTGTCCTTATAATGAAAAGACTTTTATCTACTGACGGTTCTAGATAAAGTATTTCATTGTGATCCTATTCAATGCACCTAGTGTACTAGATTCTTTTACTCAAAGCCACTTTGATGATTTTAGACTCATCATACCACATTTGATCCCACTCAAATGCTAGCAAAAGAATCTACAACTTTAACAAGGTAAAGGCGTCCAACCTTTATCTTAAGTTGTGAATATTGTTCAAGACTAACTAAAGAATTGTGTCTACCTCATACATATCCAGATGTACGAACAATTCTTCTTTTCTCATAGTCTTTTGACCTTATGATTATTTACTTTTGACAATTCTAATAATTAAACTATAAATGCTATAAATCTTGTTAAACCAAAAATCACTTTATCAATATGAAAAGATTGTCAAAAACTTATTACACTCTTGCTATAGAGCATAATCCTAACAACAACTTCTCACCAAAATGCCTAACTGATTAAAGAGAGGGGGTCAATATGGGATCGGTTAATTACAAATCAAGGTTTAGATGGTTGCGGTTAATATACCCTCCAACATTTATCCTATTCACTATGTTCCTTAATCTTTTAAGAGTGTCAATCCAATAGTGATTGTACAACAAATTATCCTAAACAAGAGTATAATCAGCTAGCAGTATACAATGCCAATTATATAATGAAAGATCTAGTTATCAAATGAATAGAACACAAATAGAGATTCAAATACAATATAGCATAAGCAAATCCCAAATTCAAATGTTTCTCACATCAATTCCCTAGAATAGGGATTTAATTACACATAATCACAATCAAAAGCTAAGAAATAAAATGTAGATAAATAACCATTGAGTCTCTCTTGTGAGCTTGATCCTTCCTTGAGCTCCTTGCTTGAATCTTGTGCAAAGATTAGGTGATGAGGATGTGTCTAGATAGATGGAGTCAAATGGAAAGTGACAAAGGAAATGGGTGTAAAAGATGGGTAGAAAGGAGTGATTTGGGTGAAGTAATCTATATGTTTGTTTATGAGATTGGAGAGGATAAATGGTGGGATTAGGAATGGTGAAAGGATTGTAGGATGATAATTCTCTGTAAAAGTTGGTGTATTTATATGTTGTGAAGGCTAGGGTATGAAATGGGCAAGAAAAGGCAAGAATACCCCTCTTGAAATGGCTGAAAAACGTCATTTTGCTGAGCTGTCGCGCGTTGCTACCTAAGTGTCACGGTTGGTAACAGCGACACTTTGAGCGATATTCCCTAATTTGCATGTCACTGTTTACGTTGCAGTTTATTAAGCAACATGCCGACGACATTCATTTCTTCCCTCTTTTTGTGCAATTTGCCTCCAACTCTTCAAGTTAAGCTTAAATGCCCTTGTGATGCAATATTACCTGCACATACTTAATTCAAGCAATTAAATGATGAGATTTTACCCAAGAACAAGCACAAAGAATAGGAAATGAGGGTCAAAATATAACACAATTTTTGCACGATCAGTGTGCACCAAAACTCTTCAAGAGGCAAAGTCAAGTGAATATACCCTTCGCTCTTGAAGTCACGGAGATGCTTGGAAGCTTGCCTTAATAATCATCAAGAAAACCTAACCGACCCATTACACAATCAACCCTGATATGGTTCATCATGAAATAAGCCAATCACAAAATAGAGGTCCTTACAACCAAGAAAAGACTGCTTTCATCATTGAACGAGGTATTTTCTATTATAAAGTTATGCCTTTTGGTTTGAAAAATGCAGGTGTAACCTATTGATGACTAGTCAACAAAATGTTAGCCAAAATGCCCGGGTCGAAAATGGAGGTCTACATTGACGACAAGTCAAATCCTTGATCGCCCAACAACATATACAACATCTAAAACAGTCGTTCAACATACATGACAAAAACAGTATGAAACTAAACCCTACTAAATGCTCTTTTGGCATTTTTTCTGGAAAGTTTTTAGGTTACTTTGTGACCCAAAGAGATATCAAAGCCAACCCCGACAGATCTGATCAATCCAAGGAATGAAATCACCAAAATGCATCAAAGATGTTCAAAAACTCACAAGCCATATAGCAGCCCAGAATAGTTTCATCTCCAAGTCGTCTAAGTGATGCTAGTTCTTTTTCAACACCTTGAGAAAAAAACAAGGCGTTCGAGTGGAACGAAGAATGTGAAAGAGCATTGCAAGACTTGAAAAAAATAATTGGCCTCTTCCTCATTGCTGTTGAAGCCTAAAGATAAGGAAACCTTACTCCTATATCTAACAGTATCCGACACGGCAGTAAGCGCTGTACTGGTTAAGGAAGGAATAAGGCTCGCACCATCCAATGTGTTACATAAGTAAAGCCTTACTCGGCGTCGAAACCAGATATAGTTGACTTGAGAAACTGGCCCTAGCACTTGTCGTGGTTGCACGCAAACTGAGACCATACTTTCAATGCCACCCATTCAAGGTACTAACTTCCTTCCCACTTAAAAACATATTGCACAAACCCAAACTTTCAAGTCGACTAACGAAATGGGCGGTCAAACTCAGCGAGCACGACATCACCTTCCAGCCGCAAACATCGATGAAATCTCAAGTAATCGTTGACTTCATAGCAGATTTTACTCCAATTGAAAATATATAGACTGAACAGGAACTAATGGCTTTGACAAAGAGTCCTACAAGTGGAACCTGGATCCTATATGTCGATGACTCTAGCAATATAAAAGGTAGCGGACTTGGACTCATACTTAAATCTTAATAAGGAGAAATGCTAGAACAATTAGTCCATTGTAGTTTTCTTACGACAAATAACGAAGCCGAATATGAGGCCCTGATCGTTGGGTTCAACTTGGCAAAAAGCCTAGGAATAAAAAGTATATATGTACAAAGAGACTTTCAATTAGTCATTCAAAAAATGAACGAGTCGTATAAAACAAAGGATAGGAGGATGATAACATACTTGGCCAAAGCCAAACAACTGCAATCCACTTTCGACGAATTTTCAATTTTGCAGGTACCAAGGTTAGAAAATGCTCAAGCAGACTCACTAGCAAATCTAGGGTTGACAACCTAGGCTAATGGCTCGAAGTCGATTCCAATTGTACACCTTCTTTTACCTACAATACACGACGACGAAAAAGTTACGCCAGTCGACCACGGTTCAACTTGGATGGATCCAATACTCGACTATCTATAGGTCGATATCCTACTAGGAGATAGGACCGAAGCAAGGAGGATTAAAGCTAAGGCCGTAAAGTTCTGCATTTTCTATGGTAAGCTTTATAAAAAATCATTTACAGGTCCCTACTTGAGATGTTTGACACCACACAAGGCATACTACATTCTCAAAAGCCTACACTACGAAGAATGCAGAAATCATTTTGGCGCAAGAAGCTCGTCGAATCAAGCTATCACAGTTTGATATTAATGGTCGACCATGCGATCCGACTCTCAAAACAATGTGAAAACCTGTGAAAAATGTCAAAGATTTGCACAAGTGTCCCATCTTCCTCCAGGTATGTTGAATTCCATTTCAGCCCCTTGACCTTTTATGAAATGAGGAATGAACATTATAGGTAAACTCCTAACAACCCCTGGTGGTGTAGTCTACATGCTAGTCTTAACGGATTACTTCACCAAATGGGTTGAGGCGGGAGCCTTTCAACACGTACGCAACATAGAGGTATGCAATTTGGTGTGGAAAAACATAATTTGCAGGTTTGGAATACCCAGAGTGATAGTGAGATGAAATTTCCCTTAATGTAGTAGTGAAATATACCTAGAGGGGGGGTGAATAGGTATAGGCTCCAAATTCTTCCAATTAAAAATAATGCGGAAAATTACAAGGCAAAATGCACACTTGATAAGATTTAGCAAATGAATTGATTTCACTAGGACAAGAGTTAATCAATTTACAAGATGTGCAAACAATGTAATATATGGAAGATAAAAGAAAGTAAATCAAAATTGAACACAATGATTTTAACGTGGTAAAACCTCAATGAGGAAATATCCACGAGTTGATACCACAACCACCGGCGAAGCAATCCACTATGTGAAAAAGGACTTACACACTCAAGCTATCACTCATGATATCCGCTCAAGCTATCAACTCCTAATCTACCCTCGGGCTAGTGAATCACCAAGCCTACTTCCTATCCGAGATGTGTCCTACACCTCTAGAAAGCAACTTCCTATCCAAGACACTCACGTCTCTAGGAAGATTTCGTGCTTAGCTATCCGGATCACAAAGATCCTAGTTAAGCTCTCCTAGCTCAACCATCCGGAGTACCACACTCCTAGCTAAGACTTTTGCTTGACTATCCGGACCACATGTCCTAGTCAAGACTCCCTTGCTCTACACAAAGCTTCACTTACTTTGCTAGAGACTCCAACCTAATGCAAGGCTATGATCTAAAGTGATGCAAATGATGCAAGCACAATCAAATTAAGCTAGATGATCAATCAAGCAAAATGTACATGTTCAATGATAGTCTAGAATATGATTTCAACACACAATCACAAAATTATCTAGAAATCAAGACATGCAAATCAATAAGAACAAAGGTATGAATATTCAATTTAACACACTAAAAAACCTAGTTCTTAGATCATGAAATAAAACATAGAAAATAACATGAAGCACATCACACATATATTTTCTAGAATCAATTTCATGATAAATCAAGTTTAGCACATAAATGTTCAAGACTAATCACAAAGCTAAAACTCAATTAACAAATGATCAAATAACCCTAGCATGTGATCTAACATACTTCTTAACAAATTTCATCAATCAAATGGAAAGAATCAATAGATGATCAAAGATGAAATTGAAAAAGAAATAAGTTGAAACATACAACTGACCACGGACTGGAAATGGACCAGCTGAGAAAAGTTCTGAAGTCAAATGCCTCTGGAAATGCTTGGGGTTTGTAGCTCTCTTCGAGACCAACAATTTTGGTTTTTGAATCGAATGATTTCGAGTTCGTATGAGAGAGATATGATCAAAACAAGTAAATGAAAATTGTTGAAAAACTGATACGGGAAATGAAGTGTTCTTCAAAAAAATTGCATAAGTGTGGAGGGAAGGAGGTTTGCTTAAAAGGAGGGAAAAGGAGAGAATTTCCGAGCAAATCATGTGGTGCCACATCAGCACCCCGTGGGGGGCGCGTGGGGCCCACGGGAGCAGAAGGCTCCCTTGCCCGTGGGGCCCACAGCCTCCCACACGGGCTGGCCAAGTGGCCACACGTGATTTGCACATCTCTCGCGCGCTCCCTCGGTTCGTTGCCCCATATCTTGAGCATTCAACCTCCGATTTCGAATCCGTTTTCGGATTACAAACCGTGACTCCCTCACGCACGACTATGACTACTCAACTTTGAAAAATGGTTGAGATATCATCTCAGAATCTGACGATGAAGTCAACACAACAAATGAGAATGAAAAGTAGCATAGTCAACTTGTTTGGACTCGAAACCTTATGTATGAGTAACCGAAATGACCGGAACTCAATAAGGCATTAAATAAGAACATGTTCAAGTCCTAAACACAAAATACGAAAACAAATAAACACATATTCACACAAACATGCCATATCAAAGAGATAGTCATAAAGCATGCAATTTCACAATGTTTGTCAATACAAGATCAATGCATGAGCATGCTATGAAGTGTGTGAATGTGTTATACCAAATGTTTGAACCACGATGCAGGGACACACATGTATGAATTGTGTGTGTGTGCGCTAACGCCTTGCAAGAGGGAGGAAGTCAAGATTTACCTTTGACGATTTTCACCTCTTGAAGACGACTTTTGCACTAGACGTTGCTCTTCACTCTTTGAGCTTCCTTTCTTCAAATAATGTCCTAAGCAACAACTAATACAATCATAGAGTGTTTTGCAATGGAATCAAGCCAATACTAATAGTGAACCTTACATGAGAGACAATGGGTCCTAGTTCATTTCATTCAACTTCCAAAACTTTACGACAAATACAAAATAAAACTGAGCTTCTCAACTCCACACTACCCTCAATCTAATGGACAAGCCGAATTGACAAATAAGACCATCATTGATACATTGAAAAAATGCCTCGAAAGCGAAAAAAGCGAATGGGCGGACAAACTCCCTGAAATTTTTTGGTCGTATAGGACAACTCTTTGTCGATCGACATGAGAAACCCATTTTTCACTTGTTTATGGCTCAAAGGCTATAATACCAATTGAGACTCGACTCGTAACTACTTGAAGTAAAAACCCCTGCGAAGAACAAAATAGCTAAGAACTTGCATTCAAGCTAGATCACCTCGATGAACGTCGAGAACATGCTGCCTTAAGAATACAATACTAACAACATGTGTAGAAAAACTGAGTGCTACGACAAAAATGTGAGGATTAGAACCTTCAAAATAGGTGATTGGGTGCTACGACGAGTCATTCAAAACACTCAAGAACAAGGTGTAGAAAAACTGGGTCTGACATGGGAAGCTCCCTATCGAATAACGAATGTAAAAGGACGAGGGACATACAAATTGCGAGACCTCAACGATTGAGAAATACACAATAGCTGGAACACCCTACACTTAAAGTAGTATCATTTCTAACTGTCTATTTCAATTTTTTATATACTACATTGAGTTAACCTACATTCGATACTAACAAATTGACAAACAAGAGCAATGATGACAACTTAATTGTAACTAAGTGTAAAACTGAACTCAAAAAAAAAAAAGAAAAAAAAAAAAAAAAAAAAAAAAAAAAAACTTTTTTACGACACTCACAACCAAGAACTGTCGAGTTCGATAAGCCATGAAACAGATCCTTCCAGGAACTCGACCAATGACAGATTCAAACCTTGCTCTCAAGGGTCCATAACGACATAACATCCTATGTAATACTGGATCAAATCAAATACAACTTCCAATATCCTCATTTGACCTAACATACTGGGAGTTGGGGGAATAATACTGGAGAAAAATGACCAGTCAATAGTCTTATCATGCATGTATGCGATTACCTATGTAATTGAAACAGTCGAGTCGACCCCATTATTTTATTACGCATGTACGCAATATTTGTTGTAACCGAAACGGTCAAATCGACCTAATGAAACTTTAAACTTCCTATCTGTGTAATCACGACAGCTTGGTTCAATGACCCCTGCTTTTATTAATGAAATTACGTTCGACAAACTTGTCTAACTCCTATCGTTGGTTGGTAGGTTCAAGATGAGGTGGCTCATACCAGACCTCAAACACAATGTGAATCGACCCTTGTCATGGTTATGTTGCTTTTAGGAAGTAGTTATGTAGAAGCGAGCCTAATCCAAATTTTAGCTCCTCCTTCTCACGGAGGGCGGTTAAACCTAATAAAATCCTCCAACCATTAGGCATCAGCTGGGCAGGAGCAATATCGTAGAACACCAACAATCTACAAGCCAAAGAGGGAATAGGGAATTTAAAACCTTGTCGAAGGTTGTTCTTGCAAAAGCATGTTGATGGATAAAATCGTGTTATAAAAACCTAACTCGCAAGTGCATGAATCGTGAGATAAGTACAGCGACAAGTAGGGATCGTTCCCACGAGGAAAAGTGATTTATTAATTAAAACCAATTCTAATTAAAGCTAAGCAGTTAACATAATCCAAGAGATTTGAGATTGATCGATTGATTGAGAATCGAATTATCTAAGAAAGCAATTAACAAGAATATGTGAATGTGATCAAGAGGTGAGAGGACTAGGTCATCAATGCTCTCCAACTACGTTTACTCAATGCTTCAAATTGATTTGTTGATAAAAGATGTTAATCCAATTAAGGGTTCGTTCTTAAATTAAATATGATTGTTACCGTATGGTCCTGGAATGAATCAAGTATTCTCAATCATAATTTACTTCAAAAACTTGAGATACAAATTACAACCGAAAACCCATTAAGCGAATGAACAAGTGAACCAAAACTTATGTCCAAAAACTTGGGGTGGCTAATTTTACCCATTCAATTGAAGATTGGTTGAGAATGGTGAAACCCACGCGCATCTCAACCATTAAATTATCAAACAACCATAAATTCATGCCTAGCATAAAACTATGCATTAACAAGAATAAAGAATTATGACATAGGATGAATTAAATGAATCAAAACTTGAATTAAGAAAATATAATCAATTCTAACAAAGAGTATTCATAGAGGTTCACATTGATTCCCTAGTATGGAGTTAGTTACACATCATAAAAATAACAAGACAAGAGATTGATTCCCGAGCAGGATGGCTCTTCGACTTTTACGTACTCCGGGAAGTCATCCGGTTACACGACAGCTTGCACAGCCCCGACCTTTATCATGACTATTTTATTTATATGAATAACGTCTAATGGATCCGCCATAGATATTTGTTGGCCCCGGCTTGAAGCAGAAGCTCTGTCGAGAAAAAATCTGCAATAAACAATTAGCAACAACCTACTAATATTCTGTTGATCCATACACGGATGCCAGAATAATAGGCTACTGATAACATTCAACTTCGTGCATGAAGGATTGTTAACATGCTTCAAATACTTCAATCTTCGCAAAGAATGTTGTACATGGATAGTTGAGAAACAATTCTCTATATTTTTTATTCATAAAAAAAAAAAAAAAAAAACTATCTTTCAAACCCTAATACGATCTACTTAAATAGAATTGCAAAACTTGACTAACAAGAAAATCCTAAACAATCAGGAAAGAGTCCTAAATGAAAAAGATATCAAATCTCCTAAAAATCAAAAGAATCCTAAAACATTAAAAACCTATCTAAAAAGGAAATTGGATTTGATTTAATAAAATCAAATCATAAAATAATTAATAACCTAATTACATATAAATTAAAAGGAAATAAAATAAACGTACAGAATCATGACAACAATTAAAAACCATAAAACTAGAAACAGCTGTCTTAGCGTGCCCGAAACTTAATGGCCAAATTTGGATATGCTGAAGCCCATTATAGAAGATGAAGTCTTCATAACATTTGTAGGGCTCGTCTTGGGCTTTTCGGAAACATATTATAATAGACGATCCAACTTCATATGCCCTCTGTAGAGGTCCACGAAGTTCAGCTCGCCCAGCTCGTCCAGCTCACGTCTTGGCACAACAAACTAGATGGCCGAAATTGGATATGCTGCAGCCCGTTATAGAAGACGGAGTCTTCATAACATTTGTAGGGCTTGTCTTGGGCTTTCTGAAAACATATTATAATGTCGATTTTGAGTTCGTTTTCCCTATGAAAAGACCCCTGAATTTCTCCCTTCTGGAAGGGGCTGATCCAAGTCATTGAGCTGACTCCGTGACATCCAAACCTTTGCCTTCTTTCCGCACCCTTTGTCTTTGAGTCGATCCCTCCGCTCCATGAAATCCAAACCTTTGTTTGCCGTATCGTCTTTGCTTGCTGCATCAGTAACACAAGGGTCAATAGGTTCACCATACGCAAGTGCACATCTATTCAATTGTTAGGCAATTAAGCACATCCACTCAAGTCAAGGGTTTGTTCTAGCCTAAATCCACCTTAGGGTATCTATTCATTTGAGCTAAGGGTTGAAGAGTGAATTGAGAGCCTCTCAAACACGAAACTGCAACCGACATTTGTGAACCAATTCTACAAACCTTGCTAAATTGAGCCCCAATATTAGCTTGGTAAAATAGATAGCAACGTTAGGTCCAATGACTTGGATAACAATCCCAAAAGTGAATATGACAAATTCGTCTCTAACCATAACTCACCTAGAGCCCCTAGAGTGAGAAATGGCCAAAGAACCATTTATGCACAAGAACATATAACCAAAACCTATTCTAGCAAATCATACATAAAACAAGTTTTTCCCACTCTTAGAGCTAATAGCCAAGATCATACCCGGAAAACTCTTCCAAAGGCATAACCCTAACTATTTCTCATTCACTCAAATCATTCTTAACATGGAATTTCTAGTCATCCATCAACATACAAACAATCATGAGATATTCAATTAAACTACTCCTAAATTACATTAATCTACTCCTAATCCCATTCATGAATACATATCAATTTCCAACCATTCATACACATGAAATTCATAATAAGAGATTCATTCATAATTATAACAAGAATGGAACAAGACCTAAATGAGTATAAGAACAATTATATATAAATAGCACATTTTTTAGTTTACAAATATTCCCAAATGATGGATTACACATTTAAGAAAACAAGAAATACAAAGAGAAGAGTTAATAGAAATACAACCCTTTAAGAAACCCCTCCAAGAGCTCCTTTCCATGCTTGGCTTGAATTTGGTCCAAAGACCATCCTTTCTCTTTGCAATCTACTCCTAGATGGGTGGATGATGGGTAGAAAGTGAGATGGGGAGCATCCATGGAGGAAAAACCTCCATGGGTGCTCTAGAAAGTTTCTTTCTCTCTTTTATTTAGATGGAAGAAGAAGAAGAAGTGTGTGTGGAGTGGATTCTGGTGGGAGAGAAGAGAATAAGATGTTTATATAGTGTTGGGAGGTTAGGGTAAAAGGACGAAACTGTCCCTGAAATTCATCCAAAAAATGAATTTCTGAAGTTGATCGGTGGTTTGGTTCGGCTGCCTAGCCGCTGTTTGAAGTAGCTGTTTGGAAATTTCAGCATCACGCACTGTTACAAAAATGGGCATAACTTCCTGTAGAAAACTTAGAATTGTAATCTGTAAAATGTTCTGGAAACTAGACTTCCGGGGCTTTCCAAATATATAAAGATATAAACATGGTTCAATTTGAGGAGGAAGATATGACCCCCGCAAGTTGTACGTTCTGCACGAGCATATACAATTTCTTCCGTTTTTGGCTCATTTTGCCTCTCAAACTAATCTTTAAGCTCCAAACCTTATTGTAAGGAATATAGACCTACACAAGGCTCAAACAAAATATTATATACAAAATACGCTCGAAAACGAGACAAACGATCGGAAATGGGGGATCTCAAATAGGTATAAAATAGTCTGATCAACCCCTTTCGACTTCGCCTTCCAAGTCGCTAGGGGTCTAAGTATGGATTGGATTTGAGGTCGTGCTCTCACTGGACATAATTTCTCTAAAAGCTGACAAATGCAAAGATGCAAAAGTCAAGCCAAAAAACTACAATCAAAACCTTAGGGTTTTTATGACAAACCTAAAATCAAAACCTAAAAGGCTTTTGCATGTGATGAAAACCTAATTCTCTACAAGTTAAGATCATTCCGCTAAAACCTCAGCTAATCTAGGTCGATCGACTCATAATCCAAAGTCCTACAAATGACATGACAGTTAAACAACACAAATAACGCAAAACATCACTCAGATGGATTCAATCTATCGTTCGATTAGTTTTTCAAAACTCAACGAGAAAAATGAAGAACATACACTATTTCAAGGCAAATCCCTAAAAATGATTACTAGTTCCTTATATGTGCGTAAAATAAGTCTCAAAGAGTAATTTTTTTAACTACAAATGAACGAAATCTCTCTTACCATGACAGTGATTTGAGTTGAAATCGTTGGAAAAGTGAGACCTGATTTCGCCGAGATTTACAGATGCTTTACTTTCGAGAAGAATTTGGGAAATTTTTTTTAAGTGCGATTTTTTCTAAAGTGTAGTTTGAGAAGTGGAAGAGTTTAGTTTTAAACCAATACTCTAACCAGGGTTGCCACGTGTCATAACCTCTACGGTTACAGACTAACCAAGGTAACTACTTGAGTTAATTTGAAATTCAACTTATCTCGATCAAGGCACCCAAAATAAGATAGTACGCCAAAAACGAAGCCTTACGTCGGCCTTAGGGAATTGAACCACTTCAATCTCATCAATTAGACTTCCTATTCTTGGGGCATACGAATCGCTCAATACCACGTTGTTGCAAAAATAAGTTGGTGTCGAACAAATTTCCAACTATTCGACTACTTGTCGAACCCATGTTCGACTCGACGAAAGATACTTTAAAGATCAACCTCTTAACATTGGTTCAAAACAATACCCTATCGAACCATTATTCGGCTCAATAAGAGGAACGATCTTCCAAGGATCAGTCATGTAAACATTGGCTCGAATCAACACTATGTTGAACTCACAATCGACTCGACAAAAGTCACTCTCTAATTCATTGATTCCTTCTTTGGAGAGTGGAGGACAAATTGTGGTAGCCAAAAATGGCCTTTGGGCCAAACGCTTAAGGCCCAAACCTCTTTGTGTTGAATCCAGTCCAGACCCATTTAAATACGGGTCGACTTGTGAAACCAACACTACTCGACTTAGTCGTTCTTCTACTCAACAGATAACACATTTATCTGTTGGAGATAATTCACATACCAATTTGATCCGGTCAAGCAACTATGAGATCCCATGAAATCCGGCCAAGATTTTTGGGATACTCTTCAACCAACATCTAACGACCAACTCTCCTCGAAAGCCTATAAATAAACCTATTTCATCACAAGAAAGAGAGTCTGACTTCGATCTCTCTCTTTAAAGCTTTGGTGTGTCGAAATTCTGCCTGAAATAAGCTCCGACCATCGGAATTCTTGAACTCAAGTATTTTGCAGCATTTTTTACTTTTACGCTCAGCCCAAGTGCACCTAAGGCTCAAATCAGATAACACCATTCCCTTTTTTCTGTTCTTTTCGTATTTTCTACTTGTTTCTATCTTTTTTGCAGGTTTCAAGAGTAGTCGACAAGTTTGATTCGACATGTTATAACCAAGTTGCTTGAGCCTAACTCGAATACGACCCAATCCACATTAATCGTAGATCGACCATTTGCAACTATATATGAAAAGTTCTCAATAAACTAAGAGTGTCGATATTTGCACCCCCAAAAACTGTATGTGCACCCCTTTTTGTACACACAACCCATTAGTAAATTTAAAATGTTTTAACTTGTAAACACACCCCACATATTACCAAATATGCCCTTTATCTTAATTTTTGAAAAATATTATAAATTAATGATTTATAAAATAGTTAAATAAAAATTGAAATATAATAATTTAATACTCGTATGGAGATATGAGGAGCCAAGCCTGAAGCCTCCTCCTAGAATCAAAAACCTGGAGATGGAGCTTTTTTTATTTTTATTTTTTTCCTTATATTTCTGTTTCTTTTTTTTTTTTTTTTTTTCCCTTTTTAGAAGAATTGTTCTATTTTTTTTGTTTTTCCTTATTCTAATTATACAATTTCAGTTAATACAAGAGAATTAGTCTATAATAACATTAATTGAATCTGTTTATATGCTTAAATTTATAGTCTTTTTTTATATTAGTTTAGTTTATTAATTAACTTCAGTTTTTTTTTTATTAATTTGTTTTTTATAACATTTAGTTGATATTTATAATTTTAAATAATCACTATTTAAATCTTAATTAATAACAAAAAAAATTAGTCAAAAAGGTAATTTTTTTATTTGTGTAACTAATTATCATATTTTATTAATATGATGAGAAAGTTATATTTTATATTAATCATTTTTAGTGAAAATTGTCAAAAATAACCACTCTAATTATGGGAAATTCTTTTTTAACCACATACATAACTTTAATTGTTAATAACCATGTTTTGAAAAAAAATTCAGTGGGTGTCCATAAATTACCAAGATGCCCCCAAATTAATATTTCTATTTTGTTTTGTTTATTTTTCTCTTTCTCAACCTCTTCTTCACTGTTCATCGTCTTCTTCCTTCTTCCTTCTTCCTTCTTCTTTGTTCATTCTTCATCAACGATTTCCGATCGTTGTTCCTCTTCCAGCAAATCGAACACCAATATGGCCGAACCATTGTTATTCTTACAAATCGACTAACTAGAGGATGATTTGATTTTAAAATCGTGTTGAAGAATTAAAGAAGTGAAAAATTGAAACAAAAATTTCGATTTACTCTAAATCGGTATTTGGTGTGTAAATATCTTTAATTTGTTCATTAATTGAGTTGCAAACAGTGACCTTAATATGAGTTTAGCGTTATTGCATCACTTTTGTATGTTTTGTGAAGAATCGAATTAAATAAAGTTTCAAGTTTTTTCCAGAAGATTTCAAGTTCACTGGTTCGAAAACTTGAAATGTTGACAAGTTTCTGGGTAAGACTTCAATCAAGTTTTTCCCAGAAGATTTCAAGTTTCACTGGTTCGAGATTTAGAAGATTTCAAGTTTATGTTACAGATTTAAAGCATGATTTCAAGTTTTCGCAAAACATTTCAAGTTTGTCGAAGATTTCACACTTTCAAGTTTTTTTTCAAACCAAACTCCAACATCTAGTCTCGAATCATCCAAAATACCAGACCTCAACTCAGTCAACCCCAAAAATTGATATATTTCAACATTTATTATTCTCTAAACATGTTCTTAACATGAAATCGCAATAAAAATGTCAAGTGAGAAGAGAATGGTGGGTTTGTCTTCAGGCTGTGATGGCGACCTCTTCTCTTCCGGCTGCTCCGACGACGACGCCGCCCTCTTCTCTCCCTGCAACACCACTTCTTTCTCTCTTCTCTCTCGGCAACAATGTTTCTTTCTCTCTTTTCTCTCTTTTCTCCTTTTCTCTCTTTCATTGTTAATCTCCATTGCTCATGTTTTTGGTTTTTAGTGCTTATATATGTGGGTATTGAGGTAATTTCTCAAAAAAATGGTTATTAACAATTATAATTTCAAAAGTGGTTATAAACAAAAGCTAAATGTTTTGGATGATTACTTTTGGTTTTCTCTCTTCATTTTAAGGGTAATGTTGAAATTTTAAAAATATATTGATTTGGGATTTACATATAAATTTTGAGGGGGTGCAAATATGGCGACCGTAAACTAATATAATTGGTTTCCTCCTTTAATTTAAAAATATAAAAAGTTTCAAAATTTACATTTGTTTAAAAAAAAAAAGAAAAAGAGCTTTAAGCGATCTCTCCAAAGCGAGAGAGAGAAAGAGAGAGAGATGAGTGAAATCTGGAGAAGTAGATCGCTGTGTTCTCTATTGTTATTCTGCTCAATTTCTCTACAATTCCTCTCAGGTTCGTATTGGGTATCCAAATTTTAGTTTAATTTTTTTCTAATTATTTATTTTTAAATCCAAATCGATTTTTTTATGATTATTCTGTCGTGATTTTCTTTTAATTCTACGTTTTTATGTTTAAAATCCGTGGAATCTGTTGGAATTGTTTGAGTTTTAAATGATTGAATTCATCTGTTTGGTTGCCGATAAAACAAAAAATTAAGAGCAAAAACGAAGAATTAGCTCTAATTGAATTTGATTGAACTGTTTGATAAGTTGAAAATGTTTAATTTGTTTGGAAATATAGTAGTTTATATGTTGTGTTGAATTCTTTTGTTGTGTAAGATGTCAAAACGAAAGTCATCAGTGAATTTGAATGCCTTTGTTTAGGTATAGTGATTTTAGTTGGATTAGTACATTTAAGTTGCAATCAAATTGTGGGTTTGGTCAATACGGCTCTGTTTAGCGAAGATGAATTTGAACAGGTGGTGCTGGGTGCCGGTGAAAAGAGGGATCTACTCTGTTGCGGTTGAGTGATTGAGTTGGGTTCTTACAAACAGGACAGGAAGGGACTGTTTTTGGCATCCTCCTCCCTAATACCATCACCATCATGTGAGTGGTTATAATGGAATTCTTGTGCAAATGATGATATTATATGAGGTTGCAAGTATTGTGAAGATAGGAACCCACCAAAGAGCTGAGTTTGATAGGAGAGATCAAGTGTTGTCTTCACATATAGAATTGTTGAATTGTTCCATTTTGACTTTGGAACATTTTCAGTTCTCTTTATTCATGCCTTCCACTTTATTTTATGATTTATGAATTTGAATTGATTATCACCACCACGAAGAGACAAAATGAAAAAAGCTATACCAATAATAAACTAGCTGGTCTCTAAGAAAATATATTACTAGTTAGATTTCTCATAGCAAATCAAGAGATTTATGGAGCAAATCACCAAACACCAGATTTTTTTTTTTGGAGCTGAAGTACAAATATCAATAGGGTACCTATGGGCTATGGCAGATTACAAGGAAAAACGGCACAAATTTTAATTGAATCAAGATGTTATAACATTTAAGTCGTAATGAATTTCCTGTATAATTTGATCTTTGATCTTTGATTCAACTGAGAATTTAGAAAGATAGTGTATTTCAATGAACAAAACATTTAAGAGCTAAACAAAGAAATAAAAAACAATGTATGCAGTAACTTGATTTATCGATTTATAGATATGCATGTCATTAAATTGGTATAATGTACCGACAATAAGCGATAGTTTCAACTTGTCTAGCATTGTTTAATAGTTTGAGAGTTGGCTTCCCCGGCCAAACTTCATATTTAGAGTTTACTTCATATCAAGAGGCCATGTTTTAGAATTTAAGTTGATCCTCTCTATGTTTGTGATCATCATTATATGAATTTCAAGGAGAAAAAAAGTTAGTAGTGATTGAGTTTTGTGGCAGTGGAGGAGATACTGGTGGTTGTAGTTTAGTTTATTTCCGTACTATTGTAACACTACTAGTGGTGATAATAGTACAGGTATTGATGGCTATAGTGGTGGACTGGTGGTGGTTTGATGTTGGTGCTACTAGCAGTGGTGTTGTTGTATTGTCAATGGCTGTTGTAGTGGTAGACAGTGGCATCAGGGTGTGGTATGTTTGCGGTGGCATTGAGCTACTTTCTTTAAGGTTTGCAAAACCTCCATATTGAACATGTTCTACATTTACCATAACCTTTTATTTTTAGGAGTTTTCTTCATTTTAAGTAACCATTGTTCCTTATTTCAGTTTATTCTAAAGTAACCATCTGATAGTGTAACGTTGATAATATTTCCATCAAATAAAGTAACCATTGTTCCTTATTTCAGTTTATTACATGCGCATACATGTATTTTATACTTATTATTCCTACTTGGAAACATATTTTCACAAATCATAACTGTTGGAAGCGATCTGTGATGAATTGCAAATACAAGTATTTTGATATGCATATCCAAACGAAGCATTGATTTGCAAGAAATATCGGGAACACCATAAAATATTTTGTGGCTGCAATTGTTATTATGGATCTTGAACTTTATGATCAAATCAATATGTGCAAGATACGAAATTGAGTTAAATGATATTTAAATGATGTTGAGCCAACATCCAAACCTATGACCTGATGCAATATGGCCCATTTTATTTCCACCCAGACTTTCACTCTGGTAGTAACTGCAATTAGTTTTGGCTGACCTTTTTGTTACTGGCCTAAGTTGACATGTTTGTTATTTGCTGTTGACAGACTTTAATGTTAGGCATGGTCCCAATGAATCAATAACCTAGCATAAGTACTGAGTATTTCTCTGCTGAACTGGTGCCACTGTTACATTTTAGGTTGTTCTTTCAATTTCCATGTTTTTCCCCTTTTTTTCAGCTTTTTCTGATGATTCGAGTTCAGGAAAGGGAAAACAGACTGAGGCTCATGCTACTTCCAAGTCCAGTAGCAACACGGGGGCCAAGGTAGTCATCATATTATCTGCAGTTGTGGCAGTAGGGGGATTTGCATTTTTCCTTTTCAAGTTATGGCAAAAGAAGAAAAGGGAAGAGCAGTATGCACGTCTATTGAAGTTATTTGAAGAGGATGACGAGCTTGAAGTTGAACTAGGCCTCCGGGACTGACAAAGTTGTTAGGAAAACCAAGTTCCTTGTAATTGAGGTGCAACTATTTACCTATGTTATTCTGTTTCTCAATTGCTAAAATATTTTATGGCTTTTTTGTCGTCTTTTTTCTTTTTACTATTGACAATATTTCATCTTTGGTACAAGATCCTGATCCCATTCTATAAATGCGATTTACTTCCATTGTTTTAATAATTAGATCTTCATCTGGCTTGCAGTAGACATTTTTATAATTTCAGCTTTGTATGATACAGGCATAAGTGGCATGCAGCAATTCAGAGAACTTGTTCCTCTGGTGGCCTGATTGGGATATGGTCAATATGGAGATATATCTTGTGTGGTGAGGTTAGATATAAATTGTAGTAATTGTAATGATATGTTCAAATTAAAATTTTTCATGAATTTGATTACTTCGTCCGTTTAGATAGCAGAAGAGCATTGTTTTGTATAAGATGTTTGCAGGGTTTGATTCACAGTTTGTAAAACTTTTTAGTATTCATTTACATCTGTAAAGTAATTAAGATTTCGATGCACTCGAGATTCAAGAAACTGTGAAACTGAGTTCTTTTTGGTGTGCCTTGAAGGAAGCAACTTAAAAAAGGTATATGAAATAGGTCTCATTAAACATTTGGAAGTTGGTATACCAATTTTGATTTGATGTCCAATTTGGTGAGCACCTCTACCTTGCTTGAGAAAAATCACTACCTTTGCTGCTTACTTGAATATGAAACAACTCATTTGTTTAGCTTAAGCGCTTTTTTACGTTTTGTCAAATATAGCCGTATGTATACGAGCCCTACAATAGTCATCTGGGAACTCAGGATGCGCTACTAATTTCCCAAATTCAGTCATTTCAGGTTTTATGTTTTAGGTTTTTTCCTTTTTTGGTAGTATTTTTGGATCTTAATAACTTTTAGTTTGGATTTTCGCTTCCAATATGATTTTAAGTCATCGTCTTCGTCCGTAAGTAGTTTAAACACTTCTAGTCTAGTGAAGAGAAAAATATATTACTCTGAATTAGTGATTTATGCGTCAATTTTTGTTATATAGTCTTGTATTATCGTATTCGTGGTCTATGTCTATAAGTTTATAATTTGATACAAACAGATTCAGTTGAACCATTATAAATATCTGTTTTATGCATATACAATTTAATTAGGGAGAACTTTAAAAGTAACCATAAAATTAATGGGTTTATTGTTTGTTCCCAAGATTTGTATTTTTATTGTTTCTATTAAAATATCCATTTTTTGGACAAAATTGCTCCTTTATTAAAAAATAAAAAATAAATAAAAAATCTATTTTCTTTTTCTTTTTCTTCTTCTACTTGGAAAAAAGGCAACTTTTTTTCTCTAATTTTTTTTTTCTTTTTCTTCTTCTTTCCAGACCTCCATCTTCTTCTTCTTCTTCTTCTTCCTGATGTGTTTAATTTGGTCTTGCCTTGGTGTGTTTAATTGATTTTTCATGATGTGTTTAATTGGTCTGCCCTAATGTGTTTAATTGGGTTGTCGTGATGTGTTTAATTAGGTTACCCTGGTGTGTGTAATTGATCTACACCCGGTGTGTTTAATTAGTCTACCTTTATGTGTTTAATTGGTCTGCCGTGGTGTGTTTAATTAGGTTATCGTGGTGTGTTTAATTGGGTTGACCTGGTGTGTTTAATTGGTGGTTTAATGTATTTAAAGAAATCTGGAAAAATTTCCAGATTTGAATAGATTTGGAAATTTTCTAGATTTCCTCATACCACAAAAAAAAAAAATAAATAAATAAAATAAAAATAAAAATAAAAATAAAAATAAAACCTTCTTTGAAACAATGGTTCTCTAGTAAATGTTTGAACAAAACGAAATCTGGAATTTTTTTAAACAAAGCGAAATCTGGAAATTTTGTTTGAACAAAACGAAATCTGAATTTTTTTTAAACAAAATAAAATCTGAAAATCCAAACACAACTCCCACCATTCATAAAATCAACAACCACCCTTAAACCAAGATTGGGGGACCAACGATTGGAAAACCCAAACTTAAACACAACCACAATTGACAATCTGGGTTCACTCGATCTGGACCAGATCATGGTCAACGATTGACGATCTCCCTCCTTGCCGCAAAATGCACGGGATTCACACAAAAAACCCATCGACTATGGTGTTGACCGAGAAGTAAACAGGTCTGGGGTGGCTGATCTGCTCCAATCGCAAAGAAGCACGGGTCTGGGTGTGACAACTCATCAACCCAATAGCAAAACCAGATCGATTTGACAGGTGTTATCAAATTTAAAATAAAAATTAAAAATTGAAATAATGGTTAAAATAATAAAAATTTTGAATTTTTATATAATTATTATTAAATATCAATAAAAAATAATATTATACCAATGTTTTTATTTTTATTTGTAATTAGAAAACGAAAAACACAATTCCAGATTAATAAATTCAATTAAATAAATAACAAATAAATAAGTAAAAACATATTTAATATATTAAAAAAAATCTTATCAATTATCTACTTATCTCCATGGATAAAAACCCTAGCCACCGAGCCACCAAAACTACCACCACTATCAGACCACCTCCCATATCTTATCATCATCAAACCCTAGCCACCCAAACCGTTGCTGGTCTAACCACTACTACCGTGCCCAAACTCTCAACCATTGGGAGGAGATTCAGATCCGGTCTCTCTTTCCTTATCTCTCTAATCTGTTTCCTGTATCTGTTTCTTCTCTCTCTCTCTCTCGCTCTCTCTCTCTCTCTCTCT